>CM032625.1:39947814-40363529 GCA_019097785.1 Fraxinus excelsior | reverse complement strand
TACAAATTGCGACAATTCAACTTAAGATAATTTGACAGTTTGTTTAACCATCTAAAAATAATTAAAAAATGGTTATTTACTTTTAATTGTATAATTCCGCACATAAGGTCGAACATAATCTTTAATTCCGCATAAATATCTATTCAACCCATTTAGGTGTTAGTTGAGTCGAAACTCGTTATTTCAAGTGGTATCAGAGCTTAAACTCGAATTCTAACCTTAGATTTCGAGATGAGTAATTCAATATCTATTCCGCCATATTTTGATGGTAATAATTATATCTACTGGAAGGTTAGAATAACAGTTTTTTAAAATCTATGGATGAATGTATTTGACTAAGTGTTGTGGATGGTTGAGCTGCATCAGTTATACAGTTAATAATGAAGTTATCTTCACTTTCATTGCTAATCGGACTAGAGCGAATTTAGATGAATGTAACTGGAATATAAAAGTCTTATATGCCCTATTTATGGCAGCACTCTCGGAAGAGTTTAAGCGTGTGTCGATATGTGAGGTAGCCAAAGAGGTTTAGGATATTTCAGAGACCACACACGAGGGAACCAAAATCGTTAAAAACTCCAAGCTGTAGATATTGACCAAGTTTTTATTTGCTTCTCCTTTTTGGAATTGGATGAATTTGATCTTAGGAATCGTCTGAAAATTAAAATATAAGCAAATAATCTCTTTTCTATTTAACAATTTAAACTTTTAGATAAAACGAACTAACAAATTCTTAGAGGATAGGATTTTTGATGTATTGTGTTTCTCAACATCCGAAACATATTTCGCATGTTTTTTTTTTTTTTGGCCCTTTTTGTTTTATAAAATTTAAAATATCAAACATGTATTGAAGTGCTCCTATGCATAATCATTAATTCCCAAGAAAAAAAATTTGGACTATTTTTTAGGCGATTATCGATAATTCATTGCACATATAGCATTATCCATTTCAAGTTTCAACGTCATGATGAATTTGGGGCAAATGAAAAAAGTGATCGCGTTAGATACTATGTTGTTTCGATCTGTCGACGTCTCATTGTCAACTTACCGCTTATAATTTACAAATATAAGTGGAAAAAATGATTTTATATTCGATAAATTGATCCTATTTGTCATTATTACGTTTAAGTCTATAGACTATAGTCTTGTAGAAAAAATGGTCATTTCGGGAGGGCGAATCAAGACCTAAAATCGTGTCGAAAGACTGTTCTTGATGAATAACGTGTAAAAAAATTAATTCCGAAAGTGATTTCTTGTGATTGTGATCGAATTGACAAAAGTCCGTACATTTCAGTGCATTAGTTAAAGTCAACTTATATTGTGATTATAAATTTTAATTAAAATATTAATTGTCACAATCCACCACGCGCTATGGACACGGGAAAACCATCTGTCTCCTAGAGAATAAAAAGCAAAGGTTGAAATTAATTAAAAGTTGTGCACAAAACTATCTTGTCAGTTAGTCGATAATTTGTCAGTTAGTCATCAAAAGCCAATAAAAAATGGTTTTTAATAAGAAAATGCTTTTAATTTGGTGGCCACTCCTTCTTGTTTGATAATCACTTTTTTTTTTTTTTTAAATGAATGTTTTACCAACCCACAATTGCTTTCTCACCTCTTTTGAATTTTGGACGTACATTTGATGTTATTGGAGACATTTGTGTAGATGATGTTGATTGAAACCTATTCGAGTGACATATTATATAATTATCGATTTTGTTTATTATTATTGAAATGTAGTTTTTTTTTTTTTTTTTGTTGATCGAGAATATAGCACAGACTCTTATCAATTTATTATCGACAGTGCACGACTGATGATTTTAAAACAGACTTATTCATTCGGTGATTATGACATCGGACGTTTACAAAAAAGGTACTATCGAGTAGGGTCTTTAAAGTAGATCCTATTGACTTTTATCAATTTAAATACTAAAATTTTAAATTATTAAAAGTAGTTTATATTTATTTGTTAAAATCAAACTTTTGAACTACCTTGATGACAAGAATTCCATGAAGAAACTTCCAACAATGAGAAATGCTTCTCTTTTGTCAGTGGATTCATGATTACCCATCCAAACATTATTTAATGAATATAAAGACTTGGAGCTTCATTCCAAAATAATATTTTGTCAAGTTGAATGTCTCAAATCGGGTTAATTACTTCAATAGTCACTGAACTTTATCGAAAGTTTCCACCAAGTCACTAAACTTTAAAAACTACGTGATTAGTCACTGAACTTTCGAAAAATCACCTCATTGGTCACTGAACTTTAAAAATCACCCCATTGGTCACCGACCTTCGCAAAAATTTTCTACGGGGTCACTGAACTTTGCAAAAAGTTCCCCAGATAGTCATTGGGTTCAATGACCATCTGGGGAACTTTTTGCAAAGTTCAGTGACCAATGAGATGATTTTTAAAGTTCAGTGACCAATGAAATGATTTTTCGAAAGTTCAGTGACTAATCATATAGTTTTTAAAGTTCAGTGACCTGGTGGAAACTTTGGCCAAAGTTCAGTGACTATTGAGGTAATTAACCCTCTCAAATCTCTTTTTGTACACTTCTATCATATGTTTAGTTCATGTAAAACTTTGCTTCTACTTGTCTCTTAATCTTGTCGAATGGAGTATAATATCAGTTAGAACCCCTCGATAATTTATTCACCCACTTCCTCAAATTAGAAAAAGATCAAATGCTTCATCAGCATCAAACTCTTTTACTAGATCAAATGTCACCACCTCACATGGATACACTGATCAGCAAACCGCACATATTTTCAACAGTTGCTATTGATTGGAACCTTCAAGTTCGTCTAGATGCCTCTAAGCATTTAGTTTATGCATCTATACGGCTAAGTTTGAAGTTTAGCTCATATGCTCATTAGCTAATTGCTATCACATATCTAGTCGATGTAGAATTTTGTTTACTTTACCAAAATATATTTTAATTATTTTATTTGTTTTATTAAGATAGCGTGACAATCTTTTTAATAATAACATATATTTAAGTATATTTTAAATAAAAATTTAATAAAGTTAGGCAGCAATTAATGGTGCGTGCTGTTGATTTTGGGAGGTGACGAACGTCACGAACCCTAGGGCATTGGGAGCGTCTAATGAAAGAGGACAAGTCACAAAAACTGGAAAAGGTACAACCGCACAAGCGACCTAAATAAAAAAAGGAAGGGTACAAGTGTACGAATCCTATTTTCCGTAGCACGGAATTAAAAATATTCCATTTTGCTTATCATGGTCTATTTCGTATTTTTTAAAGAAATCTACTAACGTTCGTTTTACATGTAGATGTCTTTTGGGCATAGTAGAAAAATCATTAATGAAAAAAAAGTTTACAAGAGAAAATCGTGCACGTACCCCATCTTCTCTAACATCTAACTTTTTTTCGATGGTAATTCAAAATCCTAATTACGACTTCCTATTTGTAAAATTAGGACAATAATTAAATTGCACAACTTTACAGAAATCATTCATTTCAAATTTTAATGGTCTCACAACTAATCAAACCCGATGTCATGCATATTTTATCAACTTTATTCACCCACGCATCTTGCATTTTGCATGTTTTTATAAAAGAATGATTCTTGGAGAGTGAAAAGGAAGACCAAGAATATAAAATAAGAAAAACTAGAGTAATTGCATTTTAGTGGTGAAAAACGGTGAGTTATGTCACTACTGAATGAAGCCATTGATGAACAAACTCGATGAAAAACACAAATAAAATCAGGATCAAGAAATCTCCAAGTGGAAAGTTTAAACACGATTATGAATTGTTGTCCTCAAGTAATATTTGCCGCCACCGGAGTAAGTGTTTGAAGGTTTCAATGGTGGCTAATAGTTTGCAGGAGTAAATAAACCTTAATTCATGTATGAATCAAGCAATCAAACTTAGAAAATGAACTTTGAAAAATAATATAAAAAATTGGGTTTGATATTTGATTTTGGATGTTAATGAATGAATTTGATGTTTGTGATATATTTTCAATTATGAAAACCACTGATATATATAGAATTACAATCATCATACACGAAAATGTGCAAAAACCAAAACCAAAACCAAAGGATGTAAAACCTTTCAAAAACATGCTAGAATTCAAAACTTCATCGGATGATTTTTTTTTTTTTTGTAGTGGACGGCCCGGGAACCCGCCCAGTTCAACAAAATGGTCATTGTAATTGCAACATAAGCATCCGGCCTTAAGCCTGGAGGTAGGCCATTCTTCGACCATCGCTATTTTTTTTTTATTTTTTTTTTAATGCTTGTTAACCATTTCTATCACCTTCAAAATCACTTCTCATGGTTATTTTGAACAATATTCAACAACTGCTGGCTCAATGATGTATTATAGTTAGGTTTTTGTTGCTCTATACAAACAAAATAATATCTGCCATATTTGCACAACCAGCAATGATGATATTCATCTAGTGGACCTTATTAGATTTCTTTATTTTCTTGAGTTTTATGGGTAATCCTATTCATTATTAGCAGTGGATAAATCACTTCTACTGGTTAAAAGAATTAGGAATTTTTTATGAAAATAGTGTGGGCACGTGTGCCGCCGAATGCTAAAAATATATAGAAACGTGTGTTTATCTTTCTCTTTTCAATAGCTGTCCAATCTTCCTTTCTCCCCGAACTAGAAATAGGAGATATGCCTACTGTTGACACACTAAAATGCAGCCCAAATTCGAAAGGAAGTCCAATTGAGAAATCCAAGATAAAGACCCAACAGAAGCCAATTAAAAGGCCCAAGAAGAAAAGCTCAAGTTGGAGGCCTGTAGAAAAACCTGAATATTGGAAGCCCAAGAACAAAGGAATACCATCGCCCCAAGGTTGTAGGACGCCCAGAGGCCGAACGAGGATAGTACGGCACCATCTCCCAGGACGACAGCCTCATTGTCGCCCAGAACCCCAAGTCGCCCAAAATCAAGCAAGTCTAAAGGATATAGTTTGGAAGCGGTTGGCAAGTAAACCCGGCACGATCCCACGATCCAAGAAGCAGCAAAGGTAGTGGCAGCGGTTACTAAGCAACTACTCCCCGAATAAGTGATTCCTCACTAAAAGAGTGGACGGTTACGAAGGATATGAAGCAAATCTGAGTAGTTTCGATAACCAAGGGATGCTCAAGAAGTATAAAAGAAGTAACGTCATAGAAGAAAGAGACCGAATCAAAAACTCTCTACAAGAGATCATGTAATTTTTATTCCTTAGTTTAAATTTAATCCTTTTTCAGTACTCGTGTGCTTGCGCCCCTTGGAGGCGTTTTGTCTACTTCCCAATTGTAATCCTTCACTGGCATACGCACCCATTTTTGAGACTTTGTCTCAAGAGGTCTGTTCCTTACACAATCGTATGACCCCTCTCTCTCTCTCGTAATTGTTGGCGGGTTGCAAAAACGCGCGAAAACAATTTGGCACGCCCAGTGGGACAGTTGGTGTTTGGTAAGTGAAGATACAAAAAGAGAAAAGATATCATGCCTCATAAAAATTTCGATAAAGAACCAGCAAGTCAAGGAGTAGTCCAGTCTGTGGTTGAGCGATACGAGGAGCAACAACACTCTCCACAGACAGATGGACAAAATCCAATCAGTCACAGCCGCTACGAGCCAATGACAGAATTGAGCCCTCGCACGATGCGTGCATTGCTGGGAGAACTCACGCAGGATGTCGTTGAACAGGTAAATCTACGTAGCATTCATAATATGGAGAAATTTACCCAAAACGAGAATATGCATTTTGATAATATGGCTAAACAACTAAATACGTTGAATGAAATCATGAATAAGTTGGTATGCCAAATATGTCAACCTGTTATGCCTATAGATAATCACTTCCAATCTAGGACTATCGTGGGACATACCTCGCCATACAATTCTCTTGGTGTAAATTCCGGCCCAAATTTGGAGCCACCTTTTGGTCCTTCTACTTCAAACCCAGGGGGAAATGGAACCATAAACGTGAATAATGGTAACACTACGTCCAACCTGGGGGGTAGTACCACCATGAGAGATAATGTCCCAAATATTGGACAGAACGGGTTGCGTACAAATGACGGTTTAAACACTCAGTTTACCGGTCATAACAACCTGAATAATGGCACTTTTATGGCCAATCAAGGGCAGACCACTAGACCTCCCACGAATCAGCCAGTAAATCAGCCAATGGGGAACCCATATGACCCTAACGCCGTGCTAAGAAACCAAATTATGGAAATAGTACAAGATCAAATAGCAGTTGGGGTACGTCCGGTGATTAGGCCAATTTACACCAAGCCATATCCTGATTGGATAGATCAGGCATATCCATGGCCTAGAGGGTACAAAGTACCGGAATTCTCACTATTCACTGGCCTAGGAGAAGTATCTACACTAGAACATGTAGGGAGATTCACGTTGCAAAGTGGTGAGGTGAATGATTACCATAAGTTGAGGTTGTTCCCAAGTTCCTTAACAGGGGTGGCTTTTTCTTGGTTCATTAATTTGCCAGCAAACTCCGTCCAAACTTGGCAGCAAATGGAGCAATTATTCCATGCTCAATTTTATAAAACTGAGTCCGAAGTTACACTGACCGATTTGGCGAATTTACGTCAATTGCCTAACAAATGGGCATAAAATTTCCTACAAAGGTTCAAAACGGCCAGAAGTAAATGCTTCGTACCATTACCAGAAAAGGAATTTGTCAAAATCGCACAAAGTTGTTTAAGTTTTGATCTAAAGAAGAAATTCCAAGATAGAGAATTCCCAGATTTATTCCAACTTAGCGCGAATGCCGTTAGATATGAGCGACTGGTAAGAGAGGAAGAACAAATGAAAAATTCCAGTAAAGGGGCTTATTATAAAGACCCGAATTTCAATGTTCATACTATCGATGATGGTTATTATGACCAGACCGAAATATGCTTAGCTGAGCTAGTAAAAGGAGAAGCATATACTTGTCCTATGTTAGTTAAGCCAAAGATAGTAGGCAAAGATGAACCTGCAAAAGGTGAAAACAGAAAAACGCGAGCGTTCTCGTTCGACATAACCAAAGCTGATCTTATATTCGATAAATTATATAAGGATAAGCAGATAAGGTTGAGCGACAAACACAAATTGCCCGACTCTGAACAAATTAAGGGTCAAAAGTACTGTAAATGGCATAATGCATGGTCACATGCGACTAATTATTGTATGGTTTTTCGCCATGTGTTGCAGGATGCTATCGAATCAGGACGAATTACGTTCGAGGAAAAGAAGAAGATGGCGGTGGACGAAGACCCATTTCCACGGCAACTAGCAATGAATATGATAACGACTGGCTTGAAAAATAAATTGCCAAGGTTTAAACTGGTGATTGATGACGAAGAAGAAGAACCCAAGCCGCTTCCCAGCGTTTTTGAACGCATCAAAGGGAAAGAGCCCAAACAGGGCGAAGATATTCTGTGCGACAGGTGTAAGCACGAGTTGACGGCGAATACAGGGTCATCAATGACACGGCCATCCCATCATCGGCCTGATTTCGTATCAGTCGCTCAGCCTGTCAGGGGGCGAACGGTGCCGTTGTACGGAGGATTGCATAGAGAAAGGGGGTTTGGGTCGGCCGGTCAAAGAAGAACATTTAGGCCGCAGCCTCGACAGCCCAATGTATGGCATTCGTTCCAGAACAACGCAGGAAGGGTAATGCCGTTCAATGAAATGACCAGAACCCAACAAAGACGTTACCAACGTAATTACGGGCGGATGATGAGGCAACGGCAAGGGGAATCACGCCCTAGAGCGCCCAAAACGCTCAGAATAGCCAACGAAAATGTTTTTGAAGATAGCGAAGAAACAGGCACTGGTGAATCAATGGGAGATTTGCCGGAAAGCTCATCTGGTAGGTCGAAGTTTGAGCGAGACAGGAAAGACGAAGATGATCCCGACCTACCTCTAACTATCCAGTTTGGCACATTACCTCCTGTCCTGGCTAACAACTACTTGTTGGCCGAAGAGTTCAAAAGTAAAGAAAAAGAGGATAATGAGGAAGACGCCTGCGTGCTAGTCTGCGATGAAGGCCAAACTTCCAGAGAAATGTATGATGATGGCGAGAACGATAGTATGACAGATGTTGAAGAAGAGATTGATTTAGAAGCAGAGAGATGGAAAAGGGGAGTGTCGCGCAACACCCTGTTGAAACAATTGCACCAGGAGGGAGTCCGCGAAGTGGATCTATTGGGAGAACCATCTGGTCGATCGTTTGATTTCTATGTGCTGTATGGGACGCCAAAAAGGAAAAAGAGGGTGCCTCGCTCTGAAAAATATGGATCGCCCCCTAGAATAATGCCTCCTCCTACAAATTGGGTAACTGAGGAAGAAATATTGGGAAAAGAGAAGGAAGGGACCCAAGGAAAGGAAGCTCGGTCCGATGTGCTGCACGTTGATCTATCACCAAGAGATAGCCCGTCAGAAAATAGGCAGGGAGTGGAAATAGACGCCGCTGAAAAAGTCATCTTCAACAAACCAGCAATGAGGTTAACCAAACACTTAAGGCCACTGTACGTCAAAGCCTTGGTTAATGGTGTACCAATAGTAAAAGTACTCATTGATAATGGAGCGGCTAAACACCATTCCAGCTAGAATGATGAGGAAATTTGCTAAGACAGAAAGCGATATGATCCCAACGGAAGTCATTCTTACAAGTTTTAATGGTGGGGCAACATCAGCAAAAGGAGTTATGCCACTGGACATAACTGTAGGGACAACCACCAGGACTACTATTTTCTTCGTGATAGATGGTCCTACCAGCTACAACGTGCTACTAGGAAGAGACTGGATCCATGGCAGTCAATGTATTTCCTCATCACTCCATCAATGAAATAATCATTAACTACAAGTTGAATTGTTTGGTCCGGATCATATGCATATGTGCCTGAAATTTTCTTCTCAACTTACTAATTTCCAACATTTATACTCTAATAACCTCATTCTTTTTTTTTTTTTTTTTTTTTTTTTTTTTTTTTTTTTTTTTTTATAATAATATGACCCCCCCCTTTTTTTTTTTTTTTTTGGGGGGGGGGGGGGGGGGGGGGGGGGGGTGGGGGGGGGGGGGGGGGGGGGGGGAAGAAACTTAAATTACTGCCCAAAGTGAAGAGCCTTTCTCAATGGATTCACTCACTGAAATGTTTAATCAAATGAGGCCAAACATAGTGGCCTTGAAAGAGCCAGTAATTGGCAAAAAAGAAGCCAAACAACCTTAAATGAATGTTCGACAACAAAAACAAAAGGCCGAAGTTCAGGCCTTCAGAGCCAAGTTGATGGCTTTCAATAAAGAGTGTGAATGTATGAAGAAAGAAGAAGCGGCGTTAAAGATGCTGAAGGACAAATTGATGGTGTCCGAAATGGAGCAGAGCTTGGATTGGGAAGTTCATAAAGTGGATTGCCTGGAAGAGCAAAACTCTCTGAGCGACGTGGATGATGAAGCGACGAAGATCCCTAAGTCAGGATATGCGCAAGCTCAAGACCCCTTGGTCAAGGTTAACATTGGTGAGGAAGGAGAGGATCGCCCAACGTTCGTTAGCCAAATGCTGCCTCACGAGGTTAGTAACAGATTAATCGCTTTATTGAAAGAATATAAAGACTGTTTTGCTTGGGAATATGAACACATGCCTGGTTTGGATAAGAACTTGGTAGAACATAGGTTGCCGACTAAACCAAATTTTAAGCCTCATAAGCAACCTCCTAGACGTTTCGCCCCCAATGTATTGCCAGAGATCAAAAAAGAAATAGAGCGATTGCTAAAAGCGGGTTTTATTAGAACGACCAGATATGTGGAGTGGTTATCTAATATAGTGCCAGTATTAAAAAAGAATGGCAAGTTGAGGGTATGCATAGATTTCAGGAATTTGAACTTGGCTACTCCCAAAGACGAATATCCAATGCCTACAGTAGACTCTCTAGTAGACTCGACTGCAGGACATGTGATGTACTCTTTTATGGATGGATATTCGGGATATAATCAAATCTACATAGCCGACGAAGATATACACAAAACTGCATTTAGATGCCCTGGGTCTTTAGGGTGCTTTGAGTGGGTAGTAATGCCGTTTGGATTAAAAAATGCGGGGGCAACTTATCAAAGAGCAATGAATCTCATTTTTCATGATATGATAGGCAAATTTGTGGAAGTTTATGTAGATGATGTAGTGGTCAAATCTGTTAAAGAAGAAGACCATTTTGAACAACTGCGATGTTCATTCGAACGAATGAGGCAGCATAAACTAAGATTGAACCCTTTGAAATGCGCGTTTGGCGTGAATGCAGGAAATTTCCTTGGATTCCTGGTACATAAAAGAGGGATTGAACTTGATAAGAATAAAGCGAAGGCCATTTTAGAAGCTAAGGCTCTTAGTAATAAAAAGGAACTGCAAAAGTTTTTAGGCCAAATCAATTTTCTAAGACGCTTTATATCCAATTGTGCAGGGCGAACGAAAGCGTTTTCGCCTCTCCTAAAGCTGAAAAATCAAGACGAATTCGTCTGGAAAGAAGAACATCAAAAGACTTTCGAAAGCCTGAAGACATACTTAACAAGCCCACCGGTGTTGGTGTCACCAATCCAAGGGCGACCGATAAAATTGTACGTGTCGGCTGAACAAGAATCGATAGCGGGGATGGTCGCACAAGAAGACCAAGTGGGCGAAGAAAGGACGATTTATTATTTAAGTAGACGGTTAACCAAATGTGAATGTAATTATTCTGCTATCGAGAAGTTGTATCTCGCATTATACTTCACATGTACAAAATTAAGGGCCTATTTACGGCCTGTAACAGTCTATCTAATTTCCAAAGTTAATCTGTTCAAATACATGTTTTCTCGCCCTATTTTACACCAACGAGTGGGTCTTTGGACTTTAGCACTGTCGGAATTTGAAATAAAGTATGTGCCCCAAAAGGCAGTTAAAAATCAGGCCTTGGTTAATTTTCTGGCCGATCATCCATGCCTAGACGTGCCTAACGAACTAGAACTTGAGGTTGATTCATTTGAATTAAAACCATGGGTTTTATATTTTGACGGATCGAAAACTTCTAAAGAAGCAGGGGTAGGAGTGGCTTTGATAAATCCTTTAGGGGTTTGCTACAAGTTCGCATTCACCTTGGACAGAATCTGTACTAATAATCAAGCCGAGTACGAAGCCTTAATTGTAGGCTTGGAATTGATGGTAGATATGAATGTAAAGAACGTAATCGTCAGGAGCGATTCTCAATTGGTGATTCATCAATTGACCGGTGATTTCAAATGCCAAAATGATTCTATCATAAGTTTATACGAAATCGCCCAAGAGTTGTTGGAAGAATTTGACCAAGTAGAGCTTCAATATGTTAATAGAATATACAATGACATGGCCAACGAGTTGGCCCAGTTGGCTTCTGGCTATTCAAAGGCGATAAGTTGGGAATCTACCTACGAATACGGAACTATGTTGCCCGTTGTTCAGCGGAGGGCAAGGAAAACGGAAATTCAATGCATAGAAGATGGGGTCGCACTGGATTGGATAGATGAGATTAAAGAGTCCTTCAAAGAGCTTGATGGGCGAATTGATAGACGAACGAAATTGCGTTTATTGAACTAGGCATTAATAGACGAAGAATTATTCAAAAAACGTTCTGATGGTGTGTTATTAAAATGCGTGAACTTGCAAGATACTAAGACAATTATGGCCGAAGTGCATGAAGGGATATGTGGAGCCATCAGACCGGCCAAAAGATGAGGTGGCTAATTATTAGAAGTGGTTATTTTTGTCCAAAGATGGGTGAATCGTGTGCTCAATACGCAAAAGGTTGTTTAGCATGTCAAAAACATGGTCCAATACAGAGGGCACCAGCAAGCAACATGGTACCCATTATCAAACCCTGGCCGTTCAAAGGTTGGGCGATAGATTTAATGGGGAAGATTTACCCTCCATCATCCAAACAACACACCTTTATTATAGTCGCCACAGACTTTTTCACCAAGTGGATTGAGGCAGTGCCTCTAAAGGAAATCACCCAGAAAAATATCATAGAGTTTATCCGAGACCATATCATCTACAGATTTGGGATCCCACAAACTTTAATGGCAGATCATGGGACTTTCCTAAATGGAGATCAGGTGAAGGAATTCTTGAGCGAGTTTGGAATTAAATTGGTAAATTCCACACCGTACTACGCTCAGTCAAACGGTCAGGCAGAATCATCTAACAAGACTCTGAAATCTATCATAAGGAAGATGATAGATGAAAATGCTAGAAATTGGCACGAATGCTTGAACAAGGCCTTATGGGCTTACAGAACGTCGCCCCGTTCAAGCACCAACATCACGCCTTTCCAACTCATTTATGGGCAGGAGGCTGTATTGCCCGTGGAAATCAACGTGCAATCCATAAGGGTGCGTTGGCAGTACGAATTGAACGAGAATGAGTACAAGGAATCGTTGATTCAAAATTTGTTAGAATTAGGCGAATTGAAGTTAGACGTGCTAGACAGGTTGCAAGTTCAGAAACAAAGAATGGCTAGATTTTACAACAAGAAAGTTATAGCCAAGTTCTTTAATGCGGACGAATTGGTTTGGAGGGCAATACTTCCTTTAGACAGTAAAGACCCAAAGTATGGCAAATGGTCGCCAAATTGGGAATGGCCTTATAGAGTGAAGAGTGTGTTGCCTAATGGAGCTTATCACTTGGAGGATTTAGATGGTACTAGGCACATAAGATTTATTAATGGTAAGTACTTGAAGAGATATGTTCCATACCTTTGGGAAAGTGAACAGATAAACACATGAGTGATAAAATCGCAATCGTAATATAACCATGCCAAGCGATGGCAGTTAACAAATTGGACGATCACGTTCTGATAACAAAATAAACAGAATAGATGCGTAAGTGGTAGAATTGCAATTGCGATGTATTCATGCCGAACGATGGCAGTTAACAAATTGGACGATCACGTTCTGATAGCAAATAAACAGAATAGATGCGTAAGTGGTAAAATTGCAATTGTGATGTATTCATGCCGAACGATGGCGGTAAATAAAATTGGACGATCACGTTCTAAGTAAAGTCAGAGAGAACAAGGCATATTCAAAACAAAGTCCTTTATTATCCAGTGTTCCTTACAAACCATTCTTTACAAGAATTAAAAGACACAGGCAAAATACAAGGCGAGACATGCTACAAATTATCTTCTGACTGAAAGGAACAGAAAGAGTGAAACCAGTACGGCCAGCCTTTCAGTCTATGGCCGAATAAGAGGGCCAACCGCTCCCACAACTTTCCTAAGTGCATTGCTGCAATGGTGGGCGAGGAGAAGCAGCCCTTCAGTTTATGGCCGTAAGAGGGTGAACTTCCCCTGCAACCTTCCCAAACGCATTGCTGCAATGGTAGACGAAGAGAAGCAGCCCTTCAGTCTATGGCCGTAAGAAGGTGAACTACTCTTACAACCTTCCTAGATGCATTGCTGCAAAGGCATGCGGAGAGAAGAAGCCCTTCAATCCATGGCCAAATAAGAGAGTGAAATGTTCCCTACAGCCTTCCTAAAAGCATTGCTGCAATAGTAGGCGAAGAGAAGCACTCTCAACAAGCAAACCGATGGCAAAAATCTTGCCTCGGTTTGACATTTCCTATACCTCCCATACCAAAAGTGATGTCAAAACAAAGGAGATGAGTCGAGAAACCCATCCCTGTAGAAGAAGAAATTGTTGGGAAACGACCGGAGTGCCATGCAGTGGCAGGAAGCTCTGATGGTGAGAAATTGAATTTGAGAAGGCATGAGGATGAAAATGATGAGTATAAACATGCATATTTATAGGGGCTGGAAGATCAAAAGCCGGAATGTGGAAGGTCACATTTATGACCAGTGAGTGAAACCAATATGGCCCAAACATTTAGGGAAGAAAATTCAAATGCCAAGAGAATATGCATGAATGTTGGCACAAAGACTGAGTACGTGGAAAATCGACGATCAAGGATAAACACCACTTCAAAATAACTATTCATTAATGATGATGAATGACATCAGATTACATAAAATCAAGGCAATCAGCGCGAAAAGTTACAAAAATTAGAACAGTAAATGTTCAATTACAATTCGCCCCAAGCTGAGCGCATCTGTTGCCTAAGTCTATCCCACTCTTCGCCCTGCCTAGAGGAAAGGATACCTAACTCCTTCACTAAGTCATCATCAACCTCCAACTTCTGATACTGCTCCAATAGAGATTTGGTTTTTGCAATTCCTTGGGATGCAGCACGCCTCTTAGCAGCCATTCTCGCCCTACAATCGTTCATTTTCGCTTGCAGCTCTTTCATTTCAGCAGCCGGCTCAACATCAAAGAGTCTTCCACTACAAGTTCTGAAGAAACCTCAATCAAACCAGCGTGGTTTCTGTCAATTTCCTGGAGCAAGGACTCTTTCTCAGAAGAAGCGCGAAGATATTGGGCACTTCTGGTCTTCAATTCTGCGTTCTTGGCCAGCAAGGAAACGATGTCGGCGTGAAGAACCCTCAGCTTCACTTTAAAATCAATAGAAATGCTGAGCGATGGGAGCGAGAGTACTTGTAGTAGGTTCGCACTCAACGTATCTAGCTTGGCCTTTTGCTGAGCAGCGCTGGCACGGCCGATCTCCATGTCCATGAAGGAAACATACTCAAACAATGCCTGTTTGAGAAGTGTCATGTCCTCGTTCGCAGGAATGGAAGACGATGCAGAAGATGTTTTCATGCGCGCCCAAGAGGTGAGTAAGTCTTGGATAGAGTTAAGAATGCTATCAGATTCCTGCAAAAAGGAGTTACCAATATTGAAGGTTTTCTACACAACAAAGCAAAATCAGAGATAAGAGCGCAGTAAAAAGACCTCATCGGCGGTGGTTGGAAATTCAGGCGCTCCCCTTATTTCTTCCATCACTTGAGGAGATTGCCCTTTAGCTGGGCAAGAAGGACCTTCTCCACCAGACGAAGACACCAGAATCTCTGCACATTTCATACCGCAGTAAATCAATGAAACAGCAGCGATAAAGAAAGGCCAAAGGCATCAAAAGTAAGCATTACCTTCTAGGACCACGCTTGGGGGGTCGACACCCTGAGGAAGGGGATTGGCTGATGATGATGTTGCTGGAGCTTGATGCTTGGGCGGCGCAGCCTTGACGAGAAGGGATGAAGAAGAATCGGCCAAAACTATAGCCCTGGAAGGAGAAGTTGAATCCTTCTGGAAAGATTTTTTTTTAAAAAAGCAAATCATTATCGCATGAAAAGAAAACAACTTGTGCAGTAGGTGAAGTTCAGTTACCTTTCTCCTTATGATGAGGGGAGCGTCATCATCATCATCATCATCCTGCAGAGATATTACGGTCGCAGCTGGCCGCTTGCGACTGGGAGCACCTTTAGAAACGGTAGGCTTCGAAGTTGGGGATGAAAGAGCAGAGCGCGTAGAACGAGAAGGGGACGCAGTGGAAATGGGAAAAGTACCCTGTCTATCCAGGAGGTGGAAAGCGCGATTCGCATCAGTTGAAAATAACCTTTGCTTCACTGATGGCCACAGTTGGTCAAAAAGAGGATGAGTAGCAGCAGTAGGATTGAAGGGAGCAAAAGTAAAGCCGGTTGCCAAAAGTTTATTACGGGCGTCGATGGCTTGGGCTTCTGTTTTGTTGAGAATGTAGAAGCGATCCATTAAATTATTAGAGTAGCAAGGAGGGATATGCCACATTTGGCCGAAACCAAGCTGGCGAGCACAAAATTGAGGCGCATATATCTCTACCCCCGCCTTAGCATTGGTTCCTATCAAAATGTCATGAAACAATTCTCTCTCTACTAAAAATTGAACCTAAACAGGCAGAAATGTATCCTCCTTGGCCAAAGTAGAAGGAGGCCGTACAAAAGAAGGAATTTGCGCAGAAGAAAAAGGAAAGAACGAAAGAGTTGAATTCAAAGTGTGGAAGAAAGTGAAAACGTCTCTCATAGACATATTTACAGGGCTCAGTTGATGAATAAAAAGCCCATAGCAGGAAACCTCACGGGGAGGAAAAGGTGAAATACCCAGTTGAGGGAAATAAGATCTCAACCACAATTGAGCAAGCCATAAAGGCCCGCTGCCAGTGGAAGATGCATTATTTTTCAGTTGAAATTGGAGCATGGCCATGCCCCTATAAAGAGCAGCCAGGAGGAATGAACATAAGTTCAAAGGTCTACCCCGAGCCAACTCATGAGATAGGGGCAGGTAGCTCATAGAGGGTTTTAAGCTAGGAACACAAAGGACATATTTACAAAGCCAGACTTGGAGAAAGGCGACTCGCTCAGAATGGCCAGGTTCAGATACAGCAGTGACGTAACTGCCCTGCAGGCTCGAATAAGACTCAGTAAGCTTTTTATCAAATTTTGGGGCAGCACCAGAAATTAGCATACCAGGAAAAATAGTATCGCCCAAAGGCGGAAGATTCAGCAAAGCCCCAACGTCCCTCAAAGTAATGGTCATGGGACCAAGAGGAAAAACAAAGGTATTGAACTCGGGGGACCAAAAACTTAGTGTGATTGGAAAAAGCACAGGGTCATATGTTGGGGGGAAAAGGGTAATCTCCAATAGGTCCAAGATTTTAGCACGTTCAAAAATTAATTTGGTGGGACCATGAGCCACCATACGTGCATGCCACCTACGGAAAGATGCATCAGTTTTAGGCCAAGTACGAATATCTCTATTATGGATCGGCCTCAATGGCAAAGATTGCGAGAAAGGGAGATCCTCAGAGCACGGGAATAAATGACCGACCGCTGCCCGTTCGACGACTTCAGCATCATTAAACGACGGACCCAGATAAAACTCGTTGCGGTCAGCATTGGATTGTGAAAGAAAAGACGGGTTCACATATGGTCTTGCAAAAAGGGTCTGAAGTCCTCAAAACTGAAAACATTGTCCGAAGGAGTCTGAGAAGTAGTCATTATGGCACCGAAAGTGAGTTGCTCTCGAAGATTGTTTAGTTTAAATCGAAGGTTGCCGCAAGGAAGACGGTGAAATGGCGAAGAAAGACGTAATGCCGCAGAGATGTAAATGAAAAAGGATGCCGCGTACTTTTGGGGTTTTAAGGGTTTATAACGTCGCAACCTTTCAGGCACTAAAATGCAAGCGACGATTGAAATTCTGGGGAAGTTCAAATATTGCGGAAAAGATACAGAATGAATATGGCAAAATTAATGATTAGTATTAATTCTGCCATATTGGGGGGTAATTGTTGACACACTAAAATGCAGCCCAAAATCGAAAGGAAGTCCAATTGAGAAATCCAAGATAAAGATCCAACAGAAGCCAATTAAAAGGCCCAAGAAGAAAAGCCCAAGTTGGAGGCCTGTGGAAAAACTTGAATATTGGAAGCCCAAGAACAAAGGAATACCATCGCCCCAAGATAGTAGGACGCCCAGAGGCCGAACGAGGGTAGTACGGCACAATCGCCCAGGACGACAGCCTCATTGTCACCCAGAACCCCAAGTCGCCCAGAATCAGACAAGTCTGAAGGATATAGTTTGGAAGCGGTTGGCAAGTAAACCTGGCACGATCCCACGATCCAGGAAGCATCAAAGGTAGTGGCAACGGTTACTAAGCAACTACTCCCCAAACAAGTGGTTCCTCACTAAAAGAGTGGGCAGTTACGAATGATATGGAGCAAATCTGAGCAGTTTCGATAACCAAAGGATGCTCAAGAAGTATAAAAAGAAGTAACGTCATAGAAGAAAAGCCCGAATCAAAAACTCTCTACAAGAGATCATGTAATTTTTATTTCTTTAGTTTAAATTTAATACTTTTTTAGTACTCGTATGCTTGCGCCCCTTGGAGGCGTTTTGTCTACTTCCCAATTGTAATCCTTCACTGGCATACGCACCCCTTTTTGGGACTTTGTCTCAAGAGGTCTGTTTCTTACACAATCGTCTGACCCCTCTCTCTCTCGTAATTGTTGACGGGTTGCAAAAACGCGCGAAAACAGTTTTAAATATTTTTATTGTCTAATTTGAAATTATTTTTTTACATAATTCTGTCTCGCTAGAACTATAATCGCCGCACCTACGATATTTAAATGTTTAATTTGTTGTTATAATTAAAGTTAACAATAAATTTAACTATTCTATATTTTATTAAGCACAAATTATTTTAAAGTTAAATGTTTATTTTGTTTTGAAAGTTAAGTTCTAATTGTCTTATATTTTTGAAGTATAAATGATTTTTCATAAATGAAGTCATTGATTTGTATTACGTCGAAGAAAAATCTAATTATTTTTCCGCATTTATGATTTTAAGAGATAAATGTAATGTTAATACTTTCAAATCTATGTATCTATATCTGCGGGTTTTACATTTCTCCAGCATGTCGCAAACATATAAAGATGAAATTCTCTAGATTTTTCAGCATGTTTATGAACCCAAAAAACTCTAGACATTACAAAGTCGGTTGTGTGACTTCTTCAATTCTCTCTTTCAATACCAACTCTTGGATTTAATTTCTCTTCTCATTATTCTCAGTCGGGTTCAAAACCTTTGAACTTTGAAGCACCGAGTCCTTTTATTAACAATCTGCGACTTGCTCTTTAGTGTTTACATGCTTTAAGACAATCCCCATTTAAGCACCTTTTCTATTACGGCCGGCCATGTTAACATGTCCAACTCGACAGATTAGCCCAACAGAATCTAACATGAGCAGAATTAAATTAACGCCCATTAGCATATGCAAAATTATAGTTGACATATAGCATTCAAAGTAAACAATGTAAGTGTTATGCCCTAGGTTCAATCAACTTTGGACATAAACACTTTTAATGTATATATAACCGAAGCATATTTATGGCAAGATCTATTATTGAATTAACATTTTAATATAATTAAATAATAGAATCCGTAGATTCAAGTTTTGGTGATTTGTTAATCACAAGAAATTGTGATTGTGAGATACAAATTACATATGACTGAATCTTAAATCGTTCGTGGTCGTATGTAATAACGAGATACGGATATCGTTATTACGAATAGACCATCACGTGTGGCATTTCTTACTTATGAAGCAAGTAGTTGATCTCACAAACTAAATTGTGGAGACACTTGAATGAACACGTGAATATTTTGTTATAGAACAAAACATTGGAGACCCGCCGAGAGATTCCACATGGAAAACTATCTGAGTGTCAGTGGTTAATCTCTAACGTTCGGTAGTGAAATTGATCCTTTGACTTGAGGTCATAATAGTGCCTTATGTGAGGACAGTCATGCTTTGGTGATGTCAGATGTTGCTCTGTCAATGGTCGCTAATACGGCATCGTTCGGATATGTCAAGAATCATATGAAGGTTGTGAATGATCAATAGATGATTCGTCACTCTTAGTTAGTAAGAGATTATGATCTACATTTCATCCAGTTAAGTTGATAATGAAATCCTTGGCCAAGATGAACTCATAAGTCGGAAAAGAGTTTTCGACTTACATTGACTTAACAGTAGGATAAAAAATATGATCGATAATTGAGATTGACACACGTCCATATCTCGTAATTGATCGGATCGATTATAGTTTCACGGTAAACGAACAAGTTTGGTTTTGTCATGCCACTTGACATTTCTCGTCACATGTATTACCCTGACACATTGCTAGATGTCAATCTGGGACGATGAATGTGAATTGATGATAAATTAAAAGGGGTATTTTAATTTATCAGTTTTGATTAAATCAAAATAATAATTCACGTCATTAGGCATCGTGATCGGGAACCTAATGGGTCATACACAAAAGAGAACCAGAAGAATGTGATTTACCAATTAATTAATTGACAAGTGTTGGATAATTAATTAATTGGATTGCTTATTAATAGGCCCGAATTAATTAATTGGATTAATTAATTCATGGACCGGATTTAGTTAATTTGATTAATTAAATGTTGGACCGGGTTAAGTTAAGAGATGGGCCGCCCGTTTGGACTTATATTAATAGGCTGCTAGGGTTTGAAAAACCTAAGAGAATTATTCATTATTCTTGCTAGCACGAGAAAAGAAAACATTGGCCGTCATTCTTGTTCTCTATGTGGATCACCATTGGAGGCTGGACAATTGGACAGTTTGGATTGTAGATCGTGATCATTGGAGTTCGTGAATCAGCAAAATAGTTTGCATAATTCATCAAATGTATTATTTCTATCACAGTTTCTATCTAAACATAAAGCAGATCCTGTTTGGGAATCGAAATTTACTTTACTTCCGCTGCGTATGACTAAGTAGGTTCCCAACAGTGGTATCAGAGCCTACTTTGTGTTTGTTAGAAATTGTTTGCATGATATAACAATCAAAAGCTGATTGTGATTAGTTTTCTTGTTTCTAGCAATTTTGAAAAATGTTTTTCATTGGAAAATCAATTTTGAAAAGAAAAACAAAATCTGGATCTGAAAAAAAAAAAAAAAGGTTCGGTTCAAGGGGTCGTCGGTGGCGTCGTCGCCGGACCCTGGAGCTTTTGGCGCTGCAGTCGCAGAGGCGTTGCTGCCGCTGCAAACCGCCGTTGCGACTGCAGCATTTGCGCTGCAGCCAACAGCAGCTGTGTGACAGCGCCAATCCGCCGCAGGTGGTTATTGAAGGCGCCATTACCGGCACCGCTATTTACAAAAAAAAAAAAAAAAATGGAAGAGCAAACATATAAAGATGGGGGTTTTACATTTCTCCAGCATGTCGCAAACATATAAAGATGAAATTCTCCAGATTTTTCAGCATGTTTATGAACCCAAAAAACTCTAGACATTACAAAGTCGGTTGTGTGACTTCTTCAATTCTCTCTTTCAATACCAACTCTTGGATTTAATTTCTCTTCTCATTATTCTCAGTCGGGTTCAAAACCTTTGAACTTTGAAGCACCGAGTCCTTTTATTAACAATCCACGACTTGCTCTTTAGTGTTTACATGCTTTAAGACAATCCCCATTTAAGCACCTTTTCTATTACGGCCAGCCCTATTAACATGTCCAACTCGACAGAATAGCCCAACAGAATCTAACATTAGCAGAATTAAATTAACGCCTATTAGCATATGCAAAATTATAGTTGACATATAGGATTCAAAGTAAAAAAGTATAGTCGATATTTTCACTTAAGGTAAACTGACTTTGCAACCATAAAGAGCAAGACCTGACTATTCATAGACAATATCAATTGGAAACGGGAAAGGGGAATAGACCATATATCAAAGACTAGTAAACGTTTCTAGTAAAGGTTATATCCCTATCAATGAAAACAATGTCCTCATCAAATCCAATCATGCGTAGAATTTGAAGCATATTCTTGACCTCATAATGCTTCAGAATGAAAATTGTATGACTTTTCTGTACTATCAACATCTCAATCGTCATGCTCAGTCAATATGAAATAGTGCTTCTGTTAACACATCAATTCTATTAAATAAGAAGAGCTGACAGACATAGGCAGAACTAGAACCACAAAGATGTCGAATACAGATTTCCCCTTACTTTTTGTTTTAACCCTGTTAATGTCTTTCCTGAAGATTTCCAATTCAATGGATACTATAACTACTTCACAATTTCTTAGAGATGGTGAGACCATTGTTTCATCAGGCGGAATCTTTGAATTGGGATTTTTTAGCCCTGGAAATTCCAAGAATCGATATGTGGGCATGTGGTACAAGGAGGTAACAGTTATGACTGTGGTATGGGTTGCAAACAGAGAAGTTCCACTTACAAACAGATCAGGACTCTTGAAGGTTGTCGATCCAGGACTTCTCGTTCTGCAAAACGATACTGATGGTGTCATCATATGGTCCTCTAACACATCACGACCTGTGAAAACTCCAGTTGCAAAATTGCTCGACTCAGGAAACCTTGTTGTGAAAGAAACAAATGACGATGATCCCAAGAATTTCGTCTGGGAGAGTTTCAATTATCCGACTGATACATTATTACAAGGAATGAAGTTTGGTTGGAACTTTGGAACAGGACATGAAGTGTATCTCTCATCATGGAAGAGCAATGATGATCCGTCTTTGGGAGATTTTACATTTCACTTTGATCCTACTGGTTATCCTCAACATGTAATTAAAAATGGTTCAGTGGTGCAGTATAAAAGTGGACCTTGGAATGGACTCCGTTATAGTGGGACGCCAAACTTGAGGAAAAATCCTATTTACAAATATGGAGTGGTTCTAAATAAAAGTGAGGCCTACTATTCTTTTGAGCTTCTAAACCGATCAATTATTTCAAGATTTACTTTGACTGCAAGTGGTGTTGGACAGCGCTTGACATGGATTAATCGAACACAGGGGTGGGTGGTTTATATTATCGCTCCAACAGATAATAGTGACATTTATGGATTGTGTGGTGCATACGGTATTTGCAATATTGCGAATTCTCCGGTTTGTGGATGTTTCAATAAATTTTTGCCTAAAAATCCAGATGGATGGTACAATGGAGATTGGTCGAATGGGTGCGTTCGCAGAACTCCCTTGAATTGTCAACAAGGAGATGTATTTCTCAAATATTCTGGTATTAAATTGCCAGATACACAATATTCCTGGTATAACGAGAGTATGACACTCAAAGAATGCAAGGTAGAATGCTTAAAGAATTGCTCTTGTACAGCTTATACTTACTTGGATATAAGCAGAGGAAAAACTGGATGCCTACTTTGGTTTAAAGACCTAATTAACATCAAAGAACTATCTGAAGAAGGTGAAGATATCTACATCAGAATGGCTTCTTCGGAATTAGGTAACAATTTAATATATAAATCTCAAATCTTTCCTCGTCTTATTTTCCTATATAGATGATCTGTATACTTCTCAATTTCAAGGTTCTATATCACTGAGAAAAAAAAAAAAAAAAAAACTCATTTTATTTGGATAAATTTTTTTGCAGAGTTAGAAGGGAGGAAAAGAAAAGTTCTTGAAGTAGGTTTGTCATTGTCAATAGGAATAGTTCTGCTTGGGCTTAGTCTGATGCTTTATCTTCGAAGAAGGAAGATAAGAAGTCACAGGCTCAGAACAGGTAGTAAGAAGAATCTACCATTTTCTACTACAGACAATTGGATAAACCAAACTTATCCATACACAGCTAATTGAAATCCTCCTCTTGCTTTTCTCTATCATGTTACATCCAATTCATTATTTCTGTTTCAGGGAGGCTGGAAGACAACTTTTTGGACCGTAGAAATGATGAAAGTCAAAACAAAGACATAGAACTGCCGCTGTTTGATTTATATACAATAATTAAAGCTACAGATAATTTTTCAATTAATAACAAGCTTGGAGAGGGTGGGTTTGGACCTGTTTACAAGGTAATATAATTTTTTTCATTTTTCAGTTTTAATTTAACAGGGCAGGCACCACACTTGGATAGATGTCTCTCAGATATTTATCGTGTCCCAAATTTTTGGATGGTCAATAAACGACAGTATCAAATATTTTTTTCGCATAATCATTTGGAATTTTACTCCTTTTTAATGTGAAATTAAGTCTTTTAATACACAAAAATATATCTACGTCACACTAGGTCACGTGAAAAGTGAGTGGAAGATGATATGTAAGTTGCCATTTTGCAAAACAAATACATTTTAAATGTATAATTTCTGATATAGGGCATACTGGAGGACGGGCAAGAATTTGCTGTCAAACGACTATCTAGAAATTCCCTCCAAGGACTCGATGAGTTCAAGAATGAAGTTATCTGCATAGCTAAACTACAACATCGAAATCTCGTGAAGCTTCTAGGATGCTGCATTCAAAGAGAAGAAAAGATGTTGATTTATGAATACTTGCCCAATAAAAGTCTTGACTTGTTTCTATTCGGTAAGAAATATTCGCATAGCACTATTATCTCAATAGCAAATTCTATCAGGAGTATCAGTTAAACTTAATGGCAGAGAAGTTTCATACACATTTTTCAAGTCCTGAAGATAAAATTTTTTGATCAATTTTAATATAGGGTACAGAACAATATTCTTTTGCAGCATGTGAAGTTTCATGCTCCTGTGTGCTTGAAGTTATGTCATTATAGATGTTGGATTTGATTTCTCATGAGAAGAGAAAGTTTTTTGGCAGATCCAATGCGAAGTGCAGTACTTGATTGGCCTAAGCGCTTTCACATTATAAATGGTATTGCTCCGGGACTTACGTATCTACATCAAGATTCCTGTCTCAGAATCATTCATAGAGACCTCAAAGCTAGTAATATTTTGCTAGATTCTGATATGAACCCAAAAATATCAGACTTCGGAATGGCTAGAAGTTTTGGAGGAAACAAGACTGGAGCTAATGCTATTCTATTGCTTATAACTTAATTGCCTGATAAATTTTATCATGTAGTGGCTACATGTCCCCAGAATATGCTATAGATGGCATGTTTTCCGTGAAATCAGATGTATTTAGCTTCGGCGTTTTGGTGCTTGAGATTGTAAGTGGCAAAAGAAATAGAGGATTTTCTCATAGGGATCACCACCACAACCTTCTTGGACATGTAAGTATAGTGTATACTCAAATTATAATGAAATTAGTCCCTACGGCACTTGGATTCAAAAAGATGGTCATTTAATTGAGTTCAATTATTACAGGCATGGATGCTGCATAAAGAAGGAAGGTCACTGGAATTTGTCGATGATTACCTTGGCATTTCATGTTATTTATCAGAAGTGCAGAGATCGATCCATGTGGGACTGTTGTGTGTTCAACAATGTCCAGATGACAGGCCAAGCATGTCTTCAGTAGTGTTTATGCTAGGGAATGAAGTTGAGTTGCCTCAAGCTAAGCAACCTGGTTTTTTCACAAAAAGGGATTTGTTTATAGCTGAAAGTTCTAGTAGCAAAAATGCACCAAGCTCAATAAACCAAATGACCATTACATTAATGGAAGCACGATAAGTTCATAGATTAAATTTCTTATGATTAAATTGCTTTTTTCGTTTTTTTATCAACTTCTATTCATTACACACATTAGTTATCTATTTCATTTTTCGGAGGATCTGTTTTAATTACAAATCATGTCCAGGTTCTAGTCCTCTCATAAAGACTTCACAGCATATATGCATCAATAGTATAAACAATGAAAGTACATACCTCCATTCCCGAGGTTATTTTGGTATGAAATAAATAATGCATCTGTAAGTAATTAGGTACAACATTCATCTCAACATCCCAAAATTACCGAAAAGACTAGGAGCCATTAAAATTTACATTCCAAGTAAGTTGTTGCAGTATATCTGCTGGACTGTTGAAAATCCTTGATGGCATGCTTACTAGTTTGGGATATATTACTCAATTAAGGAATTAAATTTACCTCCTTGATGGCACGCTTATCTACAAGCTCACACATACAGCACGCTTGAATTCAACTTTGAACATGAAATTGGTTTGAATACTGAATTTTCTGCAAGTATGATTAATTTTGATAACTTTTGGTTTCGTTAGATATTAAATTTGTTTGTTAGGTAAAACTCTAGAGACAAATTGGTTTGAATCGGAAGAAAAAAATGAAGAAGGGCAAAAATGAAAGAAATCCAAAGTTCAAGGACTAAAGTGAAAACATTCAAAGTTACGCTCCAGATTTTCTGCATCATATTCAGACCCATTTTTAGCACGTCAACATTCGAATTGAAAAAAATGCTATTTCAAAATGAATTGTTGCCCTTTGAGTTAGCATTTCAACACTTTGAATTATCTAAATTTGATATTAGGAGAGAAAGTTATAACCAAATTATCGAAAGCTGCTCAAGGGACGAATCGACGTGAGCTGGCGCGCGCTCGTTGGCAATTCTGACAGAAGCTCAATGTTAATTCTGGGACCAAGCATGTAATTTCTGGCTGTGGCTCAAATTCCCTTTTTAATTCAAATTCTTCGTGGGTTGGCTTGATTTTTGGACACCAAAAAAAAAAAAAAAACATGGTAAAAATATTGGAAAACTCTAATCTCTTCATACCCAATAATATAATAAAAATCATCAAGAATAAGAGTTCAATTTATCACTTTTGAGAAAGAGGATCGAGCCCTAGCAAGAATTAAAGGTCAATTATATATCAAGTAATTGAAGATTTCAACCTTGAATTTGAAGATGATCATCTTTTGCATTATTTTCATGATTCAGGTGCTGTTTTTCTATTATTCTTTTAAAACCATGCTAGGTTAGATTTGTTTTTGGTATTGGATACAGATGAATCATGTATTTTATTTATTTTAATTCAAGACTAGTAATTTAGTATTTATTGTGTTTATTGATTAATTTTGCATACATATTGCATTATTTACTTGATTGGCCACAAATTTAATAATTAGTTGTTTGTTGTAGTGTTGGGAGGCTCATGATAAGCTTAATGCGGTAAAATTAAACTATGTACAATAGATGTTATGAATAATATTTATCGCGTATGCAATTATATAGATAATCTAAAATTCAATGCATTCCAAAAATTTGAATTTGAGATATGAATAGATTCAAATCGTGACTTGAATAGAATTAGTTTGTCATAAAAAAGAAAGTTAAATACATTAGTTTTACCGATTGTTAAGAACAATGGATGTGACTAAATTACATAATTGAGAATTGAAATAGATATTAATAGGTGGACTTTAAATCTAATACAACCATCCATAATTTGATACAAGAATTTAAACTTTTACAATTTTCTTAGATTAATTTAGCATAAATTAAATCAAAAACTATTTTGTATTCCATAATTAAAATTCCATATAACTAATAAAATTGAATTGAATATATTCATTGTGAGACGATAACTCATCTAATCAAATCTATTACTTGTCAAAGATATTATATGCTTGCATGATTTTACTGAAAAGTGTTCATCTAATACCGAGTTGTAAGAATAGTTACAATGAAGGATCATCCAATCTTTTCCAGGGAGTAAAAACCTATTAAGCCTCCATTTGGCAAGCAATTTATGAGTGTTTTTTTTTTATAAATTCAGTAAAAATCAACACTAATTTTAACCATACATTCATAACTACTAATCACTATTATCCACACATTTTATGAGACCCACTACTATTTCTTTTTTATATATCATTTATAAATTTTCCGAATGAGTTAAATCAGTATAATCAATCTCTGCCATTAATTGCTTTTGCTACCACTGTTTTATGAGAAATTGGTTTCTTAGCTGCACTTTTGATTCGCTGAAAAAATAAATAAATAAATAAAATTTGTCATTTCAAACGATAAGAAGAACATCCCCACAATTGGTGAATTCAGCAAATAGGATACCAGATTGGGGCAAAAACAATCAAGTCCGAACTCTTCACAAGAATTATGTGTAAGGATTTTAATCAAACATGACACGACCTGTCTCAGATCACCTTAATGGACCCGAAACATGACATGGGTGAAAAATATCAAGAATCACCACCACCAAAGCTGACTATAAGTTATTACAAAATATCAAGAATCACATGTTTATGAAAAATACAGTGTGATGTGCCCAAAATAAATATTTTGTGCTCTACCAAAATGCATCACATCGTGTGGCTACAACTCTAAAATCATCAGGTCCCTCAATCTATCAAGAACCAATGCTACCTGTAAGGAAAATTGTGGGAAAATATATGAACTAATAGCTCAGTGAGTGGAGAAGTTCAAAAATAATTAGGCCTCTCCATTAATATTTTTATCAACATCAAGTTTACATAATTTACTAGTCCACAGTATCACAACATATAATAATAATAATCAAAAAGTGAGACATCTCACAACCTTGAAAAATATCATCGAATAATCATGATATAATCATCAACTCAAATCCATATCATCACATGTAATCAACCAAAAATGTACCCTCTGCCTGACATCAATAATCCGCCCCTCGGACTAAATACTTTCGTCACGACCCGTAGGCCCCTCTGTGATCGAAAGTGGGTCTCAAAGACCTATCATAATCAATACTAGAACACGGCCAAGGCCACTCAGTGAACTATATATACACGGTCAGACCCCTTCATCCACGGTTAATACCCCTCCGTGTTGTACAGAACACGGCCAAGGCCCATCAATGAACTAGAATAAATAGACAATTATGGGTACTTTTATGGTTGATCTCAATATCACATGTGTCACATTTCAATTCACAAATAATCCATACACAATCTTTAAAATCCACACAACCATAATGAAGGAATATTTCCAAGTCAATCCTGTAAATGGACCAATAATTCACTTAACTGCACAAAATGGATAGTAATATAATTAATTAGCAATACTTGAAAAATGCTTAAGTTTTTCCACTCACAAGCTATTTACGGGACAATGTGTTTGGTTGGTAAGTTGTCTTGATCTCTACGCTACCTTCTGATATAATAATGAATTTATTCGGATCAAAACTCAATTTACAACCTCCATATATAATTTCATTCAATACCTAAACTTCTTTTTTTTTTTTTTTTTTTTCATTTAGTTTCATTAACCTTTTAAAATTTGAGAAAAACCAAGTTTTGATAAAAACAACACTAAAATTCCAAAATATAGAAATCTGTCACCAGTTTCTATATGGAAAATCACCACAAACTATTGACAGAAATAGCACTTTCTAAACAGAATTTCAGAAATAGCACCTGTTATGATTTTGTCCAAAAATTGCTTTAAAAAAATGGAAAACTCCCCCATCAAATCCTTAATTTAACTATTTAGCATCATATTCTCCAAAGATAATCAAAGAATATACTTTATTTTTACAAACCCGTTTCCAAATTTCTACTTTCTAAAACTACAATCTTCAATTAACCATTTATTTGCCATACTCCAATTTAAAACTTCAAATAAATATCAATAACTTCTCATTTTTGCTAAATTTCGAATTTAGGGAAAATTTCCAAAAACCCTAGAATCTAATACCACTACTCAATAAATAAAATTATACTCACCCCTATGAATTGAGAATGATGTTGAAGATGATAGCCATTTCTTTCCTTCTTCTTCTCCTCTTTTTTTTTTTTTTTTTTGTTTGTTTCTCTCCCTTTTCCCGTTTCTTCTTCATCTCTCGGTTTCTTTCTATTGTTGCTGTGTGTGTAGGTGTGTGACAAATTGAGAAACGGGTTTCAAAAAAAGACACTTGTACTCCACTATCCCATATTTACAAAGGAAGTCCCCCATCTTCCAATTAATATAACATTTGCTAATATGACTTCCAATGATAGGTAAGTTTATCCCCAACTTTAAATTTAATCCATCATAACCCTCAATTATTGTCAATTATAAAATAAACCACAATAAAACGATTTATTTCATTTAAGTCCCTAATTGACTTTGACTAGTTGAACTTTTGATTTTGAGTAAATAATTTCTTGACTTTGACTATAAATGATTGGGGTGTAACAAAACACGTGGGCTTATATGTTAAATATTGCTTATTAAATTCAAGGCTATCGATTTTGGATAAGCCCATTTAAATGATCTAATAAGATTTTGATAATTTGGACTTTGAAGCATTTAATTAAAGTGTGGGTTTTTATGTGTAGAGACCAGATCTCTTCCTAATTTAACGATAGACCGAATTAGGTTAATTTCATGATAGACAGAATTAGGTTAACGGGCTGATGGTATAATATATATATATATAAGACTAAAACCGCATGACTTGTTCATTGCATTAATCATGTCTGATTCAGGTACGCTTCCTCTTCGATTTACAAATTCTTGATGATCCAACATGAGCAATCATTATGCGTTAACGTATTCTCCCGACAAGTGGTATCAGAGCCTATTCATGTTGAATCATTGAGAATCAAAATTCTAATTTATTGACAATTTTATTGCTTTCAAATTTAACGATTTCAGTATTAATTTTGTGAAATCTGAAAAATATTCGATCGGTTTTCTAGAATTTCAATTCTTTTAAAAAAAATTACAGCAGCGCTAACGAGGCGCAGCACTGCTAAGCTGTACATCACATTGATGACAAGCGCCGTTGCAGCTAGTAGTGGCGATTGCTGCTTCACATTTGGGGGGCGATGTCGGCAAGCGCTGCCCCCGGGTCTCAACATAATTGTTTTTAGGGTTTTCAAGTTGGTTGGATACTTGGATTTCGAGGGCAGGGGCTTGTGGTAAAAATTAGGTTACTTCAGGCCCTTGTTTGTAATTTTCATATTAGGGTTAATGTTGCGATATTGGAAATGAGTTTTTGATGTTTTAGGCTCTTAACTTTAAAGCTGTAAATCAGACCCTTAAGTTTAAAGCCTTAATCATTCATCCTTTTAAGGTTAAAATTCATCCAAATTGGGCATTTAAAGTTCCAAGTTTAATAATTAAGTCCCTAAAGTTTGAAAATTAATTAATTTGGGCCATTAAAGTTTTGAATTTTTTAATTATGCCCCTAAAAGTTTATAATTTGCTTAAATTGGCCCATAAAGTTTTGAATAATTAATATTTGGACCTCTAAAGTTTCGAATAACTAATTATTGACCCATATAGTTTTGAATAATTAATTTTTGATTCATAAAGTTCTAAATTATTAACCCTTAGGCCCCTAAATTCTCAAAATAAATCAAATATGCAAATTTGATGATTTTCTTATTTAAAATTCTGTAAAAATGACTCTTTTGAGAGGTATAATATTCGAAAGTGAGTTAATTGAAGCAACATGTTGCCAAAGCAACCTCTCTTGTGGAAATTAATTAACTTAGAATATTAAAAGATGTTTGTTTGTGTGTGTTATTCATGAAAATATTTGATCGGCCCAAAGGAAGGTCATTATTTGGCCCAATTGCACATACACTTGTGGTGATAAACATGTGGTGATTATTTGGTTTAATGTGTGATTAATAAATTGGTTCAAAGAAATGTTTATTGATTGACATGTTTCTTTATTGTCAGTGTTTGATCACTACACCAAGTGTACTACTTACAAGTCAATATTTGGACTAAATAACGATGTTGTGCTAGGATCTTGTGATGAGCCCTATCATTATTTGAAATTATTATTTTCATATTAAGGATTGTGAGCTCTTCCAATTAATTGTTCTCTAATTTGGTTTCAGGTTCTGCTGCCAATATCTCTGTTAGCATCAATTCAGTTCCATTGTTAATGGTACCAGTTTTAAGGCATGGCGAGAGAACATAATGATTGTTCTCGGAGTCATGGATCTGGACCTTGCTTTACGGGTCAATCAACCCACTGCACTTACTGATAAGAGTATCTCTGATGACAATAGGGAGATGGAAAAGTAGGAACGATCGAACCACATAAGCTTGATGGTCATAAAGCGTGCTATTCCAGAATCATTTCGGGGCACTATGTTCGATAAGGTGACTATGGCTAAAGGTTTACCCGACGACCTTGAGAAGAGGTTTGCTAATAATGAAAGGCTGAAAACTAGTATATTTTTGGCAAACCTTATCTTAATGAGGTATAAAAGGAAAGGAAAAATGCGAGAGTACATTATGGAAATGTCTCACATTGCCTCAAAGCTAAAGGCACTAAAGTTGGATTTATATGAAGGATTGTTAATGCACTTGTTTCTAATATTTCTTCCAGCACAATTCAATCAATTTAAGGTAAGCTACAATTTTTAAAAAGACTCATGATCTCTTAATGAGCTCATCTCACAATATGTCCAAGAAGAGGAAAGATTGAAGTATGACAAGGTAGAAAGTGCTCATTTATCCACCACCTCTAAGGACAAAAGAAATAAGAAAAGGAAAAATGATAAGAATACAACATCGCAAAAGAAGCAACATAGGAACAAACTGAGGGTGGGTATTCCTTCTGTGGAGCTACATGGCATAAAAGAAGAACTATACCAACTATCATGCATGGCATGCCAAGAAAGATATTTTTCTTCATTTGGTTTGTTCTCAGGTTAATTTAACTTCGGTACCTAGACACTCATGATGGATAGATTATGGTGCAACAAATTATATCAGTGTGTCTATGTAGGGTTGCCTGAGTTGCCAAAAACCAAGTTATGGTGAAAGATACATATATGTTAGCGACGACAAGATGGTGGAAGTAGAAGCAATAAGAAAATTTAGATTATTGTTAAAGACTTGATTTTATTTGGATTTTAATGAGACATATATTGTACCATCTTTTTGACAAGATTTAATTTCTATTTCTGCTTTGGACAAATCTAGTTATTCTTTTCTATTTAGGAATGGAAAATTTAGTTTGTTTCGTGATTTAAAATTGGTTGGTTCCGGTTCTTTATTGGTTACGATAATCTTCATTTAATTGATATGATTGCTTCTTTTAATGAATCATTGTATGTTAGTATTCAAAGTGTAAAGCGACAATTAACCGACGAGGGTTCTGCTTCGTTATGACACAAGAGATTAGGTCACATCTCCAAAAAGAGAATTGAGAGACTTGTGTCTCAACGAAATTCTCGATCCCCTTTACTTTACAAATTATGATATGTATGTTAACTGTATAAAGGGACAATAAAGCAATAAAAGGAGAATTCAAGCCAACAAGACTTTAGACATTTTAGAACTTATACATATGGACATTTGTGGACCAATTCCTACAGTTTCTTGGAATGTTCAACAATATTTTATAACATTAATAGACGAATTTTCTAGATATGGCTATATATATATATATATATATATATATATATATATATATATATATATATATATCTCATTCATGAAAAATTATAGTAGCTGGATGTGTTGAAAAATTATAAAGCTGAAGTTAAAAACCAACTCGCTAAAAGGATTAAAAGCATTATATTTGACCATAGTGGTGAATACTATGGCAGATATGACGGTTCAGGTGAACAACATCCAAGACCTTTTACTAAATTCTAAAAGGATTATGATATTGTTCCACGGTACACTATGATGGGTTCGTCCACTCCGAATGGTATTGCTGAAAGACGAAATTGATTGCTTGAGGACATGGTGAGGAGTATGATTACTCATTCTACCTTACCAGAATGGTAAGAATCATGATGGGTTAAGGCATTAAAGGCCGCATTGTATATACTCAACAGAGTTCTAACTAAGGACATTGATAAAACTGCTTATGAGCTTTAGATGGGCAAGATGCCTAGTTTGAAGCACGTACACATTTGGGGATGTCCAATAGAGGTAATACCTTATAGGCTAAATGAAAATAAGCTGAACGCAAGGACTATTAGTTTCTATTTTATTGGATATTCTGAAAGGTCCATGAGTTACAAGTTTTATGATTCTACAACTAAGGCAATTCTTGAGACAAAAAATGTAAGGGTCTTTGAAGATGTTGAGTTTGCAGAGGAGAAAGGGTTACAAACTTTTTCTTTGAGGAGGAATACGTTGAAATTCAACCAATTTCCATTGACAATGATCATGGTCCGATTTCTGTCCCTAACATTGTTCAATAAGAAACTCCAAATCAAGACAATGTCGTTATATTTCCCTTTGAATGTCAACAACTCGTTCTAGAAGAACAAACTCTACAGCCTCAAGAACTAATGCCATTAAAAAGATCCACTAGAGAGAGGAAAGTGCTATTTTGGATGATTACATCGTATTTCTCGAAGAACATGAAGTTGACATTGGAGTGATGGAAGATGATTTGATCAATTTCCATCAAGCCATGGAAAGTTATAACTCTAAAAAGTGGCTCGATGCCATGAATGAAGATAAAGTCCATAAAGGACAACTACGTGTGAGACCTTGTTCCATTGCCTGAAGGTGTGAAACCCATTGGTTGCAAATAGTTATTTAAGACCAAGAGAGATTCGAAGGGTGATGTGGAGAGGTTAAAGGCTCGTCTCATCGCAAATAGCTTTAAACAGAAAGAAGGCATCGATTATAAAGAGACTTTCTCTCTGATTGCTTCAAAAGACTCTTTCATGATTATAATGGCATTGGTAGTGCATTTTGATCTTGAGTTACATTAGATGCATGTTAAGATAGCATTTTTCAGTGGTGACATTGATGAAACAATTTATATGGTACAACAAAAAAACTTTATGCCGGATGATGCAAAGCAAATGGTTTGTAAACTAAAGAAATCCGTATATAGACTCAAACATGCCTCTTATCAATGGTATTACAAGTTTCATCAAGCAATCATCTCGTATGGTTTTGAGAGGAATTTGGTCGATGATTATATATATCACAAGTTCATTATATGTCGATGACATATTGCTTGCCAGCAACGATATAAGCTTATTGCACGAAACTAGAAAAGTTTAGTGGGCGTTCACTTTTCAGATTCCATAGCAGCATCGAGCCTCCTCTAACTTCATTGAGCTTTTCTAATGATCATTTACTGACTACAAATTCAAGATCATTGTCTGGTACAGAAATTGAAAATGTATCGTCCAAGTGAGTGGCTATTGTAGTGGCATCTACTTAAAGTCAAGACCATATCGACCCTATGACATCTGGAAGAACATCTTCTCAAGGTTCCCCTATTGCTTCCACACCCAGTTTAATTGACAGAGTACATCAACCTGTTACACTGGATGTATATTTGCCAGATCAATTGGCTGAAGAACTATTTTTCGTGGAAGCTTCGCTAGCATTCACAGGTGAGGAGTTATCTCGAGCTCCAACAAAGATACAATAAAGCAACATGTTACTCCTTTTTAGATAGGTTGTGTTGTATAACATTCTAATATTGTATTGATTCAAAAATTTTTAATGAAATTATCAATTTTTATGCAATTCCAAAATTTGTTCACAAAGTGTCATTTCAATTTTGTGGGTCAATTATCATATAGAATTAAAAAAAAAGTCTACCGCAACGTTGAAAAAATACTGCAAAAAGGGTCTACCGCAATGTTTAAAAAACGCTGCAAAAAATTTTTTCGCAACGATGAATAAACGCTGCAAAAAGTCTTCCCTCAACAGTAACACGGACCTCCGCAACACTTGAAAATACGCTGCAAAAAGTCTTTTGCAGCGCTTTGTGGCCGCTACAAAAACTCTTTTTTGGTGTAGTGAGACAAACTTATAAATGTTTGAATTACTCCTATTAATAAAGGTGATCTTTTAAGATGGAACATCAAGTCTCCATTAGATTCTTATGCATGCAAAGAGAAGTGTTGATCCCTTTTGTGCTAAAGATTTTCCATCCTATTGCTATTTTATGAGCTTGAAGTATACTCAGTAGCTGATCTTCTTCTCTTGGTATGAGAATTTGAGATGATAATTCGAAGTTTTTCTCTCCTAAGTAGGCATGCTGTAAGTGGATTGGTAATGTTTTAGCTCAAGTATGGGAGCTTTTTGAATGAAAGGTGGAGGCTTTGTAGAACCTTTCTCAAGCTCTAACCTTGACTACTTGAAGAATGGTGGATTTGCTTCCAAGTAGCGAACAAATTCTTTTGATATTTCTAAATTTGATGGTAGATCTTCTGAATGTAACAAGCAAGCCTCAAGCGGGTCTTGAGAATGATCAAATATGAATGGCTTTGTTATTATTTTTTCTATCACATCAATCTGAAAATATGAATCTGGTTCAGCTTGAAATTTGAATGCTTTGAAGATATTGATCATTATTTATAAATTGCCCATTATGTACATCTATAAGAACTTTGCAGTAGCCAAGAACGGACGTCCTAAGATAAGAGGGATTTCTTTATCTTCTTCCATGTCTAGAAAAATAAGGTAAACAGGGAATATGAACTTGCCCATTACCTTCTTTTGTTTGATTATACTTATTTCACAAACTTAGCATATTTGTGCAATTGGGTGGGATCTGAAAACAGTATATGTTGATTTACAACTTCTTGAAGATATCCAAAGACTAGGCGAACTATTTATCCAGCTTATGTTTCTGCAGTCACTGTGGGAACGGTTACCTTAACCTATAGATTGTCTTAAAGTTCTTCATGATTCTCCTTTGTTCTTTTTCAAATTGATCTACATGTTCCTCACTCATAATAGGTATCTCTTTCTATAGTAATAGTTTATCTTTTCACACGTATCTCTGATAACTGAACACCACTGCATGTAGTGATGTTCTTTATCTATTCTTTAGGGTTAATCTCGGTGTTGCTTGGTAAGGTCCCTTGAGTTCTACTTGATAATGCAGTTGCATTCACCCCATTTGATTTTCCAATTTTTTTAAGCTTGTTGCTTTATAAAGTAGTATAATTCTTAGTATTGAGTGATTAAGTCCTCCAACGTTGGCTTTCTCTATTGAAGTTGTTTCTTGAAAATTGATGGTCTTCTTTGATAATTTCTCCCTTGTCCTTGGCCTTAATTGTTAGCCCACGAGAAATTTGATTATTCCTCTACCCCGAATTATGTTTTTTTTTATTGCATAATTGACCTCTTTAGGTTGGATTACATGCATGAAGGCTAAAGGCAATTGTATTTGTATGATTTGCCCCTACAATCTTTACAAATTTGTGTAGGTTGGTGTACTGTGTTTATAGTCAGAGAAAGATTGTCAAGTTTCTTCATTAATACCTTCTTTTGGATTGCGAATGCGATACTGCATCGTGAACTTTTACATCGTGTCATTCCAAGAAACTATGCTCCCAACAGGTAAGGAATGTAGCCAATCTCTTATGCTATTTTTCAAGGTGTGAGGGAATAAACACATTCAAAAGATATTGGTTGATATCCCTTCATGACTAATGACTTTACAAAATAGTAGGAAAGCTCAAACATGTTCTTGTAGACTTTTGGTTGCTTTTCTAAATAACCTATTGTCTTGATGATTTTGGAACAAATTAAAAACATCTTCAAAAGATGGAAAATAGCCTTCCTGAAAGGAGGATATATAATGGTACATTGAAATGAAGCTGGAATGCGGATCACTTAGTGTCCAACTAACATATTGCCATAGTTGGAGAATGCTCTTGGCTAAATTGGGTGTATTGGCTTAGCTACAACAACTAATTTTGAACTTGATTTTGATTTTCTAGTCATTTCCCTGGTTGTTATGTGTTCTCTTCTACTTCGTATGAAAGTTATTTCGATCTTGAGATCTATTGAAAGAAGCTCGATATCCTCAGAATCTTGCATAATCTTTTAATGGAGCCTGAAAAGAACAAAACACAAGAGAAGTTAGGTTTTGTGATGAATAGCCCAAACCAATAAAAAATTTGAATCCAGATGTGAGATAATGAACTCAATTGTAAAACTTTATTACCCAACAATTGTGCCAATCTCCAAGCATACGAGATCATTGACAAATAATAATGTGATGAGAAGAGCATCGTCCCAAATGAACTAAATCTTCAATGATTTGTATTAATTCTTTATCAAATTTGAATGTTTTAACAAAAAAGATAGGATTTATTAGTTCTACATTATTTGTTTGAATTATATTAATGCATTCGTTTGTATGAATGCTGAGATAAATGTATTGGACTTACGAATCTACATATTGACGTTCTATTTTCAATTCTCAACTTATGTAATTTGGTGTGATTTATGATTTATGATTCGTGACAATTGATAATCCATTTTTATCTATCTTTTTTGAGGTAAATTTAACATATTCTAAGCAGAACCTGGTTATATTCCTCTGTAGAGTAACCTATTAACACGTACGATTATCTAAATGATTATTCACGCCATACATATTATTCTTAGTATCTATTGCCATGTGTTAACCTTGCAATGTTTTAAACTTATTGTGAACCTTCTAGCACTGCAACAAACAGCTATCTAATTGGTGATCAAAAAATCAAATAAGGAAAGATTCATGCAAGAAAAAAAAACACAAATACACCAAACTACTAGTCTTTGAATTAAAAATAAGTAATCAATGATTTCATATTAATCCAATACAAAGGAGAATTTAGCCTAGCATGTTTTTATATAATTTCTACAAAGATTTATGAAAAGACATCTCTCAAAAAACTGAAAAATACAATAAGCTATATGGAAAATCAATCTCTTGTTCTCGATCTCGATTCCCATGCTTTGAATCTTCAAACCTCTATGTTAATTTTCGTTCAATCCATTTCTAGTCTTCTTCTATATGATAGAATACTCGGTGTTCCATTTTCTGCCTCTAGAATTAGGTTAAATTGTGGCCAAAAGTTCTATGTAGAGTTTCAACTGTAGAAGGAAATTGGCTCGTTGTTCAGAATATAAACATGCGTTCACATGGAAGAAGAGTTGGCATTCACATGGTTGATATAATTTAGCTTTGGGTTGCCATAATACCAGCGATCTCATGACATTGGTACTTTGTGACCAACTTGCAATTGGTCCCTGAATTTCATCCCAAGGTTTGATTTGGTCATTTTTCTCCCAGTTTCAGCTCTTTGTCTCTCATTCACATCCAATTGATTTCCTATATTCTTCAATCATTAATATTTGATCTGAATCATCTTTTGAATGTATGCACTTTGGTCCTTCAAGTTTGGATTCTTTATTTTTTACTCGAATTTCGTTATTTTCCTTCAATTTCACCTCCAAGCATTGAGTTTCACCTAACAAATAATATGTACACAAGATTAAGCAAATACTTTATCAAAATTAATATAAAATATCCTCATTTGGTGGCCTATATAAGTGTACAATTATACTTATCAACTAATCCGCGTTTGTATATTTCCCTCAATTCTTCGTTGATGGCAGTTAGCATTTTTATATTGTTGAACTGTCCTATCCATATCAATGAAATTGTGGTCCTACCTTAGAGGATCTAAGAAAGCAGAGAAATTATTGATAACTTTTTCTGTAAAAACAGAAAAAAAATCTAGTACTTAACAAACAATAAAAACAGAGCACGCAGAGCAGCAAAAGTGAAGAATAGAGAGAGAGAGAGAGAGAGAGAGAGAGAGAGAGAGAGAGTAAAAAAAAGTCATTTTTTGGGAGAGGGAGAGAACTTCTGTATTTTCCTCAAATAAAAATTAGTAACTTACAACGGATATATAAAAATGAAAAGCTATCAGTTTTGGCTACACAAGAGCCATCCTTTTTCACCTATTCAAAAAATTTAATTATTTACTTACACATAAGATCTGGACTAATGTACAGAAAACCCGAATTTAGAGAACATAAGAAATCTAATCATCATGGTTTCTGCAGATCACCTTTCCTCTGCGGTAGATTGACCTTGACAACCTAGAGCACGAGTTTTAGAACAAATCTTCAATTCCTTCAATTATAAACACAGTCTTGACCTTAAAGTACTACTTCAGATTCCCAATTCAAGAAACGAAACTGTGAGCACTGGGGTCAATATGCATTCAAGCTAATGTTTATTGCCTGCCCATCAATTCTATCACACAAGAAAAAGTGAAACACTCTGAAACCATGAATATATCAGAAAATCACTAACATATCCTATAACTACTACACAGATCCTTAGAGATGGTGATATTGGGATGCACAACGGAAAGTAAAATAATTTCAATTCCCATATAAGGATCCACTTTGCGGTTAGATAAAAACTATGATAGGAATTATACTTCTTATGAATTCCACAAGCTCCTTAGCTTTTCTTGAACTTGAATGATCACGATCTGCAGTCGAAGCTTTCTAATTGTCTAGACTCCAATGATAATTCACACAGAAAACAAGAATGACGACTAAGGTTTTCTTTTCATGTGCTAACAATAATAAAGAATCATATCTCTACAGTTATCAAACCCTAGCAACCTATTAATATAAGTCCAAGCGGGCTTGATCTGTCTCTTAAACTTAATCCGATCCTAAATTTAATTAATTTAATTAATTAAACATGGTCCATGAATTAATTAATCGAATTAATTAATTCGGGCATATTAATAAGCAACTCAAACAATTAATTATTCAACACTTGTCAATTAATTAATTAGTAAATCACATTCTTCTGGTTCTCTTTTGTGTATACCATATTAGGTTCCCGATCACGATACTTAACGAAGTGAATTATTATTTTGATCTAATCAAACTTGATAAATTAAAATATCCTTTTTAATTTATCATTAATTCATATCCGTCATCTCGAATTGACATTTGGTAATGTGTCAGGACAATACATGTGATGAAAATGTCACGTGGTATGACAAAACCAGACTTGTTCGTTTACCGTGAAACTATAATCATTTCATCAATATGATCCGATCAATTATAAGATATGGATATGCGTCAATCTCAATTATCAATCATTCATCCCACTGTTAAGTCAATATAAGTCGAAAACTCATTTTCGACTTATGAGTTCACCTTGGCCAATGATTTCATTATCAACTTAACTAGATAAAATGTAGATCATAATTTCTTACTATCTAATAGTGACGAATCCTCTATTGATGATTCACAGCCTTCATATGATTGTTGACATACCCGAACGATGCCATATTAGCGACCCTTGACAAAGCAACATCCAACATCATCAAAGTATGACTGTTTTCATATAAGGCACTATGATAACCTCAGGTCAAATGACCAATTCCACTACCGAGCATTAGAGATTAACCATTGACACTCAAATAGTTATCGATGTGAAATCTCCCAGTGGGTCTCCGATGTTTTGTTTTATAACAAAACATGCACGTGTTCATTCAAGTGTCACCACACTTTAACTTATGAGACCAACTATTTACTTCACGAGTAAGAAATGCTACACGTAATGGTCTATCCATATAACAATATCCGTATCTCCTTATTACATATGACCACGGATAATTTAAGATTCAATCATATGTAATTTGTATCTGTCAATCACAACTCCTTGTGATTAACAAATCACTAAGACTTGAATCTACGGATCCTATTATTTAATTTATTAGAATATTAATTTAATTAAATAAAAGATATTGCCATAATTACGCTAGGGCATAACACTTACATGTGATACCATGGTTTCATCTGGCAGAAGCTTAGAATTAGGATTCTTTATCCTTGGAAATTCGAAAAATCGATACATGGCCATGTGGTACAAGGGAATAACAGTTCAAACGTCGTTATGGGTTGCCAACGGAGAAATTCCACCTACAAATATATCTGGAGTCTCGAAGGTCATCGAGTCAGGACTTCTAGTCTTCTAAACAATATTAATGGTGGCATCATATGGTCTTCTAATACATCACAACCTGTGAAAACTCTGGTTGTAAAACTGCTGGACTTCGGAAACCTTGTTGTGAAAGATGTAAAAAATGATGACCTTCCTTTGAGAGAGTTTTCATTATCTAACCGATATAGTTTTCTCAGGAATATCAACACAAGAATATTAAATAAACACGTTCTAAACAAGGAATCAAAGCCTAATCCCAATACAATACAATACAATACATGTGTAAGTGGGGCAAGCATAAGTGAGGACAGACCAAAACGGTCACGACCACCCTTGCCTGGACGTTTAGCCTTATTAATATCTCTTGGGTATATAGAATAGCTTCGACCCAGTTCAACTCGACTGACGAGCCCAAGAGAATCTAACATCAGTGGAATTAAATGACATTATTTGATTATGAACGTGTAGAAAACCAGCATAACAAGTGTTCCATCAAGGGTTTTCATCGTTCCAACATGTTTAGTCACACCACTTACTTGGAACGTCAATTTCAGTAGTTACTACTACTTGCAGCCATCTTGGTCCGTTTCTCATGATTTTGGTTCTCAAGACTACAAAGTACTTACTCTTTATGTTGTATGTGTTGGGTTTGATGTCCAATAGTTTTAGGGCATAACTGAAATCTATAAGATTTTATCTTATTTATTAATAAATAAATATTTATTCATTTTTACTTTGTTATCCATTGAATATTAGAGTAAGCGATTAAGGGTCATCTTGTATTTCGATCGAGAAGAACTTGTCCACTTATAGAGGTTGCCACTCTATCTGGGTTGAAAGGTCAATTAATCTATGAATTAAGGTACACTACACCAAAAAACACCTTTTGCAGTAGCCAAAAAACGTTGCGGTAGACTTTTTGCAGCGTTTTTCCAAGTGTTGCCGTTGAGGGAAGACTTTTGCAGCGTTTTTTAAACGTTGCGGTAAAAAATTTTCAACGTTGCGTAAACTCTTTTGCAGCGTTTTTTAAACGTTGCGGTAGACCCTTTTGCAGCGTGTTTTCAATGTTGCGGTAGATACTATTTTTTTTACAGTTATGGTAGTTGAATAATTAACCAACAAAATTAAAAAGAATTAAAAAGAACACTTTGTGACATTTTGGAATTGCATAAAAAATGATAATTTCATTATAATTTTTTTAATTAATACAAAATTCAAATGTGATACACCACAACCTATCTAAAAATGAGTAATATAAATAATACAACTGTTTCATCCATCATTCCACTAACTAGATTGCTGGAAGAAGTAGAGACAAAATATCATCCCCAAATGCGATCACTTCAACCAGTGTTTGAACCCAGACTCTATTAGTAGAAACTAGTAATATGCCACCCACTTCATCTTCAGGTTAATCATTCTCCTCAATTACTTCATGGGAGTCATCACTTTGCCCTTCATCATCATGCTATATCTGGTATCATCCATCTGTAAAAATTTTTTTAGCCAAGAACGAACATAAAATAGAACTCAGTTATGCTTTCCACAATGTAGAACACATTACGGGAGATGCCAAAGGGCTCTAACAGCCACAACACATCACAAATTGAATGTAAAAAACCTAGTCAATCCATACATGAAGGAAATGTTTCAAATGAAAAAGGGACAAAATGTAATAAAAATGAATTTTAAAAGTAAAAGCATATGCAGCATCTAGAGAAGTGGTTTCCTTTACCCATGCTTAATAGTAACTAAGATACTAGATAAAACTTGGAACATTTTTTTATTGAAGTTTTGACAACAAGAAGACTATACACAGCTAGGCACATTAAAAAGATCTATAATTGAGGATTTCTTCTTTGACGTACAATCTATTGGTTTAAGGGACCGAATCAAGTAACCCACTACAGTATTCTATACGATACCAACAAAATTCTTGTTCTAGGCGATCCAACCTTCCACCCTCCACAAAATGCCATTGTTTAAGATCTCGAGTCAAACTACGAATATGGCATAATTTAAACTGAGCATCTTGCAAATTATCTAACATACGTCACTAGCATGGACAAATTGAAACACAATACTCTTTTGCCTTCAAACAAATAAATATCTCTTTCTCTGCAACTCATCCAACACTATACAATTAAACATAAGAATGAGAAGTACAATAAAACTCACCAATAAAAATTAAGAAAACAAAAAAGAGATAATTGTAGATGGTTTCCAATAAATTCCAGATTATGGACTCTTTTCATCACCTTAAGTTGTGGCCTCAAATTAGTGGTTTTAACATGTAAGAAGCTTAGCCATAATACATACCTATTTTTCCATTCTTAGAATTGATCAATTCTTAAATCATGTAAGGTTACTGATTCTCAAAAATGCAAATTATTCATCAAAATGCTGAAGTGATTGAAAAAGTAATGTATAGAACTTCACACGATCGATTCTCAAATCATGTAAGATAAAAGATTACTGATCACAAATCCTGTAGCCTCAATTTCGGATGAATTTGAGATCGGATGCCAACAATTTTTGCCCATCTTCCACGAGCAACATCACAGGCTGCAAATAGAGCTTATGCATTCTCTCTTAAAATATCAGCTCTGTCAACAAAAGGTAAAATATATGTCAATTAAACGTGTGTGCATTTCTCATGGTGAACATGTCCGTTTTCATTTCAAATATGTCTCCGGAATCATATAGGCAATGTAGTTGGCCCTCAAATTTGTTATTTCAGAAAATAAATCATAGCACTGATGTATTTGAAGAATCAACTTCAAGTTACATATATCAATCCTTGAGAGGCATTCATTTGAGGGGAACTCTAACCAAAGCTTTTTATATCTGATACTATTCATGACTTGATAACTGGAACATTAATTTATCTCTGTTATTTAACTTTCAATGTGAAGAAAGTAAGACAAAACCATACCAATTGTACAAAAGTTACTCTAAAAGTTCTTTCTATTCAATGCCAGCATTTTCAAGAACCTCTCTTTGGCAGAATAAGCCACATCCTTCAGCAATTAATATACATAAAACCCGCTCTTCTAAAAAAACCATGGTTTGTCTCATTATGCCAGTAAAATCTGAAAGCTTCAAGAAATTTGAGTTAATTCACTGCCATGAAGGCACATAGTTGGCAAATATTTTCCTAGCTGCCTTTAACCGTGCACAATTGCTAAAAGAAGGGTACTAAAACTATTTGATGCCAGAAGTCCAGCTGAAGGATAAAATCAAGGAAAGTGGATGTGCAGGGAGAATTGTGGTATAGTTTCATAAATGACAAGACGGGTCAGGCCAATTTAGAAGCAATCCGCCTAATTAAACTTCAAACTAGACTCTCAAGTGACTATAATTTCATCATTGTTATAAAATTTTTTGACTAAAGCTCCTGTATAGAGTATTCTTTTTCACAAACACTAAAATCTAATCCAGAAGTTCCTTCCAGGCAGGTTAAATTGTTTAATAGATTGTTTTATGCATTGTTCAGGTGTTCACGGCAAAAAGTGTCATACTTTTTTCTTTTCTTAATCTTCTCAATTTAATTTTGAAAACCCAGGACACAGCCTCCAAAAGAAAAACCAGTCAAGGAAGCTGGCAATGTAACCCAAGAGGCAACGGTTCCTGACTGAACATAAATCTACAAAGAAACAACTAGACATAATACAGGCATAATAATGCTACCACTTTATAAAGCAGAATTTTAGACTCACGCCAACAAAAAGATATAAATAGTAAACCCAAACAAAAGGTTCAAGCACCAGAAACAACAAGAAAGATACATAAAAATTTAAAGCATACCACCATCAAAGCCAGTAGCAACGATACTACCATCATACATAAACTAAGAAAATGTGCAGGGGAAAATTACAGCAACCCCCCGATGATATTCAGACTCAGTTTTCAATCGTTGTTTAATATGCAGGGGGACTGAAGGGTAAGACATTAGTAAACTATAGAGTTATAGAAACAAGAAACAATTCAACATAAAGATAAGGAGGAAGCGGAAAAACAATTAATACAAGAAAATGGGGGGTGGGGGGGGTGGGGAAGAGTGTAAAAATTACAAGTAAAACAACACTGAAAGCATTACCCAAATTAGCAGAACCAGCAATTTCGGATGTTCACTGTTGAAGTTGAAGAAGCCGAGAGACGATAAGAAGACGGAAAAGCGTTGAGGCGAAGAGGGGTTTTTGAAGAAGATGGAAGACCGAAGATGTGTAGTGAGGAAGACGGCGAGGGTTGAGAATGGCGAGAGTGAGGAAGATGGGTTGAGGAGAATGGCGAGGGTTGACAAAGGGTTCCAACATTGTAGACATAAGCTGGGTCATGGGTCGGGTTACCGGTCCACAATTAAAAAAATTGGTCCAATCCAATTCTTTTTACTTTTTGCAGCGTTTATTAAACGCTGCAAACAGTTAACCCTTTTGCGACATTCACTTATCAAAATGTTGCAATAGACTCCTTTAGCAACACTTAACTATCGAATGTTGCAAAAATTGTGTTGCAAAAGCTCATTTTTGACGTAGTGTACGCAGTTTGTCTTGGTCGTAGTGATTGACCATTCAGGAGTAATGTAGTAAATACACATGGAAGTGTACTCCACTTGACCAAGTAAAACATTGATTAATTTATAGCGCACCATAGTAAAAAAAATTAATTGTCGTGGTTGTCTTATGGATTACCTAAATTCGTTATGAGATAGTAATTACCTAAATTTAGTTACAATCATATGGTCGGTATATTGGGAGCCAATAGGAGTCGAAGTAGTAAGCCGTTTTCACTTTCAGAATTTGACCCTATTTGATAGGTAAATGAGTCTACTTCGATACTTTCTTTAGAGAATAGTTTAAGGGGTACTTACAAAAATACCCTTAAAATTAGAGATGTTTTGAAAAATACCCTTAAAATTATATCAAAGATTTTTAGGAAGTAAAAAATACTGTGTAAAATAAAAAAGTGACACAATGTCACTTCTTTTTTATAAAAATTGTCATTTTTTTACTTTTTTTTAAAAAAAGTGATACAAACTCCAAAAAAGTGACAAAATTAAAAAAAAAAAGTGACATTCTCAAAAAGTGATAAAAACTCAAAAAAGTGACAAACTCAAAAAAGTGACAACACTAAAAAAAAGTGACACGCGCTCTCAAAAGTGATACAAACTCAAAAAAAGTGACAAATATCAAAATAGCACTATCCATTTGTGATTTTTTTATCTCCTTAAAAAGTGACAAAATTTAAAAAAGTGAAACAATGTCACTTTTATATAATTGACGAACAATTTTGACATCCCTAGATGATAATGCATAAAATTAAGTGATAGTGTGACACAAACTCAAAAAAAAAGTGACAAAAAACTAAAAAAAAAAAGTGACAATCTTAAAAGTGACACGATGTCACTTATATAAAATTGATGAGCAACTTTGATATCCCTAGATGGTAATACATAAAATTAAGTAAGTGACAATGAGACACAATCTCACTTTTATAATTAAAAAGGTGACTTTGTTAGAAAAAAAAAGTGACACGGTAAAAAAAAAAAAGTGACACCAAAAAAGTGATTCACTATCACTTTTTAAAGTTAAGTGTTACTTTTTTTAATTAAAAAATGACATACATTGTCACTTTTATTAAAAACCGATGTTTGTCACTAGAAAAAGGTGATAGAAATGAAGAAGGTGAGTGAAAAAAGTGATAAACACTAAAATAAAAGTGAACATTTAAAAAAGTGACATTTTTTTTTAAAAAAAAGTGACGAATTCAAAAAAGTGGCACAAATTAACAGAAGTTATACAGATTTAAAAAGTGACAGACAATAAAAAAAGTAACAAACTCAAAAAAATGACGACAATTTTTTAAAAAAAGTGACAAACATTTAAAAGTGACGAAATTCAAAAAAAAAAGTGACAAAAATAAAATTCAGTGACTGTTTAGGGTATTTTAACCCACCGAATTTGTATATAAGTTCGCACTAACATGATCCACGACCCCCCACCAAAGTTATCAACTATAGACAACATCAATCACCATAAGAAATAGAAAAAACAAAAGTTTCTCTACTTATTATCGATCTAGTGAGTAAAAACACAAGGCACGCAGCAATCACTCTCAAGATGAATATAGCGAAACTATAATCACAAAGTACCTAACCACTTGAAAACAATAAACAAGCTCACCAAAACACGACAAAGGCCAATAACAAAAACCCAAATGATAATAAGCAAACAACTCATATATCTACAAAACATATTTAATAACATGTAAATAAGTTCGCACTAATACATAACACAACAATAAGTTCTCTCTAACACTATAGAAAACTCCAAACAAAAGCAAAGAAGGTTACAAAGACCAAACAGAGTCAGTAAAAAAACTTCACTTTATTATAAGGAACATAATTAATTCATCATCCTTAGAAGATGTAACTAATTTGCACCTAGACGCAAACTATTAAACTAATACATTCTTCTCTGTCTCTACTTCAAATTCCCATCTCTCATTTGCAATTGCATGAATTGCACTTGCATTCGGAGCCGCACTTGCACCCATTCTCTGCACCCATGTTGGACTCGAATCCCTCAACATAGCTGAAAAATAATCACCAATTTTAGACATTTTGTTCCGGTAAAAGGAAAGCCTATAACTAAATTGATGCATACGTCTTCTGGGGAGCAACGTCGAGAACCAGAGTCTCGAAGGCGGCGGCGGCAGCCTCTGAGTAACTCAAGTCTGAGTTCATACCGTATTTGCACCAAATATATGAAAATTTTGATTAGGACATGATTATGAAAGACATTAGATTAAAAAAAAAAACTGCACATCATAATTCATATGAATAAATCATTATACTTGAGAGAGATGGCTCATACTAATCTTGATGATCCTCTACCAATTCCCCCAATTTTTTGCTGCTGTATCGAAAAAGAAAATGTCGGCATAGTCTAGGGCATCATCAGTGGAGTCATCGCCATGGTCGTCATTCTTCTCCCATGAGAAACGAGCGTCAGATGTGACTAGATTTCATCGTCTCCTCCATAAATCACAATCGATTGGTATTATTTAGGGAGGAGAGAAGTATATAGAGATAAAGAGAGAGAGAGAGAGAGATAGGAAATAAGAGCATTAGAGTTTAGTCTTAAAATTATTGAAAATATACAGTATTTTATACTTTGTAATTACTTTTGACATGATTTTTCAAAAGTGCCTCATATTTAGGGTATATAGTCTAATTTCCCCATAGTTTAAATCAAGTTAAAGAAGAAACTATTTAAGAAAACGCGAGCCTAAAAGGGTAAAAATATTTTAGAAGGCAAAATGTCATTTCATCCTCATCTAGTTGTTTGACATCTGATGGAGATAATACAGCTGATAAGTCAAGAAGATATAAATTGCAAAGAACTAATTTGTATTGCTTCTATGATTTTTATGAGTTCATTTTCTCGTTGTTAGTGGAGAAAGTCGAAACTAATGATTATATTGGCTCGATTGTGTATAGTCGTTGCAGCATAATTTATAAGTCTATTTGGTAGTTTCTGTAAAAGTTCTAAGACTCAATTACACTAATAATAGTATAGGAACAGCAAGTGCAAAAATAACAAAATAGAAGTAGAGATGGATTGTAACAAAGAAAAAGACCTGGCCATATAAATAGAGTGCTAGGAGATGCCCCAAACAACTGCAGTTTATACTTTAGAAAAATATTAAAGAAGATCGAAAGGTTGGAAGCATGAAAATTGAAGATCAAGATCCATGAATGGGATCAAAGCAAGTTGCTGTCCAGTTAAAGAATTCAAGATTTGAAGTTCAATCACGCTGCAAGGGTAAATTTCGCAATCCCTTTGTGTGATTGATTATGTTAATAGTCAAGATAATTATTTAGTAAAGATCCTGGGTCAAGTTCTCTGAAAAAGTAAAAATTTTATTGCCTAGGATTTTACTACTTTTCCAACATTATGTATACTATGGATTCATATAAAAAAAAAAAAAAAAAAAAACAACACTATATGCACAAACATAAAGTGTGTAGAAGTGTATTACTTTGACTTGATATTATGAAATGATCGATAAGTGTATCGAATTCCTCCAACCATTGAAACTAATGTAGAATAATTAATGCATATAATGGAAGAGAGATACAACTCAGTATACTGGTTGAAAAAGTAAAATAAAGTAATATTGGCGACTAATGTAACTTATTATCGTGCTTCAGGCATTGAAATGGTCACATCGTTTAATGAAGCTGCTGCAATTGTGCTGGTTGAACTTTCAACAGCAAATAAATCTCTTTCTGTGAAAAAACCAGGTTGTTTAGCTTGAGGCAACACACCTTCATTCCCCAACATGAATACTACTGAAGACATGCTTGGCCTATCTTCTGGACATTGTTGAACGCATAACAGTCCCACATGAATTGATCGCTGCACTTCTGATAAATAGTCTGAGATGCCAAGGGAAGCATCGACTAATTCCAAAGATCTACCTTCTCTATAAAGAATCCATGCCTGCACTAATTGAACTCATTTAAGAGGACAATTATTTGAACCCAAGTGCCAAAAGGACTAACTTTGTTGCAGTGAACATAGAAATATATATTGTACTTACATGTCCAAGAAGGTTATGGTGATGATCACTGTGAGAAAATCCTCTGTTTCTTTTTCCACTCACAATCTCAAGCAGTAGAACACCAAAGCTAAATATATCTGATTTTTCTGAGAATATGCCTTCTATTGCGTATTCTGGTGACATATAACCGCTACATGGAAAAAATTGGTAGGAAATTAAGTGGCTGGGCAATCAATAGAAGAGTATCTCTTATATTATGGCATTGAGATTCTTACTACGTTCCAACTACTCGACTTGTGTTTGCTTCAGTCTCGTTTCCTCCAAAAATTCTAGCCATGCCAAAGTCTGATATCTTTGGGTTCATGTCAGAGTCTAGCAAAATGTTGCTGACTTTGAGGTCTCTATGGATGATTTTGAGACGGGAGTCTTGATGAAGATACATAAGGCCCCTGGCAATGCCATTTACAATGTGGAAGCGCTTTGGCCAATCAAGCACTGTACTGCCAATTAGATCTGCCAAAAGTTTTTCTTTGTCATGAGAATAATATGTCCGTCGGATAGTTAGAATTCCATTTCCTATGTATAACTGAATATCTTCAAGCATTAGTTGCAAGAAACTACGCCCTTGTTTGACCTCCATTTTTTTGGTGGGGGTTGGGGGGGGATGTGTTTTGAAATAATGATTTTTTTGGAGAATGTGTAGTTAAAAAATAAGGGAAAATGCTGAGTTTACATGCAAAATTATTTTATGAGAGAATATGTGGTATAAAACGAGTTTTGGAAAAATGAGTTCACGGAAAAAAGGAGCTCAAACAAGGGCTCTATTTTATATTTGCTTCGAAAATCTTTGCTTATGGATTTGAAAAATGTCTCTATTAATATCCCTTATGTCATTATGTATAACTCTTACTCTAGATAGAATTTTCTTTGAACTGATTGTACAAGATGAATATTTCTTACCAAATAGAATGAAGTCCAGACTTCTATTAGGCATGTACTCATAAATCAACATCTTTTCCTCCCTGTGAATGCAGCATCCTAGAAGCTTCACAAGATTTCGATGCTGAAGTTTAGCGATACAGATAACTTCATTCTTGAACTCAACAAGTCCTTGGTGGGAAGTTCTTGATAGCCGTTTGACAGCAATTTCCTGCCCTTCTTCCAGCACGCCCTGTTTCAGAACATGTGTATGTAAAAGTCAGTCATTTTGCTTAATTGCAATTTACTTTTCATGTGCAATTTAGTGAAACATTGATGCCTTTATGTGTATTAATGATCTCCCTGCACATGCAAAATAAGAGTAAAAGTTAATGAAAAAGTAAAACAAAGATGTATATAGAAAGCTCATTTTGCAGTTATCTTTATTTTGAAAAACATTTATAAAAATTAGTCCTCCCCCAATCTGCAAAATGTTTATATGTACGTTGAATAAGCGTCAATCCCCACTGTAGTGCCTGGCTGCCTGCCCTCTTATAGCCAAACAAAAAACTGCCCATTACCTTGTAAACAGGTCCAAACCCACCCTCTCCGAGCTTACTGTTTATTGAAAAATTATCAGTAGCTTTAGTTATTGTACGCAAGTCAAACAGTGGTAGCTCTATCCTTTCGTTGTGATTTTCATCATTGGGATCACCCGTATATTTATATCCAGGCCTGCCTGAAACATAAAAGATAAAAGGGATCTAACTTAATAATGAAAATCGAAAGATGACTTCCATTTACATAAGTTGAAGATCATATTTAAAGAATATACATTTAGCCCTATCTAACATATTAAGCTTTTATATTAAGTTGTTCAACATGATATTAGAGCAAGCAAATGTCCTGGTGTTAGGCTTTGATGGAAAAATGAAAATGTGACTACACAAAAGAGGACATGTTGAGGATCATATTTAATTGATAAACGTGTGATCATATCTTAACGATATACATGTGGCTCTCTTTGACAGTTTAAACTTTTCGATCAAATGATTTAACGACATACATAAGCTTGGTTTCTCCAAATCCATGTTTGGTATACAGTATTGAACAAGACTACACATTACAACAAATGAATTGACTCATTTTTCTTCCTCAATCCTATTAGGTGTGGTCTATTTTATTATAACAAACATGCACAAAAGAAAAAAAAAAACATTTCGATATATAATTGTAGATTTTGCCTACCTCCTATTCTCTGCCCATGGTTACTCTTCTTCCTTTTTCGCAGATAAAGCATTAAACTCAGACCAAGAAAAACCATTCCCGTCAACAGTGACAAACTTACTTCAAGAATCTCTCTTTTTCTTCCTTTTAGCTCTGCAAAATTTTATATGCAAATGAAAAATGGGCCATGCTAGTGGTACATAGGCATTGACATAAGGGTGTCCATAATGGACATCCGGCGGCCCCCTGTCCATTATGGACACCCTTATGTCAATGCCTATGTACAAGTAGATTTATCCATGAAAAATGGATGGTTTCTTAGTGATGAAATGAACCGTCAAAAGTAATGAGCACACAGATCATCTTTAAAGGAAAATAAGACTACAATAAACATATGTTGAATTATAAAAAGCTTTTGTTTATTGAATTCTTACTTAGTTCAGAAGAAGCCATTCTAATGTAGACATCATCTCCGTCTTCAGATAGTTTTTTTATGTTAATCAGTTCTTCAAACCAAAGTAGGCATCCACTTCCCCCTGTCCTTTTATCTAAGTTAGTGTAAGCCGTACAAGAGCAATTCTTCAAGCACACTACCTTGCATTCCTCAAGTGTCATACTCACATTAAATCTAGAATATCGTGTGTCAGGTAACCTAATACCAGAATATTTGAGAAATACATCTCCATTTGTACAACTTAAGGGAGTTCTGCGAACGCACCCATTCGACCAATTTGTCCCGTTCCAACCATGTGGATCTTTAGGCAAAAATCTATCTAAACATTCACAGACCGGAGAATTTAAAACATTGCAACTACCATATGCACCACACAATCTATACGTGTCACAATTATCTGCTGGAGAAGTAATGTATACCACCCACCCCTGCTTATCAACCCAGGTAAAGAGCTGTGAAACAGCGTCCACAGGGCTCTCACTCAATGTAACCCTTGAAATTATTGATCTGCTAAGGAATTCATAAGTAATGTACGCCTCATTTTCGTTTAGAACTAATGGTAAAAAGGGTTTTTTCCTGAAGTTTGGTGTCCCACTAAATTTGAGTCCATTCCAAGTTCCACTTTTGTAAAACACATCTGAACCTCTTTCGATGACAAATTGTGGATAACCAGAGGGATCAAAGTGAAATGCAAAATCTCCTGGAGATGGATCATCTTTGCTCTTCCATGATGATAGATACACTTCATGACCAGTTTTGAAGTTCCAACCAAACTTCATTCCTGCTAATAATGTATCGGTTGGATAATTAAAACTCTCCCAGAGGAAATTCGCTGCACCACCATCATTTGCATCTTTCACAACAAGGTTTCCTGAGTCAAGCAACTTTGCGACCGGAGTTTTCACAGGTCGTGATGTGTTAGAAGACCATACGATGACACCGCCAGTATCATTTTGCAGAACTAGAAGTCCTGGCTCGACAACCTTCAAGAGTCCTGATCTGCTTGTAAGTGGAACTCCTCTGTTCGCAACCCATACCACAGTCATAACTGTTATCTCCTTGTACCACATGCCCACGTATCGATTCTTGGAATTTCCAGGGCTAAAAAATCCCAATTCAAAGGTTCTGTCTGATGAAACAATGGTCTCACCATCTCTAAGAATTTGTGAAGTAGTTATAGTATCCATTGCATTGGAAATCTTTGGTAAAGACATGAACAGAGTTAAAACAAAAAGTAAGGGGAAATCTTTATTCGACATCTTCATGGTTCTAGTTCTGCCTATGTCTGTCTGTTCTTCTTATTTAATAGATTTGATCTGCAAGCAGTTAACAAAAGCATTGTTTATATTGACTGAACTTGAGGTCCATGTCCACTTCTTAGTTTCTTGCCACGGACCAATGCTTGTGAGGAGTGAGATGTTGATAGTACAGATAAGTCATCCATTTTTCATTATGAAGCATTATAAGGTCAAGAATATGCTTCAAAATTCTACGCATGATTAGATTTTATGAGGACAATGTTTTCATTGATAGGGATATAACAGGTCAATGTGAATGAGGGAAAAGAGCAGTGCTACATGTACCGAGTGGGGATTACTGAATGGTGTCTCCCCTCTCACATCAGGGGTGTGGGCGTCGGCTCGGCATTTTTTAATTCGTGTGGGGCCAACAATCATGTGAAAGGCGGGACACAATTCGGTAATCCCCCCTCGGTACAAATATCATTTCTCATATAGAAACGTTTACTAGTCGTCGATATATGGACTATTCCCCTTTCCCATCTCCATTAATATTGACTTTGAATAGTCAGGTCTTGCTCATTATGGTTGCAGAGTCAATTTACCTTAAGTGAAAATATTGACTATACTTTTTACTTTTAATATTGTCTCTTTTTTTTTGGGAAATAAAACTTTATCCAATCACCCCTCCTTTATGGCGGAGAAATACCATGGCAACAAAACCAACAAAACAACATAAGAGCCAAGCAGGGGCGGAGCTAGCCCTTGAAAGTAGTGGGGGCCTAGAGGTATAGTTCAATACTGGAGATCAAATAAAGACGAGAAATAACACTACAACCAAGTTGTGTGAAAGACCAAATTAATTACTTTTGTAGACAAAGCGATAGACAAGCTACAACAAAGATCAATCATAAGTAGATCAACTTAGTGATGATATCTTTTTACTCATGATTATAGAGATATGGGCAATAAAACACCTTTTTTGGCGTAACTGCGCTTGGAGAGAGTTTATTTTTATTAGGACATGGTGGTAATTACAAAAAAAAAAATTAAAAATTTTAAATTTTTTTTTTGTCAAAAATGGTGTGGTGGGCTGGCCTCCACCAGGCCCCCATGCCCCTCCGCCCCTGGAGCCAAGCATCCATAAAAGCTCTAATCAAGCAAATAAAAATTAACACATCAACCGCACAACTATTGCCTAATGTTGGGAAAACCAAGCTTATCCATACGAATAATACCTTTTAACAATTTTGGTATTTGGTGGCAGCTCTAAAGCTTTGAGGAGTTCATAGTCTGTGTTGCTTAGCTTTGAAACTTTAACTATTTCTTCAACAAGGAGACAACCAAGCCTTTATAGCAAACCATACCTCCTCTACATATTCTCGATTCCCTTCCATACGGGCCTTGCATCGACTTCCCCAAATTAAGCTTCCATGTTATCAAACGTGGTAATAGCCCGATTAAAATTCCACTCTGTGAAACCTTTTTAGCACATGTTAACCAAAGATTAACCAAAGATTGTGCTTCCAAGTAGTGCACTCCCAAGGCCAAAGAGGCCCATTTCCAAACTATTTTAGCAATATCACCAGAATTGAGCACATGATCAAGTGTTTCCACTTGTCCTTTATCACAACCATCACAACGTGAAGCTAGAGCAGCCCCTGTTGATATCACCCTCGAGTCCACACTTAAACAATTAAACTTAGCTTTCCACATGCAAACAGAAACTTTTTTAGGTAGAATTTTATGCCATATCCATTTCAACCAAGGAATCTCTGGACTCCTCACCCTTACAATATCCCAAGCACTTGAAGTTGAGAACTCTCCATTATCATTCCGCTCCCATGTGATTATGTCGCTTCCTTCTTATCTAGTCCCAATGGTTTGAACTAGTTATGCTGCCTTCGTCTCACCCACTAGCTCTTTAAGATAATTGAAATCCCAGCCATCTTCAATCCAACAATCTCTAACCTGAAGTCTTGGGTCCAGAACATACTCACTTAAAGAGCCACTCGCTAACCAGTGGTCATACCAAAAGGATGCCAACCCATCTTTAATCCTCCATTTCGAATTCTCATATACCTGAGGTAGAACCTTTACAATTGATTTCCACAAATTAGATCCTTTATTATTAGAGTTCAGTAAGAGATGTCCACTCTTAACATATTTGGCACGGAGAAAACTAGACCACAAATCAATAACTTCATTTATGAAAAATCATTTATACTTAAAAAAAATAAAACAAGACAATTAGAACTTAACTTTCAAAACAAAATAAACATTTCACTTTAAAATAATTTGTGCTTAATAGAACAATTAAATTTATTGTTAACTTTAATTATAAAAATGAATTCAACATTTAAATATGATAGTACTGAATCTGTATCACCACATGTAAAGTTCCGAATTTTTTTCATAAAATAGAATTAATTATTTTATGTGCTATATTTTAATATTTTGGAAAGTTAGGGACTAAAGTGTGTGTGTGTGTGTGTGTGTGTGTGTGTGTGTAATCAATGTTAGGCTCGAGAAAAAATTAATTCGGATAAACGAGATTCAAGTTATCGAGGTTGAAAGATATCGTCTTAAATTATTAATTGGTTCTTTTATCAAATAAACATTTTGTACAAAAATATTAAAAATAAAGATAAAAGTTTGAGTCAAACACGTGGGAATTGAAAATGTGTCAATTAAATTTTTTTAAATACTATTTATTTGCTTAGAATTTTGTGAAATGATAAGGATGTAATTGTTGAATAGAAAAGGAAGCAATTTTGATGCTTTGATTTTGGGAATTAGTATGATAACCTGCCATGTGTCTTTTTGATATCACGTCTACTAATTTTCATTCCAGAGTAATGCTATTCGTCCCCATTGTGTTTACAAACACAGTCTAGGTGGCGTTAATGTGGCATTAAATGATATGTGAAATTAAATAAGTCATTTAATTTCACCTTTCATTTAACCTATCATTTAGAGCCACCTAGACTGTGTTTGTAAACACACTGGGGATGAATAACATTACTCTTTCATTCCATCAATTTCCGATTTGTCACTTTTTGGGGGGGAAAATAAGGTATTTTATGTATTTTAATCCTATCAAATTCAATTTCCCCTTTTCAATTTTAAATACCTTACAAAACATAATCATTATCTACCCAAAAGAGGAAAAGAAGAAGAAGATACAAATACGTATTATTGTGGTAGCAAGTAGAAATTAAAGATTTGGGAACATGAACTTCTTGTTTTTCTACCAACAATTCTTCTTATTACAAAAAAATTTAATACTGCGTGTTTTCATTTTTTAAAATTAATTATCTAGTTGACTGAAATAAATAAAAAGAAGTTTTGGTAACGACTCTATTATTTTTTTATTGTTAAAAATATGGGTTGTTACAGCTTGGTATCATAACTTTAGATTTAATTTTCTGTAGACCCTTATGCATATTCATGTTATAAATTTTGGAAGGAAAAAAAAAAAAAAATCGTTAACAGCTCACTGTTCACGTGACATGGAGAATAGTGACCAAAAAAAAAAAATCAATTTTTTGTTAAAAGATGAAAATTCATGCATTTTACTTATTAGAATTTAAAGAAATTAACTTGTTTGTGCATTATTTATAAGGTTACGTGAATAGTGTCAAAAATATATATAAAAGAGAGAGAGAATGTGAAATTAAATATTGACATTTATATTTTAATCGTTACATGCATTAAATTCTTATGTGATTAATTGTAAATTTACGTGATGTTCATTAATAATTTTTTTTTTTTATATATATAAAAATTTAAAGATATGGTGTAAAGTTTTATTTAAGCAAGATCACTAGCACTCAACAACCACCCTCCAACGACTCTAAGGTATGAAAAAAAGTCTTTAAATTTCCTTTTTTTTAAGACATGCATTTTTTTTTTCTATTTTCTCGCTAAATTCATGATATGTATTACCATAAAATATGTATAATGTGTTAAACTTAGTACTGGTATGTGACAAATAATTTTCGATGATGGAAATTTAAAGTAGTGGAAACAGTAGAGGAAAACCGAAATGGGCTATGATGAGGTATGTGATTCAAAATTGTAAATTTATATTAGATACAAAATCTCTTGACCTCTCTGACAATCCAGAAAATTCATAAATTTCATATAAATTTAGAGAAGTTATTAAGCAAGATAGTATTAGTACTTTCAAAAATAGTTTTAGTACTTCAAAAATATTATACATTTCATTCATCCGATACATGAACCCATTACAATTTTCTCAACTTTTCCGATTTTTACTTGAGAAATGGAAAAAAACTCCTCACCATTATCTTCATTTTCACACCACATCGTCACTTTATTGAAGGAGTGCATTACACAAAAATTTCCAACAAAAACTTTTGACCATTATCTTGTCATCATGTTCTTTGAAAAGTTAGGTTTCCTTTAATATAAAAAAACATCTTAGTGATTAAACTCATTGTCAAACTTTGCCTCCTCCAACTTGGGTGGGTAAAAGTAATGGCGAAATTTCAACAATCTAAAACTCAGGTCAAATAATTCATCAATAATTCATCTATATATAGGAAGGACAACGGGGTGGATCTGGTTGGAATAGTCATTCGTGTCTCCTATTCCGTCGGATATTTTTATTACCTTGTCCCACCTTCATACCTGGTTAAGATCGGGACGGAATCGGGGCAGGTCCCCTACCCTTTTTTATTTTTATTTTTTCATGTCTTTATTAGGTGAAAAATATTTTTTTTTTCCAAATTTGGTAAGAACAAACCATGTAACATTTAGAAAGGATGATGATTCTTTCTTCTCATGTGATAAAAAACATAAAAATTTGAAACGGCCTTTGAATGGTGGGGAACATGTTCCTTATACCCACCCCATCCCTTACCCCTGGAAACGACCCCTACCAACATCCCATGAACACTATCAGGCGGAAATTTTTCGTCTTGTTCTAAAAGGGTGCCTGTGAGTATTTTGTGTGTGAGTTTTTTTATTATTATCATTCCTATCTATATGAGATTAAAGTATCCAAAGTAGAATTCCAATGGTGGACCTACAACTAAGAAATTTCCTAATAAAGAATACTGAATACATAAATTTAGGATAGAAGATAGAGAACCAGGGAAAATCAATTAAAAAATTCAGAAATGTTGTCTTGCTCACAGTGAGAAGTTTTGGAGGCAACTTTACTTAGAGTCAGTGGCGATTTTTTGTCGGGGCACAACTTATCGATGTTGAACGTCAAGTTTTTGACATGGATGTAATGATAATAAAAATATAAAACAATAATACCACAATATTAAAAATGACAGTTTATAATCCATTCCAGAGAAAATATATACTTTCAAATTATAGTTATTACTATTTACTTAAGTAGTACCTGCCAATCTGGCTACAGAGAAGATGAATTAGCAGCAAGTTTGCTAAAGAGTTTCCTTTTCAAGCCTTCAATCTCTGTGAAGTTGTTCATAGAATCAGAGGCAAAAGAACAAAAATGGATTGAATTAAGCAAAGTCGAGGTAAACTGAAACAGAAGTAATAGTAGCATAGTTAGGAATTTTCCTTTTTTTCCTGTTCAGTAAGCAAGTAGAAAAATAGATCCGTGATGACCAATGAAGAAAGAATAAAGCACCATACCATTCTCTCCTGGCTTCAATCTGCCACCTGGGAGTTTACAAAAAGTATTTCCAATTTGCAAAAGAAGAATGTGGGGATGATTATGTTCTTGAACCTGTAAGTTTGAACATATCCAATCATGAATAATTCAAAATAAATATTGCAAATTACTGGTCACAAACATTAAAGGTGGACAAGATAATGATGAAAGTGTAAATGGTTTTAGAGAGCATATAAAAGTTTCATAAATTTCATGGTAGCATCAAACAGCATGCCTGATAGGATTGGGGGACGAAAGGGAATAGATATGACTAACAGACTAAGTAGTAAGTTCAATTTCGTCTTTTCATAATGGAATAGGGGAAAATAGCCAATAGGAAAAGTGACACCATGTATTTGAATGAAGAAGAGTCACGTTTCTTCTTTCCATTTCTAATGTAACATGAGACCAACTCAAACAGAGGCTAACTGCCTAGCAAAATTATAGTTCCAAATCAATGAAATCATCTCATTATATATCAAACAAAAAACCAAACAATTGGTAGGCGTCTAAAGTTTAAATCAGAGGAATAAAAACTTGAAAGGCCAAACATATGCAACTATGCAAGAAGCCCTCAATACATTGTGGCAAAGAAAAGTATGAAGCCACAACCTACAAAATTTGCACAGAAGTTATTATTTTAAATCTTAAAAAGATTGAAGGAAATAGACAAATTATACAGCCAAAATAGAAATAAGGATTCTCAATAAGAGCAAGTTTCTGACAGAAAAATGTATCTCGATTTGATAATTGCCTTTTAATAAAGTGAAGATGTGATTGAGTTCATAATTTAAATTCCTGGAAACAAAGAGAACAAATTCCAGTCTATTAGTATTCTGGATGTCCTTTTATCATTTGCTAAGATTCTTCTTTTGTCCCTGGAGCCAAGTGATGAGATGAGCAGTGAGCTAGAGTAATGACTACTCGAGGAAATTAGTCTGAAATTGCTTGGAAGAGTTTCCTTGAGGGGGCGGAGGGGCCCTGGAGCGGAGGCAATGCGGAGCCTGCACAAATGGAGAAGAAAGGGTGGGATTTGGGAATGAAATGGAGAAATTGCAGAGGGGTTTTTTTTAGTTTCCCCTTGTCAAATGTGCCAATTTTCACTTTGCCCATTTTTTTTACATTCAACACAATAGCCTTTCAAGACTTAAAAGACAAAACTACCTTAAAATAATATACAATTACAAACATATGGTATTGTTCAAAAATTCGAGACATCGAGAACCTTGCATTTGTAACTGACCGGGACAGTCAGTAATAAATGGTATTGCCGAAGTCTTTCCTGAGGCACATCACAGTTATTGTATGTACCATATATAGGGCATCGTTCCATTGTTTATGAGAGCTGCAAAGGCATACAGTTTTGAAGAGTTTGAAAAGTTCATGGTCGAAATAGAGTGTAAATCACATGTTGTATGAGTTTATCTAACAGAGATGGGGATTGAACATTGAGAACGATCACACTTTCCAGGACGTCGATACAACATGATGACATCGAACAATGTTGAGTCGCTCAATGCACTATTCAAGAAGGATCGGGAGTTACCAATTTTCGCAATGATTGAGCAAATTCGTAACAAGCTGCAACAGTAGTTTCATGACCAACATGAGGAATCCCAAAATTGCACAAGTGTGCTGACTCCGGCTTAGGAAGATAAGATCTTCAAAACTCTAGAGGTTGCGAGGAAGGTATTGGTGGAACCACTGGATCAGTTTCGCTTCTTCGTGAGATGTGGAAGTAATATCGGGTACATCATGGACTTGAATGATAACATATGCACGTGTAGAAAGTTTCAGTTGGAGAGTTTTCCGTGTATGCATGCGGTGGCAGTGGCTATGCATAGAAGATTTGCTCCGCACACCTTGTGCAGTCATTATTACATGGTTGATTATTGGAGATCGATGTATGCTGAAACGATATTTCCTCTGCCAAATGAAGTCGAGTGGGAAGTTCCCGACCATATTCTTCCACTTAATAATTTGTTGCCACTCGTAGTGGGACCACGTGCTCCGGGATAGAATACCATCCACTGGATAATTTCTTCGACCTCGTAAGTGCGGCGGTGCGGCGTAACATGGCATACTCGTTAATTTTGTACAAGTCAGATTCCTCTACACAACAATTCAACGGATATGTAATATTATGTAATAGTTTAATATTTATAACTAAGTAATGTGTTTTTATTTATTGTCGTTAAATATTCAAAATAATTAATTGCTTATTTTAATTGTTTACTTATTTTAATATTCGATTGTTTGTGTAATAGTTAATTGAAATTAGTAGGGTATTAAATAAACAATCGAATATTTAATATTTTATTATTTATAACTAAATAATATTTAATATTTAATTGAATATAAAATTATATATAGATGTATATGTTATAGTTAATTGATTTAATATTTAAAATTAAATGTTCAATAAATATTTAAATAAAAACTAATGATCACAACATTTAAATAAAAACATTCAAAGTACACAATATTTAGATTTTTTACAATAAAAAAATATACAATGTACTAAGGATCACATTTGTATTCATACAAATCACAAGCTAGCTTCAACATGCACATGTCTATCAAATATTGATTTATTGGATCAACCTTGCGACCAATGCTCAAAAATTCTATATACTTTATCGCGAATACACCACAGTCACCCCTACTAGTAAATAATAATATATTAGTTCGATAACATATAACGAAAAACTAAATTTTCAAAATAAAAACTTGTAAATTCTTACGATACTCCTTGTCTCGCCGTTGTCGTGTCCCGTAGAATAGTTAATCTGTCATTTACTTGAATATTCGCTTGTCTAACCATCATGTGAATAATCACACTCATCGGCTCCAGTATCTCCTATAGTTGGTCTTTGGTCAAATAGCTATGGTCAGAGTCGTCACATATATAGTCGAATCCGCGAATACAATCTCAACTGCGAAGCAGTGTGAGTTCGCGATCATTGGAATGTACATATTTGTACAATCTGTCCACGGCTTCCTATTTGTCGGCTCCAGCTTAATGACCCACTCCAACATGTAGTCGGGCACCACGTATCCATTTCCGCTGAGTAGTAGTGTGTCGTGATCAATATCAATAGCACGTGCGAACCCGACGCTAAGGATGACTCGGCCACAAATGTCAAAAGATTTCGAGTATCTCCGAGCTCGATCGCACAACAATTCCATAATCATGTCGATGTGCTTACACCAATAAAAAAGTGATGGTCGTTAAATTAAGTAAAACAACAAATAATTAAACGATGCAACAAATAAGAATGAGAATGCACTTACATCATCGGCGAGCTAAGCACCGCTAGTCAATACATCATCGAACCACTTCTTCGCGTTCGAGATGGTCATCACCCCTACCCTATGGATGTCCCTAAAAAATGAAAAAGTGAAGTGTTACAAAAATCATAGATGATCTCGCATGTACTTTAGGAAAATCATAAAATACTTACTCATGCTTAAGGGATTTGAACCATTCATCAAACGCTTTCTTCCGAACTGGGTCGACCTCGCGAAAGAGATTGGGGAACGTCCCGTCCAAGAACATCCGCCTCTTCGCCTTAGCTGTAAAAAAGGAAATGATGTACTGTGACGGCAATCTCGATCTCTTGCCAACCACCAATGGTGTCAAGTCAACAGCACAATTCGTACCCTTCCTTACCTCCGGAGTCCCCTCCGACACAAAAACTACTTCATCCTCCTCCGCCATTTTCCCCTCCCCCCAGCCTCTGTCAATACCCCGTCAACCTCCTCCGGTACTCCCCTCTCCACCTTCATCAATACCCTATCAGTCATCTCCGTCGGTACCCCATCCACCTTTTCCTGTACCCCCCATCCGCCTCTTCCGGTACCTATATCCGCATGTACCCTCCTCCAGTACCCCTCTCAAAAAATGAGTTTATATCCCCCCATGGCCCCGACCATCCACCTCCACCGTCACCCCCTCCATCCCAATGATTGTCAATCCCTCGTAGGGCAGCTACATCGTCCCGTAACGTAGTGACCTCAGTCTGAAAGTCCCCTATCTCGCTCTGCAGATCTACCACATGGCTATGTAGAGCTCCAACATCATTATATACATCGTCGATATGTTCCCTGAGCTCTCATTGCATCTTGCCCATCTCCTCCGACAGTCTAGCATACTAAACGTTGACTTACCGTCCCAACTCTAGGCACATCGTGCCCATTTGATAAACTTGGTAAGGCGGCCATACAGATTAGTGGATGAGGAAGAATGAGATCCGATCGATGCGGTGATGCCATCGGCGGCGGGGGCGACCTCGGTGATACTGGACGACATTCCTGAAATAATGAACAGTCTGAATTATTAATTTAATTAAAAACTCAAAACGATAATCAACATATTATTTTCAATAACATACCATATCCCGATCAACGATAGACTCGAGCATATGATCTTCTGACGCGGCTGGGATAGACAAGCAACACATGTAACTTTGACCGACCTCCTTTATCGACGGGGTCAACTCAGTGAGGATTTCAACCTAACATGTTGACATTTTACCGAGTTAATGACCATGTATTGACCACGTATAATATAAATCGAAAAAAATGTATAATACATACCTTAGGATCGTCGAGAAGAGCTGATGTTTGTTTGTCATGTGCTCGCCATTGATAAATCCGAGGGCAGCACATCTCCACTCTCATAGCATACCGGCCAGCCAATATGTGGACAGTCTCGTACATCCATATTTGTAACATTTACAATTATCATATATATAATTTAATAAAAAAAATAGATAATTTATTGTGCTCAACATTTACATGTAATGCCAACGGTAGGCCATATGCATCATACTTGTGCTCTGGTCTATCCCCTTTAAGCATCGAATATCGCCTCCTGAAATGTCGTAAGGTATCCGCAAAATATCTCTACCCCCAAGGATAGCTGTTGAAGGCATCAATATCATCAACAATCTCCAAATGAAAAAATCGATCGACGTCTTCTTGTGATGACACCTGAGTACGCTCTCGACGATAAGCACCATACCCACTTCAACATGTCGACATATCCTCGCATGCCCTGAATGCATCTATCAACTGCCCAGGAGTGAAAATATTCATTCAACAGCCTCTTGTTCCTTGGAATACGGCCTGTGTTGCATCTTCGCCGTACACATCAATCCGGTGATGATGGCAAACTCAAATATAGAAAATCTAACCACCTTGCCTCCAAGATCGAAATGGAGGGCATCTCCTTCAACCGGCTTGAGCAGCCGACATAGCAACACATCGAGTAACTGCCAAAAAAACTGTACGCCGCACACAATAGCCATAAGCAGGATCGCCTCAATATGTTTGTGTGCTCCTCGTTGAGCAAATCTAATACCACTGCTTTCTCTTTCTCTACTCTCTCTCTTCCAAGTTTACATGAGGGTAATTGGGAAAGTCTTTTGCCTTTTTAAGTTTTCTACTCCCTATATCTATTTATACTTTTCCTTTTTGTTACAAAATGACAAGGGAAAAGCTAAAATATATGCAACATCTTCAGAATCAGTCATCTCATCGAAAGTCACACCAGCATCCCAATGGTGAAGAATCCAATAAAGCCCACGCTGAATATATCCAACAGCACCCCGAAGTGTAGTAAACTCGGCAATGAAGCCCACGCTGATTATATCCAACATCACCCCCAAAATTGTAGCTCGCAACTGTGTATGCTTTGCCATCATCCAAGCCTGCTGCTCGATCAACACAGTCATATGTCCCATAAGTGCAACAAAATGGTCAATAGGAACATATGTAGAAAGTGGAATTAACTTGGCAAGAGGAGAAACTAAATCAATGGGAGGATGAGTAGAAGTAGATGACGATGGAATATTAGAGGACGGATGAGTAGAGGAAAAAGTAAGAAAATTCGAGGCATCAAAAAATATGAGATCATCAATAGGATCAGCCAGCACAGTCGGGTCAACAGACTATGCTATCTCAGAAGAAGCATGTGACCTACTCTGAGCAATGGTAGAATGGCCAATTGGCCGAAAAACTCGCCTCAGAACCCCATCTGGGAAACTCACTCCTAGGGCTGTCACTAACCTATATATCAAACAAGCATAAGGTAGCCCCACCCTTGTCCCCGTGACACGAAAAGCTTGCAAAATCTGCTAGCAAATGAACGAAGGTAAATAATAGAATCGCCATACAACAGGGCTTACAAAGTTGAACCTTCTCAATAGGTAATGAAGAAGTACGAAACACGGGCAGAAAATTCATACCCACAATGCGCAAAAGAATCTAGCGATTAGTAGGAAGATAACTAGTGCGAATCGCATCGGTACTTCCTTCCAATGATGTGTTAAACATCGCCGAATGAGTATCGGGGGTCATGTAAGGAAATAAGGGGTGGACAACTTTGGGAATGTGAGATATGCTAAACACAACATCAAGAGTAATCTTAATCATCTTACCCCTAAGAAAGACTAAAAAATGACCCGCTAACATAGTGGATGTTAGCATAAAACTCGTGAATAAATAGGCTTGGTGGAGGGACTAACTCGACCACCAACTATTCTCGACCTCGGGAAGTGAAAATGGCAGCGAGGTCGAGTGACAGGTTAGACATAATGACCTCTCGCTCAAATAAGATAGGTCTCAATGGAAACTGTGACCCAAAAGTGTCTTGGGCAATAGCAAAAATGAACCTAGACTTACTGAAGGATCATGAGCTACTAGAGGACGAAGTGGCAGTACGTGCTCTCAAATGAGTAAGACCAATATATCAACTCTTCGATATGATATGCAAGATATGCATGAGATGCATGAATGTACAACTACATGCTGTGATATCTAGACATAGGTAAAGTAAAGATAAGACGTGTGCCGTGATGTCTTGCCACAGTAATGTGATGTCACCTTTCGGTGTCAACAACAACATGAAAACATCAAACTAACAAAACCAAAAACCACCACATTCCAATAATCCTTTATTTACAATACATCCAAAACACCCGCTAAAACGGACCAAATACGACAAACATACGCCCAAAATGTTAAATGAATCACACACATTCCCATAACCTCATTGTATTCGACCAACACACCACCACATCCAACTCTATCACAACACAACTACTACCCTAACTAAATTACCTCCAAACTTACCAAGATTGAACTAACAAAGAGAAAAACGCAAAAACTAAGTGAAGAATGAAGAGAAACGCCCAAAACTTCCAAAGACCAGTGTGATGATGTAAAAATGGGCAAGAAATGAATGACATTGTAAGAGAATGGGCCAATCATGAGATGCAAATGCTAAAAATGAGAAGCAAGGCCGACCAATAATGAAAAAATCCAAAGTAAGTTGAAAGAGAAAGGGTTTAAGAATTTTACCTTAGAAAATTCATCGATTCAATGAAAATTCACCTTAGTGAAATGGTTAAGGATAATTAAAGTGTTGAGATGAGATAATTAAAGTGTTGAGATGGCAGGAATTTGATATGAGTGATTGAATTTTTTAGGGAAATCAAGAGAAAAAATGGAGAAAATGCGTAAAACCTAGAAAAATAACGTTAAAATTCAAAGCCACGGTCTGTCGCTCGAGCGATAGTTGAGCGATAAGCGAGCGAGCCAACTACTGCTTCTGTCCCTTGAGCGTGGCTTAGCGATGAGCAAGCGAAAAACTTTTGACAAAAATAGCACCGATCTTATGAAATAAAGAAAAATAGCACCTATTATTATTATTATTATTATTATTATTATTATTATTATTATTATTATTATTTTTGTTTGTTTGTTTGTTTTCAATTATATTTAAATTAAAAAAATTAAGCCCTTGACAACCCGAGAACTCAACCATGCATGTATTCACAAGTATAGCATTATTAATAAAAACTTTCACACGGGCTTAATCAAGTTCAAAATGGAGTAAAATGTATAAGTGACTCACGCGTGTAAAGTGCCACTATTTTCTCGTGAATATGACTCCAAAACTTAAATTTGTGAGAAAGGATACGCGAACACCACTATTGAATAAGTATATTTCTTACTAATGAAAGTCAAGCACATATGATTTTTAAGACCTAAAAACGAGTTCAATTACAAAAATATTTTTCTTTTCTTCCCATGAACATGAACATATAATTTTTTATGTTCCTTTACTCATAAATTGTATCTTATGTGTAGACTCTTATCAATTAAGTGACTAAATTGACCTCTGTAATGAACTTTATGCTGGTTAACCCAAGTCAATTGACCTTCGGCACCAGGTTATGAGAAACATCAGGCTTAATTACTCGAGTCGAATAGGTTTCGAACAAAAGTATAAGATAAACCAAACTACACACACACACACACACACACACACACACACACACACACACTAATTTAAATAACACGGGAAGATTTATCATGAGCTAATGTTATCCAAATGTAGGTCAATTCACGTTCAAGATCACCTTACCAACAGATGATAGCCATCCCAAATCTCACACATGCAGTTTAGATTCACTCACAAGATCATCAATGTGTTGTACAAATGGTACATGAAGAAATATATACTCAATACTCCACATTAAACCGAACAAAGCAATAGAAATGACAATACAGAACAGTGAAATGCATACTTGATCACAAATGTTATTTTTCATCGCACCATTAAGTGTCCGAGCCAAAAAACACAAATTTTTTTCTTTAAAAACAAAAAAAAACCATACCAAAACAAAAAAAAGCACAAAACACAATAAAGAAAAAACATAAATAAATGAGATGCATGTAAGAATTAATGGACTCAATAAACTACACATGTATGCATCTAAGAATCGAATCACGACAAAATATGGATGCTCTTACCTTTAAGAGTATGATCATTTTCACGACCTTCTAGGTCGTTCTTTTTAACCCAAACCTTTTTAGAAGTAGAAGTGATTTTAGTTAACCGAGTCATCATCTCAGTTAAGTGGCTAACTTGATTGGCATGAAAGTTAACCTATCTAGAGAAATCATGACTTTTACTTCCAATCACAAATTTACAACACCTAGGTCTTGTGTGTCCCAGTGTGCCAAAATGGTGATAAGTGGGAATAAACCTAGGTTCAAACTTGCTCAGAGTTTGTTGCCGATATATAGGACGATTGACCCTACGTTGTTTAATAGGTCTCGATCCTAAGGCGTACTTGACCTTTGGTTCAGAAAAATAATATTCCAAGCTTTGTTAGTGGTCGTGACGAATGTGGTCTTAGATGTACTAGCAGTAGTATTGTCATTATGAAAGTAACCCATACCATGCTTATTTATAGCATGCTTGTTCATCTCTAACAGATTATCAAGTTTCTGTGAACCACTCATGAAAGATTGGAGTTGAGTGTTAGGTTTTTCAAGATCACTTGTTAAGGATTTAACTTTTGCTTCCAAGTTCTCATTAACAAGCTTCAACTCACTCAGGTTTTTGGTAGAGTCCTGAAGGTCACCCATGAGTTTTTCTTTCTCTTTTTCCAAATCATTGACTCTTTTTTCAAAATAGCTTTATTGACATTTTTTATTTTAAGATTTTCCTCAAATAATTCACGATAAGATTCGTGAGTATCAGGTTCATTCTCAGATTCTTCCTTAGATTTTTTACTCTGTTCATCACTTTCAACCTTTTCAATCTTCTTATGAGACTCAATCGTAGCTATAGATGTGAAGGCCATGAAATTTTGTTCATCCTCACCACCAGATGTATCACTTTGAGCACTCAAATTCGATTCATCATCATTTAAAGGCACTGCTAATGCCTTACTTATTTCTTTATTCGAACTCCTTTTCAAATTAGGACATTCATTCTTGTAGTGATTGTAACCCTGACATTTATGGTATCAAACATATTTTTTTTTCTTAATGGGAGTCCTAAATTTATTTTCTCAGGTTTATCTTTTGAGACTTTATTAGGGACTTCATTTTTTCATTCTTGAGGCTTTCTCCTATTCCTCATCACCTTTTCAAAATTTTTAACGAAATAAGCTATTTCGTTATCCATAAGCGCCTCTTCTTCTCTAATAGTATTCATGGCAATGGACTTAACCTTTTTAGGTTGAGAAACGGTGAGTTCATAGGTTTGGAGAGATCCTACGAGTTCTTCAATTTTACTGCATCTAAGTCCTTACTTTCTTCAATCGCGGTAACTCTAGGCCTAAACCTTTCAGGTAGGAATCTAAGGACTTTTCTAACGATCTTGTACTCGGGGATCCTTTTACCTAGGTTGAAACTCGAATTAACTATATCATTATTCTTAGCATAGAAATCATCAAAAGATTCATCATCTGTCATCCTAATTTCTTCAAGCCTAAAGGTTAATATCTCTAGTTTAAAATTCTTCACAATTATAGTTTTCTCGTGTGTGGTTTCTAAAATGTCCCAAACATCTTTAGCAGTCTCACACATCGAAACTCTATAAACTCTTCCATAACACAGCTATGAACAGGGTATGTAAGGCTTTACTATTCCAGTTACATTCATCTAAGTTCGTTTTAGTCCAAAGTGAAATATCAGTACGTGTGACTACACCAGCAACAGTAGTTGAAGGTGGAGTCCACTCAGTTTAAATGCTAATCCAAATACGTTCATTCAAGGCTTTAAGGAAAGTTCTCATTCAAACTTTCCAATAATCATAGTTGCTTCCGTAAAAAAATGGAGACACAGATGACGACCGCCTCATCTAGAATAAAAAATGGGTAAGGAATCAAAATAAGGCTGTGATACCAATTGAAAATTATGTAGTTCGATCTAAACTACACCTAGATGGGTGAATAAGTGTAAATTTGGAATTTATTAATATTAATTAATTAGCAACAAGTCTCCAATTAATTATCTCTAGATAATTAAGCAATCAGTTCAATTAACCTATGTTTGAATAATGAAGAATATTTAAAATAGTAAATAAGGAAGTAAATAACGCGTGATATGATCACGGAGAAACCCCAATTGGGTAAAAATTTTGGGCATTTGGCCAATCAACAATCCACTATAAACGATATTAAACTTACAATCTACCAGACTAAACGATATTAAACTCATGGATTCTGTGATCTTGCACCAACTCTCAGCTGTAATTTCCAAAACTCGCTTGGATTGCGCTCTCCTGCAGCAACTTCTAGCTTTGTGGAATCATCTATCTCCTACGGATTCACAAAGAATACCGCGTTATTCAACGACTGGAACTCCAGTCACCTTTCCTTGATCTTTAGAAACTCTGACAGATACGAAGGATGAAGTAGTTTGGTATTTGGATTTAAGATTTGATATTTCTCACAGTCAAGAAAAAAATATTTTGAAATAGGAAGGTTGAATGCTTCGGAAGACTAAAAGAATATGGAGGCTATATGATTTCTTAATAATCAACCTTAGAAAAATCGTTCTGTGGCTTTTGGATAGTTATAGGTAGGTTAGGGAATGAATGAGCCTGCCAAAAGCCTTTAAAAACGAATTAAAAAATTCTCAGACAATGCTGTCGCTCGAGCAAAAGATAAGCGACAGTCGAACGACAGGTTGTCATTCGAGAGAAGGCGAGGCGACAGCCTAGTGATGAAAATTCATACTGTTTTTCCTTCTTTTCCATTCTCGAACCCTAGACCTAAAATACACAACTTTCACTAATTGCACACTACTTCTTGACTTTTTAAAACATATCAAATCTAGTCATTTTTGTTCACGGAATAGCAGATTACATTAAATACCTAACATATTCGATTGGGATTTGTCTCTTAATATGTCCATACAAGATGGTGATTCGTTTGAGCAAATCAATCTTGAAATCCATGTGCTCACTTTTTAGTGTTAATTAGATCGAATTACTCGTTGAAACTTAAGGACTCTAATACAATGTAGAGTTTGAGAAATTATTGTAGTCTCATTTTCATTGTTAGATCAAATATAATTTACAATGATTTATTTATAGATTACATAGGAGAAATATATAAAAATAGAATTACTAATTGATAACTATACGGAAAAGTTATCTCCTGAAATTCACCCATTTACAAGTAACTTTTCTAAAATCTTGCAATGTTTCTCCGGGTTGATTTGATAGACTTTTCCAACAGAAGTAAATTAATCTTTCCAATATGCCCAAGTCTGGCGATTGGGAACAGTGGGGTGGAAAACTACAACCACATGATTGGTTCAAAAAGAACTACTTATATCCACAAGATGCCACCAGTTGTGGCATCTTACAAGACATGAAAATCAACACAGGAATATTAAATAAACAAGAAATTCTCCATGGCACTCTAAATAAGGAACCAAAGCCTAATCCCAGTACGATACAAGACGTGTAAGTGGGGCAAGTAGAAGTGAGGACAGACCAAGACCGTCACGGCCACCCTGGCCTGGATGTTTAGCCTTAGTAATATCTCTTGGGTATATTGAGTAACTTTGTCAATTCAATCTTACGTACACAATACACACAACCATCTTGTATTTATAGGTGCTATTGTCGGTAATAGAATTTTCTAGTATGGCTATGCTTCAAATTCCAGTAGCAATAGTCTCCAGAATATTCTTCTACTACCGCGTTCTTAATGCTTGTGATTATCATATCTATCTTGATTAGTTGCATTTATGTTACATTTACTATTGTATTATTGTAATTATTATAGTTGTGATTAACTATATTGGTTGCAGTGAAATGTACCTTGAACGCCCTAAACGATCAATGCGTCAATTGAAATTATTTATTATAGACAAATTATTAAATAAAACTTGTAAGAGAACTTTTCCTAATTCTACAGAAGCTACAACTTATAACCATTTTCCTTCCAATTTCACTTAAACTGCTTACAATCTCTCCATGTCCTCGACATAAAAGTGCTCATTCATATTCTGCTTTTTATTGGAATTGGGTTCGACACTACTTTAAAGGTAGAGAAATGCTATGGTTATCGGGGGGCAGGGTTGACTAAAAGATGAGCCCCACACTATTGTGAGGGGCCGATCAGGGGGGTTGTCAACCCTCCCTCCCCGGGTACAATTAGCATTGCTCTTAAAGGTATTAAGTTTCATTTTTTTAAAATATTATTCTGTCATCATTTTTATAATTAAATGTCAAATTAATATGTAGTAATTTATCTGATGTAAATTCCACTACAGATTAATTTAATCATATGGGAGACTTTTTATGCCCTTACATGTTTCTGTATATATAAACATGTGTGTACATGAATGTGTGTGTATATCTATACGTTTGTATGTACGTGTTGGGAGTACGTAGATGTGTAGACGCAGGGGCGAACCCATTAAGGGTCCAATGGGGGCAGTTGTTCCCTCCCCCCACCCCCCCTCCCGGGATCCCTAATTTTTAACATTAAAAAAGCCCATTTTTAACTCAAGCCCAAGAAAAATCTTTTAACAAAAAAATAGCCGATTCCCTTCCCCCCAATTCCCAAACCTTGCAAAGACGGTGGGATGGATTCCAAATTCATTCACCATATTTTGAAAGAGGAAGAAGAAGAAGAAGAACGAATTGAAAATTTGAAGGAACAAAATTTGGTAATCAATCTCTCTTTCTTATTCTTATTATTTATGTTTTGATAGTTATTTATGCAAATTGCAAATTTCAAGATTAGATATAGTGGTTGGATTCAAACTTGTTTGTCTTGTTTGGAGACATCAATTGACTTAAGTTCTTAACTACAGTGAAAATGGGTTTAGGTGTTGTACAAAATGGGTTCCAATTTGAGGAATGTGGGCAGTCACAGCAGTGTTTTAAGTTTACGCACATAGGAAGGATATTTGGAAAGATTGAAAGTTGTTGACATTGAAAATGTATGAACAAAATCAAAGCCAACTTAAGAAATGGACACAAATTTAGTTAAGTTTTAGTCAAGGGATTACAAGATGATCATACGATAATCTTGTTTCTTCCTAATTATAGTAGATATTTGAAATATGAAAGAAATTTGAGAAGTTTATATATATATATTTTTTTTTTAAGAATTCGTGTGTCCCCCATTCTTTTGCCTCCTTGGCCTTATATAGGGGAAAATATGCATGCATGTAATACATCTGTCTTGTCAATCAAAATACCGAACTAAGCAAGTACATATGTTGGTGCAACAAGATTGGCGGACGAGCTCAACTTTGTCAGTTGACCACGAGTTACTGGTACAGGTGGTCCCCAGCATTTAATGCATTACTTAAGAAAGGAAGTTAAGACTTTTGATTGGAGGAAAGTGTAGGCGTTGATGTAAGATCTTTCCAAGTGTGCTATTCTAATTGGTAACTTGAAGATCCTATTAGTGATTCTTAATCATTTGCCACTATTCTGTCTTGAAGGACTACACAAGCTTGTCGGATAAGTCATCTGGGATCCGACCTGACCTCACACATCCAAGCTCACATTATTATCCTTTCATTAAGTATATAAATCCGAACTAAGCGACCTCGGAGATCGGTGTCAACAGTTACCCCTAGGTCAGGTCGTACTTTTGTGAGAGACTGACTTTTTTGAAATAAAGTGGCACAATTTCCAATCCGTGCAATAATTATCCTTCATAAATGTCAGAGACACATGTTGCCTCATGAGCTGTGAAACATCTTCCTTATTCTAGAAGCATTGATGTCCAGCCGTTTGATCATTGAATTCTCATTGCAATGGTTCATATCCAACCTTTTAGCATTCCTTCATTTTCAAATAACCTTTTCACTTTTCATTTCATCATTTTATCATTCCAAACTTCCAAGATTCTTGCTCTACAAAATTTGTTTTCGCCTTTCCTATTTTTTCTAAGTGAAGCCGTCGTCTAGGTATTCTTTTTTCGATTGGAATACCCTTTCTTTTTAAGTATTTATTTTCTCATCATTTCGTTTATATGACTTCGGACAAATCTTGTGTGCAGTCCTGGGAAATCATCAGGAAGAATATGTTCCATCTTTGTCCACCCCATCATTTAGTCCTTCGTCTGCTAGTTCAGACTGTCAGGAAGTACTTACACCAGTTCATATTACATCATTTTATCCTCCACCACCTTTCCCGAACTTTTCATCAAATTCACCCAGGAGTATGGAGCAACGTTGTAAGATGAGAGAGGAGAGGGTGTAAAAAGAAAGTAGTAACAGAAACCAAACTTGGGGGGCAAGTACTCTTACATCGGTAATAACGTAGGGTTCGTTAGCTAAAATTAGGGCTAAGTACGGTATTCCCCACTCTGTGGAATTAGTTATCTCTTATTCCTCCGACCGAGCTAACAGTTCTCCTACATGATGTGTTGCTCTCAATAGCGCTACTTTCCAGGCCGGTCTGAGGCTACCTTTTCCCAAAATCATTAGGTCCTTTTTCTCTTCTTGGGGAATAGCCCCTACCCAGCTGTACGCAAATGGGTGGAGGACCTTAATCTCTACATTAATACTGTGGAAGCAGTTAGGTCATCCTGAATTAGAGGTCTCCCAATTTAATTCCCTTTTTACTTTTAAGGAGGATGGGAAAAATACAGGTTGGTGGTATACCAGTGTTATGCCTAAGACGGGAAGCTCACTAGTTTTAGATACTCCTTCAATTAAGGGATGGAAGGAGGAATTTTTTTATGTTTTGGGAGATTGGCAATTCCATCCCGACGAGGTGGATATAGAGGATATAGTCCCTACCCTTTACCATTCCATTTGTAAGTGATAGTTCTCACTGCTATCTATCTGTTGAATTATTCGGGGACGAATTTAATTTTTCATTTATGATTTTTCAGTCTACCGACCTTGCCACCTGAGCTCAGCCATTCAGAAGTGAGCTGATTCAATTTGAGCTCTCTCTAACAGAGAGAGGTCCTGCAAGTTCGTGATTTCGAACAAAAACTTGTTTCAGGCAGGGCTACTTCGAGCTTTACCTGCAACCTCTGCTCCAAGTATACCTATGACCTCAGTCCTTGCTCCTTCTCGTAAGTGCACCTGATATCCTTATAATTTCTATTCCTTTTCGTTCAATTTTAATTTCCTCCTTTGTATGTCCAGGCCAACAATCAGATATGTTGAACTTTCGTGCTGCCAGAGCGGCTAAAGCAGCTAAGGCTGCTAAGAGAAAAAGGAAGAGATTACCTCAATGGAAAATGACCAACTTAAGGAGACTAAGACCAAGCTCGAGGACGAGCAGCCTTTACAAAGACATCGCTCAGCCGAACCTCTTATTACATCTGTTTCTGCTGCTCCTCTAAGCTCACCCATCCTTCTGTAGTTACAATTGCTACTGCATCTTTTTCCTCCAAATCTCAAGGGAAATGTCATGATCTCCAAAGCTAGATGTTGAAGGATTGGTGGGGCGCAAACCTGAGGTAATTTTGGACTTCCTCCGAGCTCCTTCTCCGACGAGGGAATCAGTTGCTGCTTTGCCTTCTCCTCTAAGGGAATCTGCCATCCTCGTGACAAGGAGTTGGAACGACAAGGAGCAGGGCTTCTTAAGTGAGATGCCTATTGGAGAGAACGTCTTATCCGCTCAACTCTATTGTCACCGAGTCGTACTCCATATGTCTTCAGTGGCTGATAAGGTAAAAACTTTCCTTCAGCACTGAGCTTTTTAATAATTTCCTTACTTTAATTAAATGTTTTTATGCTATTTTTATGCTTCTCATGTCAAGGCCGAGCTTGATTCTGTGCTAGAGTTCAAGGCCAAAGCTGATAAGCTTTTTGCTGAAGTGGAAGCAAAGAAGTTGGCTTTCGCTAAAGAGAGGCAGAATTATGAAGACTACCTTAATAAAATAGGGAGTAAAACTTAATGCCAGCCTTACTACAGAGCACAAACTGATAGAAGAAAATGAGGCTCTTCGAATCCGGGGCGACAAGGCGAATACTCGAGCTGAACTGAAAGTCTCCAAGGTAATCAAGAAAGAGGCTGAACTGAAAGTCTCCAAGGAAGTAGAGGAATGGAAGGCCTCCCCGACTTTTGTTGCAATGGCCCAAGAGGTATACATCCTACCCATAGGAGAGATCTTCAAATTTATCAACCAACCAAAGCTGGACTGGGATACTAACTTTTTGGTGAAGGCTCGAGATGAGCAACAGAAGGCAGCAGAGCATATGTTGAAGTCAACTTAAGCCCAAGATGCTTCAGTTGAGGGAAATAGTTCTGCCCTGGATCCCCTCATTTCGTAGTTTGCCTACTTCATGAGTAGGGCTTAAGAAATTCCTTGTAGGAATCGCGCTAAGTGTTGCGGCACTTACAACATTTAGCTTGACCTACTTCATGAGTAGGGCTTAAGAAATTCCTTGTAGGAATTACGCAAAGTGTTCTAGCATTGACAATATTTAGCTCGGCCTACTTCATGAGTAGAGCTTAAGAAATTTCTTGTAGGAATTACGCTAAGTGTTGCAACACTTACAACATTTAGCTCGGCCTACTTCATGAGTAGGGCTTAAAAAATTCCTTGTAGGAATTGCGCTAAGTGTTATAGCACTCACAATATTTAGCTCGGCCTACTTCATGAGTAGAGCTTAAGAAATTTCTTGTAGGAATTGTGCTAAGGGTTGCAGCACTCACAACATTTAGCTCGGCCTACTTCATGAGTAGGGCTTAAGAAATTCCTTGTAGGAATTGCGCTAAGTGTTGCAGCACTCACAACATCTAGCTCGGCTAACTTAATGAGTAGGGCTTAAGAAATTCGTTGTAGGAATCGCATTAAGTGTTGCAGCACTTACAACATTTAGCTCGGTCTGCTTCATGAGTAGGGCTTAAGAGCGCTAAGTGTTGTAACACTCACAACATCTAGCTCGGCCTACTTCATGAGTAGGGCTTAAAAAATTCCTTGTAGGAATTGCGCTAAGTGTTGCAGCACTTACAACATTTAACTTGGCTTATTTCATGAGTAGGGCTTAAGAAATTCCTTGTAGGAATTACGCTAAGTGTTACAGCACTTACAACATTTAGCTCGGCCTACTTCATGAGTAGGGCTTAAGAAATTCCTTGTAGGAATTACGCTATTTTGAGAAACATACTTTCTTATTTATGAACAACTACGTATTACAGCTGTCTACTGATAATATTTTTTAAGGTCTCCTTTCCATGTCTTCTAGCTCGTAAACCCCTTTGAGCAGTATTTTGCTTACTTTATAAGGACATTCCCAGTTAGGCCCTTGAGATCCAGCATTTAATTCTTTTGTAGCCAAAAAGACCTTTTTTAAGACAAGGTCGCCTACTTTAAACTCACGTTTCTTTACTTTTTTATTGTAATACCTCACATTGTGTTGCTTGTAAACTGCGTTTTTTATTTCAGCAGTATTCCTTTTTTCTTCTATCAAATCCAGCTCCTCTCGCAATGTTTGCTCGTTTTTATCTTCATGATATGTCAAAGTTCTGACTAAAGGAATTTCATCTTCAAGGGAAATAACAACTTCTACTCCAAAGGCTAAGGAAAAGGGAGTTTCTCCGGTGCTATTTCTAGTAGTGGTGCGATAAGACCATAGCACACTGGGAACTTCCTTTGCCCATTCTTCCTTAAGAGTATCAAGTTTTGTTTTCAACGTATGCTTGATAATCTTATTGATGGCCTCAACTTGGCCATTCGCCTGGGGTGATTGGGTGTAGAGAAGTGGAAAATGGTAGCCTATTTTTTTTCTCTCTCTCTCTGTTCATTCCCAATTCATAGAGGTAAGTTTAAATTTTATTTATTGAATATTGATATTAGATTTTAGGGTTCATAGAAATTTTCCCTAAATTCAAAATTTGACAAAGAGTATGAGTTATTAATGTTTATTTGAGGTTTGAAGTATGGGTATATCAAAGAAATGTTTAATTGAAGATTGTAGTTTAAGAAAGTGAAGATTTGGAGACGGGTTTGTAAAATAAAAATAGATTCTTTGATTTCCTTTTGAGTATATGATGCTAAATACTTAAATTAGGGATTTGAGGTTGGAATTTTCCATTTTTTTGGCAATTTTCGGACAAAATCAGCACAAGTGCTATTTTTGAAATTATTTTCAGAAAGTGCTAATTCTGTCAATAGTTTGCAGGTAATTTTTAGTATATAGGATTAGATGAATAAGTAATGAATTTAATATATTTGATGATTGGTGGGTAAATTGGTAAAGATAAGTGAAATTGCTACCCTATTATTATTGTTAAGGTTGTGAATTGAGTTTTGACCCGAATAAATATATTATTATATCAGGAGGTAGCGCAGAGATCGAGAGAACCTACCAACCAAACAAATCGTCCCGAAATATCTTGTGAGTGGAAAAACTTAAGCATTTTCCAAGTATTGATAATTAATTATGTTATTAGACATTTTATGATATTATGCAAAGTATTGGTTCAATTGCATGATTAATATGGAAATGTTCTATCACTATGGATTTCAATGATTGTGTAGGGATTATTTGTAAATTGGAACGTGATACATGTTTGATATTGAGATCGACCAGAAAAGTACCCATGATTATATATTTATTCTAGTTCACAGAGTGGCCTTGGCCGTGTTTTATACTACACTGAGAGGTATTGACTGTGGATGAAGGGGTCTGATCGTGTATATATAGTTCACTGAGGGGCCTTGGCCGTGTTTTAGTCTTGATTATGAGAGGTCTTTGAGACCCACTTTCGATCATGGAGGGGCCTACGGGCCGTGATGAAAGTATTTAGCTGAGGGGTGGATTATCGATTTCAATCAAAGGGTACATTTTTGTTGATTACAAGTGATGAGTTGAGATGATGATTATGTCATGATTGTTAGATGATATTTTTCAGTGTTATGAGATGTCTCACTTTTTGATTATCATTATGTTTTGTTATATTGTGGATTGTTGAATGATGTAAACTCGATATTGATAAAAATATATAAATGAGAAGGTATAATCATTTTATAAATTTCCACTCACTGAGCTATTAGCTTATATGTTTCCCCATAACTCTTCTTATAGGTAACATTGATTCTTGATAGATTGAGGAGCCTGATGATTTCAGAGTTGTAGTCACACGATGTGATGTATTTTGGTAGAGCACAAAATATTTATTTTGGGCCTATCGCACTATGTTTTTCATTAACATTTGATTTTTGCACTTATTTTGTAGTAGCTTATAGTCAGCCTGGTGGCGGGTCTGACATTTAGTCAGCATCTATCATCGGCGCACGTCACGTTTCGGGTCCATTATGGTGATGTGGGACGGGTCGTGTCATTAATGGTACCAATTTTAAGGCATGGCGAGAGAACATAATGATTGTTCTCGGAGTCATGGATCTGGATCTTACTTTACAGGTCGATCAGCCTACTGCACTTACTGATAAGAGTATCTCTGACGACAAGAGGGAGATGAAAAAGTAGGAACAATCGAACCACATAAGGTTGATGGTCATAAAAGCGTGCTATTCCAAAAGCATTTCGGGGTACTATGTTTGATAAGGTGACTATGGCTAAGGGTGTACTTTACGACCTTGAGAATAGGTTTGCCAATAATGAAAAGCTGAAAACTAGTATACTTTTGGCAATCCTTATCTTAATGAGGTATAAAAGGAAAGGAAACATGCGAGAGTACATTATGGAAATGTCTCACATTACCTCAAAGCTAAAGGCACTAAAGTTGGATTTATCTGAAGGCTTGTTAATGCACTTGGTTCTGATATCTCTTTCGGCACAATTCAGTCAATTTAAGGTGAGCTACAATTTTTAAAAAGACGCATGGTCTCTTAATGAGCTCATCTTACAATGTGTCCAAGAAGAGGAAATATTGAAGTATGACAAGATAGAAAGTGCTCATTTATCCACCACCTCTTAAGACAAAAGAAACAAGAAAAGGAAAAATGATAAGAATACAACATCGCAAAAGAAACAACATAGGAACAAACTGAGGGTGGGTATTTCTTCTTTGGAGCTACAGGTCATAAAAGAAGAACTATACCAACTATCACGCATGGGATGCAAAGGAAGATATTTTTTTTTTCATTTGGTTTGTTCTCAGGTTAATTTAACTTCGGTACCTAGACACTCATGATGGATTGATTATGGTGCAACAACTTATATCAGTATGTCTATGTAGGGTTGTCTGAGTTACCAAAAACCAAGTTATGGTGAAAGATACATATATGTTAGTGATGGCAAGACGGTGGAAGTAGAAGCAATAAGAAAATTTAGATTATTGTTAAAGACTGGATTTTATTTAGATCTTAATGAGACATTTATTGTACCATCTTTTTTACAAGATTTAATTTCTATTTCTTCTTTAAACAAATCTAGTTATTCATTTCTATTTAGGAATGGAAAATTTAGTTTGTTTCATGATTTAAAATTGGTTGGTTCCGATTCTTTATCGGTTACGATAATCTTCATTTAATTGATATGATTACTTCTTTTAATGCATTCTTGCATGTTAGTATTCAAAGTGTAGAGCGACAATTAACCAACGAGGATTTTACTTCGTTGTGGCACAAGAGATTATGTCACATCTCCAAAAAGAGAATTGAGAGACTTGTGTACGAAATTCTCGATCCCCTTGACTTTACAAATTATGATATGTATGTTAACTGTATAAAGGAAAAATAAAGCAATAAAAGGAGATTTCAAGCCAACAAGACTTTAGACGTTTTAGGATTTATACATATGGACATTTGTGGACCAATTCCTACAATTTCTTGGAATGTTCAACAATATTTTATAATGTTCATAGATGAATTTTCTAGATATGGCTATATATATATCTCATTCATGAAAAATTACAGTTGCTGGATTAAAAGCATTAGATTTGATCATGGTGGTGAATACTATGGTAGATATGACGGTCAGGTGAACAACGTTCAAGACCTTTTGCTAAATTCCTAAAGGATTACGATATTGTCCCATAATACACTATGTTGGGTTCGTCCACTCTAAATTGTATTGCTAAAAGACGAAATTGATTGCTTGAGGACATGGTGAGGAGTATGATTACTCATTCAACCTTACCAGAATCATGATGGGTTAAGGCATTAAAGACCGCAGCGTATATACTCAACAGAGTTCCAACTAAGGCCATTGATAAAACTACTTATGAACTTTATATGGGCAAAATGCCTAGTTTGAAGCACGTACACATTTGGAGATATCCAGTTGAGGCTATGCATTAAACTAAATGAAAATAAACTGGAAGCGAGGACTATTAGTTTCTATTTTATTGGATATTCTGAAAGTTCCAAGGGTTATAAGTTTTATGACTCTATAGCTAAGGCAATTCTTGAGACAAAAAATGCACGGTTCTTTGAAGATGTTGAGTTTGCAGGGGAGAAAGGGTTACAAACTTTGTCTTTGAGGAGGAATACGTTGAAATTCATCCAATTTCCATTGACAATGACCACGGTCCGGTTTCTGTCCCTGACATTGTTCAATAAGAAACTCCAGATCAAGAAAATGTCGTTGTATCTCCCTCTGAAAGTCAACAACTTGTTCTAGAAGAACAAACTTTACAGCCTCAAGAACCAATGCCATTAAAAAGATCCACAAGAGAGAGGAAAAGTACGATTTTGGATGATTACATCGTATTTCTTGAAGAACATGAAGTTGACATTGGAGTGATGGAAGATGATCTGATCAACTTCCATCAAGCCATGGAAAGTTCTAACTCTGAAAAGTGGCTCGATGCCATGAATGAAGATAAAGTCCATAAAGGACAACGACGTGTGAGACTTTGTTCCATTGCTTGAAGTTGTGAAACCCATTGGTTACAAATAGATATTTAAGACCAAGAGAGATTCGAAGGGTGATGTGGAGAGGTAAAATGCTTGTCTCGTCGCAAATGGCTTTAAACATAAATAATACATCGATTATAAAGAGACTTTCTCTCTGATTTCTTCAAAAGACTCTTTCATAATTATAATGGCATTAGTAGCTCATTTCGATCTTGAGTTACATCAGATGCATGTTAAGATAGAATTTTTCAGCGGTGACATTGATGAAACAATTTATATGGTTCAACTAAAAAACTTTATGCCAGATGATGCAAAGCAAATGGTTTGTAAACTAAACAAATCCATCTATGGACCAAACAGGCCTATCGTTAATGGTATTACAAGTTTCATCAAGTGATCATCTCGTATGGTTTTGAGAGGAATTTGGTCGATGATTATATATATCACAAGTTCATTATATGTGGATGACATATTGCTTGCCAGCAACGATATATGCTTATTGCACGAAACTCAGAGATTTCTAGCAAAGAATTTTGAGATGAAAGATCTTGGTTACGCTTCTTTTGTATTAGGAATTTAGATACACCGGGATCGTTCTCGGAGTATTCTTTGATTATCATAAAAGAGTTATATCGAAAAGGTATTTAAAAGATATGGGATGCAAGATTTTAAACTAGGTGATACCCTTGTGGCTAAAGGAGACAAGTTTAGTTTGAGTCAATGCCCCAAAAATGACTTAAATATTAAAGAAATGTAGAAGATTCCTTATTCTTTAGATATAGGGAGTCAAATGTATGCTCAAATGTTTATGCATCCAGATATATCGTACATTGTTGGGATGTCATAGAGATATTTAAGTAACCCGAGAATGGATCATTGAAAAGTAGCCAAACGGGTCATACGGTGTAACGCCCCGAGTTCCGTGAACCCGAAGTGCCACGTCTCCCTCATTTGTCTTGAATTTAATAAAAATATTTGCGCAAATATCTAAATTGTAAACATCACATTTATAATTGTGAATCTCATCGGCAACAAAATTCATTTGATTTACTTAGGATAATTGATTAAACTTTAAGTTTCAAGTTTTGGAATAACTGAAATGACAGAGTATGTTAATAATATTCATAATGCGAAATTTTCAAAAGTAAATATCTTCAACTAAATTATGCCACCACTGTCCATCAAACTCGACTGTCTTCAAAATCTGCAAATGTTGTTAAAATAATGAAATGAGTATTTCGAATAAATACTCAGTAGACTCATCGGCAATAATTAATTTACAGAATAATTGAACACATAATCATGCAATTTAAACAGTGACATCATCATCATCATACTCATTTTCTTTAAAAATCATAGGCTCTTTAAAATCATGGGGTGTGGATAGTCTCGTCTCATGCATTTAAGTACATAAATTATGCATAACGTCATCATATTATCTCATAAGAGAGAGTCTCGTCTCATCTCGTACGTTAAAGTATATAAGTCATGCCAAGTATAACCACATTATTTATCACATAGGAGATATTCTCGTTTTATGCATTAAAGCATATAAATCACGTAAGGTCACATAATACATGCAATTATAATTTAAACTAATTAATGGAGGCGAGTCTACCTCAAATTATCTCGAGTCACGTACAAAGTGGAGTGGGAAGTAACCTCAATCTCCTAATCGTCCGTATATTTCGTCTAGCCAAAATAGAAAATAAGTCTTGAATTAGTATTTCGAAATTTTAAAGCTTTAAAATGATAAAATAAAATTTAGGGACTTCTTTGAAAATTTATTAAAACAGGAATTTGAGAAGTTTAAAGACTGAAATAGACTTTTTGAAATTAGTGGACAGACCGTGGGAAAAACAGGGACTCCAGGGACTGATTTATTAATAACTGAAACTTTGGGGCCGAAATAACAACTTTTAAGACTTGGGGTTTAAGGGGTAAATTTCTAAAAATCAAATTATATACAAAACAAAAAAAAAAATTAAATATCTCACTCCCTCTCTCTCATATATTCGACAGAGATGAGAGGGGCAGCGACAGGAAGGTGATCTTCCCCTTTCTCTGATTTCTACCGTCGGTCGACAGTCGGTGTCAGCGCCATGAACAGTACGGATCGAATGTTAACCAAGGCTTGGAGGGCTCGGATTCTTGGGTTCTCCGGTGGTAATCTGGCTAGAAAAAGGTTGGGGAATGAGGTAAGTTTATGGGTTTTGGCTTTTCTTGGTTTTTGTGGTTGTTTGATGTGGATTTAAGGGTGAAATGGTGTCGATTGGGTTATGCGGTAGTTTGGGTGTGTGAAATTGGTGAGGGTGGGGAGTTGAGTTTCGGCTACAACTCGTGTGTGTGCAGTTGGTGATGAATTGTAGCTTGTGTGGTGTTAGAAATTGGTGATGCTGGATTGGGTTGAGGTTGCAGCTCGTAAGTTTCCTGTTGATGCTAGAAATCGATGTTCTAGCATCAATAGTGAATTCACTGTAAAATGGATTGAGGGAAAGAAATTTGGGGAAGGTGAAATCTTCTTACCAAAATGGGTTGGCTACGTGAATAGTGGGGAGGGAAAAAATGATAGTTATATGAACAGTAGAATTTTAGGGCACAAAATTCTAGGAGTAAAATGGGCCAAAAATTTGGGCTACCAGGATTTTCCCAATTAGATTTAAGCGAATTAGGCTAAAATAATCCAGATTAGGGCCAACAAAATTAGACTCTAAATAATAAAATATAGTACTCAAAATTATTAAAATTTTGGATTTAAAAATGATAAGGAATTTGATACTTTAAAATATTCGGGATTGGACTCGATTTGAAATAGATTTAAATTTGCTTTACAATGGCTAGACGAACACACTTTCATTTTAACATTTGGGGTTAAAACTTAAAGACACATTTTTTTTCAAGAAAAATAATTTTATATTATTTAAAATTCTCGATCGCTACATGCGGTATTTACAGAGAATAAAAAACTACATGCTCACATATAGGAGATCGAATTAGTTGGAGATAATTGGTTATTCTTATTCTGATTTCGCGGGATGCCAAGATAGTATGTGATTCACTTCAGGCTATATCTACCTGCTTGCTGAAGTTGTTATTTCATGGAAGAGTACTAAGCAGACACTCATAGCTACTTCCACCATGGCAGCGGAGTTTGTAGCGTGTTATGAGGCATCAAACTATGGAATATGGTTGCAAAATTTTGTTACTCGACAGCACATTGTGGAAAACATAGAAAGACCACTCGAGTTCTTTTGTGATAATAAATCAGCGGTGCAGTATTCTAATAAAAGGAGCTCAACAAAGTCAAAACATATAGAGATCAAGTTCCTAACTGTTAAAGAAATAGTTCAAAGTAGACAGATGTTAATAGAGCATATCGGGACAAACTCCATGGTTACAGATCCACTTACTAAGGGATTGATACCCAAGGTCTTTCATGAGCACACTACTCATATGAGTGTAATATCTCTTGAGGATATCTAGTTTCACTGGGAGATTGTATTTCTGTACTTTTCATATTAGACACATGTACTGTCATTTTGGATATGATTTATGGTTAAAGTTATATTCGGTTATAAAGTTTTTAGTTTATTATCTGTTTACTTATTTGAAAAATGATCTCATTAAGGTATTTAAGTTGATCGGTTGGAAATAGGTATATTAAGATCACGTTAAATATAATTTCCATGCTACACATACATGCTTGATCCATGTCATTCAGTTATGTCAATATATGTGACTATTGATGAGTTTAGTTACGATATAAATAGCGAAAGCTGCTTTGATCCTATATTAATATGAACGATGAACTGATTGTTAGGGGATGTATTCGATAATGATAGAAAAATTCTGAGTACTCATAAGGTTATGTTTAATGCACAAATATAAGGTAACACATATAGCCCAAGTGGGAGATTGTAAGGATTTTAATCGAACATGTGGGCTTATATGTGAAATATTGTGTATATAATTCAAGGCTATCAATTTTGGTTAACCCCGTTTAAAGTTATCTAATAAGGTTTCAGTATTTTGGGCTTTAAAGCATCTAATTAAAGTGTGGCCTTTATGTATAGGGACCAGGCCTGTTCCTAATTTCATGATGGGCCAAATTATGTTAACAGGTCGTTAGTGTGTGTGTGTGTGTGGTCCCTATCATTCGTTTTGGTTCATTCTATTTTGATTTTCATTTTTAGAAAGAAATAAAGGAACAACGTATTGATCTAGAAGACTAAAACCGTAGAACTTATTCATTGAACTAATAATGTCTGATTCAGATACGCTTCCGCTTCGGCTTACAAATTCTTGATGATCCAACATGAACGATCATTATGACCGTAAAATATTTTCCCAACGTTGTATCTTTCATTCAATCGGAAAAACAAAATAGTGCGTTATCTTCATTCTAGTGCTCACTTTTGTTCTGCTCTAAGAAAACCAAACAACATTTAGAATGATTGCACAAAAAAGCAACACAAGCTTGAAATAGTCGCCTTGAACTATAGCATTCAACATCTGAGAGTTGAAGGTCAAAGCTAAGGTCGAATAAATTCTAACTAGGCTAGATCATAAGAGGTACCTAAGTATATATAGCGGTTGGTCTTTACCTAGTTCAACCAGGAAGACTAGCATAATTTATCTAACATATCAGATAAATTAAATTAAGGAAATTTGGCCTACACAAATTTATAGCTGATGTTTTCTTTTAAGCTAAACTGTTAAATAAATCCATGTCAATATCAATGGAAAAAGAGAGGGGAATAGCTTCAGATACCATAGACTAGTCAGCCATTTCTTATATCCAGTCTTCTTGAAACCATTTAAGGTGATGGGGTGATGGTCCATGGAACTTACCAATTTATATCAATGAAATAGTGGTCCTACTTGGAACTAATCATACATAGATATTTGGAGCATAATCTTCACCTTATAATACTTCGGATTTTCGCCATTGGGTGCCGTGGCTGTAATGACATTTCTCGATCCTTTTACGAACTAATCCAAGTCAAGAAGTTAAGATGTGAAAACTGGACCTCATATTAAGTCATATACGTTGATTTTTATTTTTACTTTTTTGCCTACCTATGAATTTTATTAAAGAAGAAAAACGCAGAGAAAGAGAGGTGGAACAAGAACCATGAAGATATCAAATAAAATATTTGCCCTTACCTTATGTCATGATGACTAGGAGCGTATAATCTGTTAATGAACAAGAGGAAAAACCAGAAAGCAAGGGGTCTAAGAAGAGAAGAATTGAGGGCAAAGAGAAATCAATTTTTATTCACATATTCTGGTTTTATATTCTATTGAATAAATCCCTCTATTTATAGAGTAATTAAACTAAAAGAAGTTGGAAAGGAAACAAAATTCTAATAAACTGCAATTGTATCAAAATATCAAAACTAATCTTATCTTATCTAATCAAATTTAATCAGCATAACATATTTTGAATCAGATTCTACTTTTAAAATCATATTTAAATACTTGTATTTTTATCTTTATCCTTATCTTGATCCCCATCATTTCTTTCGGCTAAGAGAACTTGATTTTGACTAGTTAGACCAGAAGTTCATTCTCTAAGGTCGATTTTTTTTTTTCTTTATATGAATGTTCAAAAGCTTTTTTCTTAAAATGTTTAGAAAATCGAGTTAAAGAGACACACACTAAAGTGTAATAATCACCAATGAAGTTTCCTAAGCTATATTGCAAGTCAAAACCAAGTTCAAAAGTTTAATGATTGAAAATAATTTATCTTTAAATCTTGACATAAAATTTATGAACATTGACAAAAAAAAGATGAGGAATATAGTATGCCGATAATTAGTAAGCCACATCCTAATATCAATAAGAAAAGTGTGCAATTGAAAAACAGCTTTGGAAAATAATGTGGCAACCCGAGGAGTATCATGCCGTTGAGGTAATACTAAAACAAAGTCAATATGTAAGTCATGCAAAAGAGTAGGCGATATCAATTTTGGCACAATGTCGATGACACATGAAATGCTTGACTTTGGTGACAATGCTATAGGTAATTCCTCAACTATGTTAGTGTTAAGAGTATCAACTACGGGTGTGAACACTATATGAGACACAATACAATGTTCTGGACTCTCAACTTCTGTGCAAAGGGAAGAAACAACTGAACTATAATCATCTAAACAAATCCCTAAACATTTTTATAGATTGCCACAAATAAAGTTTGATCGTGTTGGCACACTTTTCAAAAATTCTTTCTACAACATTAAATGTAACTAGTAAATTTGATTTTTGTATTCAATCGGAACAATAAGGGTGCCGTGGCTGTAATGACAATTTCTCAATCCTCTTACGAGTTAATCAAAGTCAATAAGTTACGGTGTGACAACTGGACCTCATATTACGTCAACATTATTATTATTATTATTATTATTATTATTATTATTATTATTATTATTATTATTATTATTATTATTATTCCCTATGTATGAATTGTATTAAAAATGAAAAAACATAGAGACAGAGACAGAACAAGAAACGTGCAGATATCAAATAAATATTTGCCCTTAGCTTTTGTCACGATGACGTAGGAACGTATAATTTGACAGTGAACCGTTGAATTCGGAACACATAGGAATTAATTTTGTTTATGAAAATTGTACAATTTTTCACAAAACAACTTTTTCTCTCACCAAGCACCACCAATAGTGTAAAAAGAGAATTAAAAGGAAACAAAATTCTAAACTATAACTGTATCAAAATAGCAAAACTAATCTTATTTTATCTAATATAATTTAATCAAATTAACATATTTGGAATCTCACTATACTTTTAAAATCTTATTTAGATAATAATTCTATTTTTGTCTTTATCCTTATCTTGATCTCTATCTCCTTGACTGAAAGAACTCGATTCCAACAAGTTAGACTATAACTTCTTTCTCCAATGCGGTCGATCTTTTGTCTTGACCAAGTATTTGTATTGAACAACGTCTCGCTAAACTCATACCAAGGATTTCAATCTTTCTTAAGAACCAAGTATATGAACTTCTCATGTGACGCCAATTGAATTTGCAAATCATTCCCAAGAATATGATCTGACCAAGGAGACGATCTCTCATTCTGACAAATATCGATAAGGAACTCTAAAAAGAAATGACTTATGCAACTCATCCACAAAGTCTTCAACTAGTTGTGCATATAATGAGGAGTAGAAGGAATTAGCATCGGAGAATGGCTGTATAAAAAAATGATTACATCATCAAAGGCTCGAATGGGCCCAGATAAGGAAACAATCCTTCTACATCGAAAATATAACTTTCATTCAAAATTGATGGCCAATCAAATTGGTTATCTTTACATTAATGTTCAAAAGCTCCTTTCTCAACGTGTTTAGAAAATTGAGTTAAAGAGACAAGAACTAGAGTATAATAATCACCAATGAAGTTTCCTAGGCTATAATGCAAATCAAAATCAAGTTCAAAAGTTTAATTGAAAATAATTTATCTTTTTATCTTGACATAAAATTTAGGAACATTAACAACAAAAGAATGAGCTAACACAAAATGTGCAATCGAATAATAGCATTGGAAAATAACGTGGCAACCCAAGAAGTATCAAGTAGTTGAGGTAATACTAAGTACGTGATATCAATTTTGGCATGATGTCGATGATACATGAAATGTTTGACTTTAGTGGTAATGCTATAGGTAAATTCTCAATTATGCTAGTGTTAAGTGTATCAATTACGGGTGTGATCACTATATGGAACACATTGCACTATTCTGGACTCTCAATAATATGCAAAGGGAAGAAACAACAAACTATAATCATCTAAATAAATTCGCAATTTTTTTAATAAATTGTGACAAATAAATTTTGATCTCATTAGCACACTTTTCAAAAATTCTTTCTACACATTAAGTGCAATTGGAAAAGTTTGATCAATGTTTTCATTTGAAACCATTGTCATTCTTTCCTTATTTGGTACAACTTGTATAGGACTTACCTATTTGTCGTGCATCATCAATTAATTTCAATATTTCTTCTCTCACAACCTCTTGCATTTTGGAACATAACATGCGCTGATGCTCTACAAAATGCTTGTGTTAAGGGATAACGTCCCCCATCAAATAAAAATGAAGATATAGACTAATTAATAAAAGTTTGGGCAACCTCTTTTAATATGGTATTAGAGCTCATTAAGTTTCAACGAACAATTTTACTAGATTAAAACTTAAAATAAGCACACAGATTTTCAAGATTAATTTGCTCAAACGAGACACCATCTTGCAAGGATATGTTAAGGGATAAAATTTCATATCGAATAAAAATGAAAATATAGACACTACGCCAAAAATGACCATTCGCAATACATAAGAGGCAACATTTGGTAGTTAAGTGTCGCTAAAGGGATCTATCGCAACATTTTAATAAGTGAATGTTGCTATTAGTTAATATAATTGAGCTTTAGCAATATTTTCTAAATAAAAGTTGCAAAAAGTGCCTTTTGCAACGTTTATTAACCGTTGCGATTGCGAAAAGTATGATTTTTTGCAACGTTTATTAAACGTTGCAGAAGATCAATTTTTTGCAGTGTTTAATAAACATTGCAAAAAGCGCCTTTCGCAATGTTTAATAAACGTCGCGAAAAGTTAACTTTTTGCAGCGTTTAATAAACGTTGAAATGCACTTTTTGCAACGTTTATTAAACGTTGCAAACTATCATTTTAGCAACGTTTAATAAACTTTGCGAAAAGTAAATAGGTTTAAGCGAATTGGGTTGGACCAATTTTTTTTTTTCTCTTGTGGACCAGTTAACCCGACTCGCCCAAACTCCTAGGTTTACCATCCTCTCCTTACATACCCAATTCATTTCTCTTTCTCCTCAGCCATCTCGAGACTCTTCTAGCCGTCTTCACCATCGTCTGAATAGTCTCACCCGACAAGATCGTCATCGCTAATTGCGGCGATTCGAGAGTTGTGCTTTGCCACAACGGCAAAGCCATCCCTCTTTCTAGGGATCATAAGGTAAGAATACAATGTATTTTTTGTTTTCACTAATCTCTACCATACACATAATAATTAATTCTTGATTTTATGGAATTACAGCCTGACCATCCACATGAACTCGATCGGATTGAAGTGGCCGATGGCCGTATAATATATTGGGACGGGCCTCGTGTGCTTGGAGTTCTAGCCATGTCAAGAGCCGTAGGTAACGGATCTTTCTTTTCTATGGTGCATAACTCTTTCCCTATATTTATATGTATGGAAAAGGAAAGGAAAATTGGAAAATATGGCTATAAATTAATTTTGGTTTATTTCTAGTTTTTTCTCAGTCTAGTATTAGTGATAATGATATGACAAAGTTTCCTTTTCTTCATCTCTTGAAAAACTAGTTTGGTGGAGAAAATGAAATGAAATGCAACTACGAGGCCACCACTAGGTCAGCACCATTATTGTTGTTCTAGATTATTACTCAAAGAAAACGTTTCCCAAGTGCTCAAATTAACTTCCTTAAAAAATTCTAGATTATTGTTGTTCTAGCCTAATATGCCAACCAATCCTAGCCTAAGTTTAGGCTTGAATGGAATAAGAGACGGAGCTAGGGCGACCACCCCCCAACATTGTCCGCGGTACACTATTTCTAATTAATTTATAATGTATTTTTCAATTTCGTCCCCCCCAAGATTTTGACTCGCCCCAAAAATTTTGAAATTTTTTATTTTTTTCCATTAATAAATATTGAGTAAATAACTTACATTTTAAAATTCAACATACAAAAATCTTATATCTAAACAAAAGATCAAATAGTTACTTAAATAAATCAATAGCCCAAATCCAATCCAAAACCTAAGTTTCCAATTCTCAAGCCTAACTAATTAAAACTCAATTCCCAACCTGATTTATGCATAATGCATGTTTAGTTGTTCTTGAATATTTGAATTTAAGAATTAAGTAGAGTAGTTGCTGTTAGTTTGTGTAATTGTTAGTTATTGAATATTTGAATTTAAGAATTAAGTAGTAGGATAGTCAGTAGTGATTGAATCGAACATTGAATTTCAGTACTATTTTGATACTCAAAATCGTCGTTTTCAATTCTCTTAGTTAAAAAAAAAAAAAAATTTCAGGGGCTCCGCCCCCGGCCCCCCTCCACCCCCCGTATTTTCGCCCCCCCCCCCCAACTTAAAAACCTGGCTACGTCCCTGAATGGAATAAAATAATTTTCATACGGTTATGGTTTCTCAAATTGAAGTTATTTAACCAAAAACATGATTGGTTATTGCTGAAAACTTTACAGTATAAACTCGAGAGTCAACTATCTGAAATGTGAAGGCTACCGTTTGTTTGATTTTTGCCACTTTCCTTTCCACAATATTTTGACTAATCTTTAATTATTAATGTTTATTTTGTATGATTGATAACTAGGATAAAAAGCAGAAGCCAACTCATGATTCTCACGTATTTGCTGTCTCCCAAATTTGCCCAAAAAATCAGAATGGAGGGGCCATTTTAACGTAAGATAAAGTTTCTATAGTGATGTGCACTTTGACAATGGATCTTTTATGTAACTTTAATGCTAGTTGTTTTCTTTACTTTCCTTGTTATTTCCTTATTTTGAAATTCCACTTATCTTCTATGAAGACCTCTGGATTTGTGTGATGCAACGACTTCTAGCCCTAATATACATTCTCTTGGGTATCAAGTGCCACATTCTAGTGGCTTAGCTATTGCTAATCAAGCTACTGTTCTAGGCACCTAAGCTGCAGGCTATAGGTATCACCCAACATGGTTGGAATGAATTAGAGCCCTAGGGCAAATGATCCTTGTTAGAAGAGGAAATAGGCACATGAAGAAGCATTAACCTTGAAAATTTGGAAAAAAATTTAGTAGGCTAGATAGCTTTAGTAATTAATTGATAATTTTTCCCTTCTGTTACAATTTGGCAAGTTGCTAGGTGAGAGATACTAAATTTCTAATACTATTGTTGGGTTTTTGATACCCAATAAATCCAGGTGATGATTTAAAATAGTTGACGGATTTTATCGACACCATAGACTTGGCTCGACTCGAATACTACCGATACTTTTGGAAAGCCCAAGATTAAGATGGATTGGTGGTTTTGATTAGTATGAGATTTATTGGTTTAATGATTAGGCCCATTTGCCTATTATTAAGTTGGCCCATCCATTTGGCCCAATTATGTAACCTAAAACACATCCATCTCTCGTGTAAGTGTGTGTGTGGGTTGGTGCAAAAGAGGAGTGAGAGAGAGGGGGCAGCCGAGAGAGATGGAGAGGTTTCTTGGTGAGACTACCATTGTAACTCTTTTCTTTTTCTTCCTTCCTATGTAGACTTACTAACCACCACCACCATGATCCTTTGTGGGCTGAAATCTTGGAGCAACTAAGTAGAGGAAAATGTTGGGTTGAGCTTGAAGACATTGTGGTGTCGATTGGTTTTTCTGAGCCCGAAAATTGAAGATTGGAGTCCCTGAATTCTACAAATGGTATCAGAGCATGTTGTTGTGTGTTTGGGCCAAAAACGCTGACCAGAAATCGACCAGAAATGGAGTAGAACCAGCATGAAGAAAGCTGTCCAAATTTTGTGCGAAAATCGAACCTGTAAATGCGATTTCCAGCAAAACCAATGGTCAATTGGAGAAATGGACACCACTTGCGGACTTAGTAGGTTGAGGAGCTTATGGGTGGTAGGCGCGTGAGCCCCACGCGCAGCGTCGATGGCGGCCCAAGATTCTAGTGGTTTAGCTATTGCTAATCAAGCTACTGTTCCAGGCACCTAAGCTGCAGGCTATAGGTATCACCCAACATGGTTGGAATGAATTAGAGCCCTAGGGCAAATGATCCTTGTTAGAAGAGGAAATAGGCACATGAAGAAGCATTAACCTTGAAAATTTGGAAAAAAAATTTAGTAGGCTAGATAGCTTTAGCAGTTAATTGATAATTTTTCCCTTCTGTTACAATTCGGCAAGTTGCCAGGTAATAGATACTAAATTTCTAATACTATTGTTGGGTTTTTGATACCTAATAAATCCAGACGATGATTTAAAACAGTTGACGGATTTTATCAACACCATAGACTTGGCTCGACTCTAATACTACCGATACTTTTGGAAGGCCCAAGATTGAGATGGATTGGTGGTTTTGATTAGTATGAGATTTATTAATTTATTGATTAGGCCCATTTGCCTATTATTAAGTTGGCCCATCCCTTTGGCCCAATTGTGTAACCTAATATACATCCATCTCTCTTGTGTAAGTGTGGGTTGGTACAAGAGAGGGGGTAGCTAAGAGAGAAGGAAACTGAGAGAGATGGGGAGGTTTCTTGGTGAGACTACCATTGTTACTCTTTTGTTCTTCTTCCTTCCTATGTGGACTTACTAACCACCACCACCATGGTCCTTTATGGGCTGAAATCTTGGATCAACCAAGTAGAGGAAAAGTTTGGGTTGAGCTTGAAGTCATTGTGGTTGCGATTGTTTTTTCTGAGCTTGGAAAATTGAAGATTGGAGTCCCGAGATACTTACAAATGGTATCAAAGCTTTGGTGTGTGTTTGGACGAAAAATCTGATAAAAAAAACAACAACCAGAAAACGCAGCAAGACAGAGGAAGAAACTGTCCACAAATCTGCCTAGATTTTTTTATCAAAAAATCGGACCTGCAACTGCACTTTTCGGCAAATTTAGAGGCTTGGTAAAGAAGCGGACATCACTAATCGAACGTGCAGGTTGAGGAGATCAAAGAGGACCGGTGCGTGTTGGTTGGTCACGTACCGACGATGTCACCAACACGTGAACCCCATGCGCAGCGCCAGTGGTGGCGCGTGGGGTGGTTTTTCGTCGGGGTGGTCTTCAGGTAATTTTTCGAGGACATCGATTCGGACCTTGCGGTGTTGTTGAATTTCAGTTTCAGGCAATACGATGAAAGTTTGACAATTTTCTACTTGGACGTTCGGGTGCCGTTTCATGTTGACAGAAGCTTTGGGGCAGATTGCGGTAGTTCCAAAGTGGTGAATTTGTAGCTCTCGATATGGACTTTCAGACATGGTCCCCTCGGTATCGTATTCTTTGCCTTTTATTATTGCAGTTAAAATTATTGTCTATGATAATTTATTTTTCGCATTAGAAGTCATCATGTGGGGTGACGTAGGTTTGAGGTTACCGTGAAGGGGTAACCATTACCTGTTGCTAGACCTAGTGATTACTTGTTAATTATTTGCCTTAAATTCTTCGTGAATTTGTTGTCAATTAAATTTTTTCATTATTAGAATTGCATGTGGCCTTAGGAAAGTTTACTTGACTATTCTGTGTGAATTGTATCGGTACTTTATTTGTGGTTGTTGTTGGTTGCATTTTGTGTTCTGTACATTTTTTTGTAAAATGACGACACATTATGAGGTGTGCATGTTTTAATGAAAATTGTGATTTTTTAATTTGGCAAAGAGAAAATGTTTTTTCATCAAACTTTTTTATGGCAAATGTGGTCTAAGGCAAATGCGAAAATTAAGATGTTTTTAACTGTAGTAATTGAACATGGTTGAAATAGACTATCCTAGGAATGATAATAAAAGGAAAGTTGATGAGAGTGGCGAGGCGAATTTTGTCTTTGGGTCGAGTGATGGCCCTAGTGAGGTTTATTGAATGTGAACCTTATTACTGTATGTGCATACGTGTGTAATCCTTTCTGCACGTATGTGATTGCTTAATTCAGTTGCGTGATTAGATGTGCATTTTCAATGTGTTTGATATGTGCATTGGTATGAATTGAAGTAATCATATTACTTTGTGTAATTGTTTGCATGCATAGTAGGTTGATATCTATGACGTATTCCGTTTTGCTCTGTGAGTGGTGTGAAAGCGTGTGGTAGTGAGAAGTAAGAGGGGCATCCATTTTCTCCTTCATATTTGTGAGCCTATGTGGTTTGTGAGATTATGTGAGGCAGTCGTGAGGGTTATTTTCGTTCTCTATGTGAGCCTTTGTTATGAGTGTTGTAGAGTAACCAACTCGTTTTTCTATTCTCTTTGTGAGTGCTACCTTCACCCTTCCCTTTGTTGGATTTATCTTTTGTAGATTTTTTAAGCATTGGTGTTTGGAGTAACCTTGTTGGTACGTGGGCAAATTTAAATTGAGCCCTAACCTTTATGGTCGCCGAAAGGTATTGATTTGTCATAGTGGGTTTGGGATGCATTTGCAGTGTGTGGTATGTCTTTTGGTAAGGTGGAGTATAGATGCCTAGGGGTACATTGTTGTTTGTGCCGTGGGATATGATGTGTGACATTTAGATCATGGTGGAGAGGTGATTAAATGTCTTGAATCCTTTATATGTGAAGAGACCCTGATCAGGTGGAGTGCGAGTGAAGCACTTCTATCACTTCTATTAGGTGGAAACCCATTATCCACTTAGGTTGGAGAAGTGATGTGGTGATAGAGGATTATCCCGAGAACTTAGGATCTATAGAGACTTACCAGTTAGACATGTATTTGGTTGAGTGATTAGTCTAGTGAGCATGGTGGGCGATGAGGTGAGATATGTGAGCTCGAGGAGTGAGCAACACAGAATAGGATATGATATGTGTGATGAGATTTTCGTGTGGTCATTTATGCATTTGTTGCGTATTTGTTGACCTGTTGATTGACTTGATGTTAATTTATTGTTCTGTGTGAACATGTTTGAAAAGGTCAATATGTTATCCTATATTGATATCTCTGTCGCATGTTTATTTGCTCTTGATTGATTGCTGTGATTACTTGTTTCTACTTGGATGTTATTGACTTTAGCTCTGGTGAGTACATGAAGCAAATATGGTATGTGTTTCAGTGGAGACACGATGTAAGGTCTGTGATACCAATTTTATTGGTTACCTTGATTGTGCAAGTATAAACTTGGTGTTTTGATTGCTTGCAGATTTATTGGGATCAAGGTGGAGATTTGTTGAGTTTTTGATACCTAATAAATTCGGACAATGATTTAAAATAGTTAACAGATTTTTTTGACATCGTAGACTTGGCTCGACTCGAATACTACCGATACTTTTGGAAGGCCCAAGATTGAGATGGATTGGTGGTTTTGATTAGTATGAGATTTATTGGTTTATTGATTAGGCACATTTGTCTATTATTAAGTTGGCCCATCCCTTTGGCCCAATTGTGTAACCTAATATACATCCATCTCTCTTGTGTAAGTGTGGGTGTCTGGGTTGGTGCAAGAGAGGGGACAGTCGAGAGAGGTTTCTGGGTGAAACTACCATTGTTACTCTTTTCTTTTTCCTTCCTCTGTGGACTTGCTAACCACCACCACCATTGTCCTTTGTGGGCTGAAATTTTGGAACAACCAAGTAGAGGAAAAGGTTGGGTTGAGCTTGAAGCCATTCTGGTGTCGACTGGTTTTTCTGAGCCCGGAAAATTGAAGATTGGAGTCCCCAAATACTTACAGATGGGAATGGTTCTTCTTGGTCTGAGTTTAATGCTTTATCTACGAAAAAGGAAGAAGAGTAACCACGGGGCAGAGAATAGGAGGTAGGCAAAATCTACAATTATATACCGAAATGTTTTTTTTCTTTTTTGCACGTTCGTTATATTAAAATAGACCACACCTAATAGGATTGAGGAAGAAAATGAGTCAATTCATTTGTTGTAATGTGTAGTGTTGTGGAATACTGTATACCAAACATGCACTTGGAGAAACCAAGCTTATGTATGTAGTTAAATCATTTGATCTAAAAGTTTATGCTGTCATAGAGAACCACATGTATATCATTAAGATATGATCACATGTTTATCGATTAAATATGATCCTCAACATGTCCTCTCAAGTGTAGTCACATTTTCATTTTTCCATCAAAGCCTAACACATAGACAATTTATTTTAAATAGGTGGATATGAGACTAAAACCGAGGACATTTGCTTGCTTTAATATCATGTTGAACCACACAAAGGGATTGCGGAATTTACCCTTGCAGTGTGATTGAACTTCAAATCTTTAATTCTTCACCTGGACAGCAACTTGCTTTGATCCCATTCATGGATCTTGATCTTCAATTTTCATGCTTCCAACCTTCAGATTTTCTTTGGGGCATCCCCTAGCACTCTATTTATATGGCTAGGTCTTTTTCTTTGTTTCAATCCATCTCTACTCCTATTTTGTTATTTTTGCACTTGCTGTTCCTATACTATTATTAGTGTAATTGAGTCTTAGAACTTTTACAGAAACTACCAAATGGACTTGACCGAACTTGTATAAATTATGCTGCAACAACTATACACAATCGAGCCAATATAATCATTAGTTTCGACTTTCTCCACTAACAACGAGAAAATAAACTCATAAACTATATAAAAATCATAGAAGCAATACAAATTAATTCTTGGCAATTTATATTTTCTTGACTTATCAGCTGTATTATCTCCATCAGATGTCAAACAACTAGATGAGGATGAAATGACATTTTGCCTTCTAAATATTTTTACCCTCGTGGCTCGCGTTTTCTTAAATAGTTTCTTTTTTATACAATCGTAGAATTATATATTATTTAACTTGATTTATACTATTCTCTAAAGAAAGTATCGAAGTGGACTCATTTACCTATCAAACAGGGTGACAAATTCTAGAAGTTAATACGGATTACTACTTTGACTCCTATTGGCTCCCAATATACCGACCATATGATTGTAACTAAATTTAGGTAATCACTATCTCGTAACGAATTTAAGTAATCCATATGACAACCATGTGCAATTAATTTCTATAGTACGGTGCGCTATAAATTAATCAATGTTTTACTTTGACCAGTACACTTCCACGTGTATTTACTACATTCCTCGTGAATGGTCAATCGCTACGACCAAGACAAATTGCATACCCTAATTAATTGACCTTTCAACCCAGATAGAGTGGCAACCTCTATAAGTGGACAAGTTCTTCTCAATCGAAATACAAGATGACCCTTAATCGCTTACTCTAATATTCAATGGATAACAAACTCAAAATGAATAAATATTTATTTATTAATAAATAAGAGAGAATTTTATAAATTTCAGTTATGCCCTAAAACTATTGGACATCAAACCCAACACATACAACATAAAGATAAAATACTTTATTGTCTTGAGGAGTAATGCTACACGAATATAGGAGATGACCGAACACACACACACCTCGGGGGGTCGGGCATTATTTTATTCATGCAGGACCCACGCACAATGTGAGGGTCAATCACTCGAAGTGTCAACCATTTTCGGGTAAAGTGGCTTTACTCTGACTTGAGAACGAAAATCATGAGAAAATGACCAAGATGGTAAGTATTAGTAAATACTGAAATTGATATTCCAAGTGGTGTGACTAAACATGTTGGAATGATGAAAACCCTTGATGGAACAGTTGTTATGTTGATTTTCTACACAATCATGGTGAGTATTAAGGAATAAAAAATAGGTTAATTTCACAAACGGTCATTGAACTTATCTAAAAATTATAAAACGGTCACTAATGTTTAAAACTTACAAAAACGGTTACTGAAATTTTATGCGCTTCCACAAATAGTCATTGAAGTTTTAATTTATTTCGTAAACGGTCGCTGAAGGACCGTTATGATTTTAATTCAAACTTAAAGGACCAAAACACGTGGACATAGAAGATTGACCACCTCAAGTGCAAATTTTTTGCTATTAAGTGCCACATTTGAAGTAAATTAGATGAAAATTGTAAAAGTGATATTTTAATTTTCGTTCCGCCTATATACGTACAGGACCAAAAATTTAGATATGATATATAAATATTTTTCTATGTTTTGTGTGATCGTGCATATATTTCCTAACTTTTAATGCACTTTTATTTATTTTAGTTCACATAAAAATATAATGTATTCATGTTTAAAAGAATTTTGCATTTGAAGTGATCAAACTTCTATGTTCACATGTTTTTGTCTTTTAAATTTGAATTAAAATCATAACGGTCCTTAAGTGATCGTTTGTGAAACAATTAAATTTCAGTGACCATTTGTGAAAGCGTATGAAATTTCAGTGACCGTTTTGTAATTTTTAGATAAATTCAGTGATCGTTTGTGAAATTAACCCAATAAAAAATTGAAAATCAAATCGTTTCCATTCCTTTGTGTAGTTTTTTCCACATTGCGTATGCTTGGGGGCATACCAAATTGTCCCCAATTTAGGACAAACTGCGTGTTCATTTGATCAGGTCGTCAATTATTTATTATTTATTTTTGTTTTTTGTGTCTCTTCTTTTCTTTTCGTTTTGTCTTTTATTTATTTGAAAAGGAAAATTGGTGCAAATGGTCCTTGACGTTTGTCCCTTGCTCAGAAATGGTCCCTAACATTTCATTTTTTGCGCGAACTCCCTCGCCTGTTGATTTTGTGTGCAAAAAGTCCTTTTGGCTGGTTCCATCCATTCATGCCTTTAAATATATCTATTTTAATAAAATGACACTTGTATCCTTTACCCATTTATACACTTAAAAAGGATGATTTGTACCATATTTCTTTGAATGATATCATTTCTTTGCGAAGAGTACTAACATTCCTCACAAATAATTCATCATTGTTAGTAAAATCAAATTGTTCATAATCAAATAGTCATTTAACTATAATTTGATGTTCCCTTTTTCTTCATTTTGTTTTTTCTTGTTTTATTGGAATCAGTTATTTATTAATCGATTTCTGCCTTTTAATTTATTTTTTCTCAAATATAAAATATTTCAATTAGTGCATTTATTAACATTTGGAAATCAAAAATGAATTTTGACAACTTGAGACAGATGGCATGAGAGCATCAAAAATCACAAGGTGGAATCAAATTTTAATTTAAATTGCCATAAAATATATATTAAAATACAAAATAAAAAATAGAATAATTCAAATTCAAATAAAAAGATACTGTCGAGGATGAAATCTAGCTCAAGTTGTAAGAGTGAAATCATAATCGATCATTGGCCTAGGTTTGAGACTCAATAGGTTTTTTGATAGGGATGGAAATGGAGAAAAAGTCGGACATGACATTTGCATCCCGTGAACTTAATTTATACCATTCCTACCCCTTTCTCCAGTAACTTATAAATCAATAATTTCCTTGAACAACCACTATATGGCATGATAATTAATTATTTTGATTACGACATATATGTCATTTTAGCATGACAAATTAGCCAACTTAATTATATTTAAATAAAATTATAATTTATTTTTTAGGTCCATTTTTTTTTGGACTTGCCCAAGCGAGCATTAGTCGAATAACTAGACAAAAATTATTTAATATAATTTTTGGACGAGCAAATTGCCCAAGCGAATATTAAAATTTTCATTTTCATTCTTTTATTCAATTTCAACCACATATTTTTCAATAAAATAATATTTATCATCACACTAATAATTTTTCCTTCTTTTTCAACCATACATTCTCCATCAATCTACTGTTCGAAAATACATTATTCCAAAATAATGTGGCTCAAAGAATAATGTAAAAAAGCACTAATTTTTTTAAGTCCAATTATTATGAAATGATACCAATAACTATAAAAAAGAGCAATTTTTTATAGTTGAAAATGACACCAGCAACAACTAATATGCGACTTGCTCTTTAGTGTCTACATGGACCTCATGTTCAGTCAATATGAACAATGCTTCTGTTAACTGCTTGCGGATCAATTCTATTAAATGAGAAGAACAGACAGACATAGGCAGAACTAGAACCATGAAGATGTCGAATAAAGATTTCCCCTTACTTTTTGTTTTAACCCTGTTCATGTCTTTACCAAAGATTTCCAATGCAATGGATACTATAACTACTACACAAATTCTTAGAGATGGTGAGACCATTATTTCATCAGATGGAACCTTTGAATTGGGATTTTTTAGCCCTGAAAATTCCAAGAATCGATATGTGGGCATGTGGTACAAGAAGATAACAGTTATGACTGTGGTATGGGTTGCCAACAGAGATGTTCCACTTACAAACAGATCAGGACTCTTGAAGGTTGTCGAGCCAGGACTTCTAGTTCTGCAAAATGATACTGGTGGTGTCATCGTATGGTCTTCTAACACATCACGACCTGTGAAAACTCCAGTCGCAAAGTTGCTTGACTCGGGAAACCTTGTTGTGAAAGATGAAAATGATGGTGGTGCAGCGAATTTCCTCTGGGAGAGTTTTAATTATCCAACTGATACATTATTAGCAGGAATGATGTTTGGTTGGAACTTTAGAACAGGACATGAAGTGTATCTCTCATCATGGAAGGGCAATGACGATCCGTCTTTGGGAGATTTTACATATCACTTTGATCCTACTGGTTATCCTCAACAAGTGGTGAAAAAAGGTTCGGTGGTGCAGTTTAAAACTGGACCATGGAATGGACTTCGCTATAGTGGGACGCCAAACGTGAGGGAAAATCCTATTTTCAAATACGGAGTAGTTCTAAATAAAAACGAGGCCTACTTTTCCTTTGAGCTTCTAAACAGATTAATTATTTCAAGACTTACTTTGACTGCAAGTGGTGTTGCACAGCGCTCGACATGGATTAATCGAACACAGGGGTGGGTGGTTTATATTACCGCTCCAACAGATAATTGTGACATTTATGGATTATGTGGTGCATATGGTAGTTGCAATATTGCGAGTTCTCCTGTTTGTGGATGTTTCAATAAATTTTTACCTAAAAATTCAGATGAATGGTACAATGGAGATTGGTCGAATGGGTGTGTTCGCAGAACTCCCTTGAATTGTCAACAAGGAGATGTATTTCTCAAATATTCTGGTATTAAATTGCCAGATACACAATATTCCTGGTATAACGAGAGTATGACACTCAAAGAATGCAAGGTAGAATGCTTAAAGAATTGCTCTTGTACAGCTTACACTTACTTGGATATAAGCAGAGGGAAAAGTGGATGCCTACTTTGGTTTAAAGACCTAATTAACATCAAAGAACTATCTGAAGAAGGTGAAGATATCTACATCAGAATGGCTTCTTCTGAATTAGGTAACAATTTAATATATAAATCTCAAATCTTTCCTCGTCTTATTTTCCTTTATAGATCTGTATACTTCTCAATTTCAAGGTTCTATATCAAAAAAAAAAAAAAAAAATCTCATTTTATTTGGATAAATTTTTTGCAGAGTTAGAAGGAAGGAAAAGAAAAGTTCTTGAAGTAGGTTTGTCGTTGTCAATAGGAATGGTTCTGCTTGGGCTTAGTCTGATGCTTTATCTTCGAAGAAGGAAGATAAGAAATCACAGGCTCAGAACAGGTAGTAAGAACTACCATTTTCTACTACAGAAAATTGGAGAAACCAAGCTTATCCATACACAGCTAATTGAAACCCTTCTTTTGCTTTTCTCTATCATGTTACATACAATTTATCACTTTTGTTTCAGGGAGGCTGGAAGACACCTTTATGGACCGTGAAAATGATGAAAGTCAAAACAAAGACATAGAACTGCCGCTGTTTGATTTATATACAATAATTAAAGCTACAGATAATTTTTCAATTGATAACAAACTTGGAGAGGGTGGGTTTGGACCTGTTTACAAGGTAATATTTTAATTTTTTTTTTTTTTTTTTTTTTCATTTTTCAGTTTTAATTTAACAGGGCAGGCACCACACTTGGATAGATGCTCTCAGATATTTATCTCGTGTCCCAAATTTTTGGATGATCAATAAATGACAGTATCAAATATTGTGTTCGCATAATCATTTGGAATTTTACTCTTCTTTTTAATGTGAAATTAAGTCTTTCAATACACAAAAATATATCAATGTCACGCTAGGTCACGGGAAAAGTGAGTGGAAGATGATATGCTAATTTCCGTTTTGCAAAACAAATACATTTTACATGTATAATTTCTGATATAGGGCCTACTGGAGGACGGGCAGGAATTTGCTGTCAAACGGCTATCTAGAAATTCCCTCCAAGGACTCGATGAGTTCAAGAATGAAGTCATCTGTATAGCTAAACTACAACATCGAAATCTCGTGAAACTTCTAGGATGCTGCATTCAAAGAGAAGAAAAGATGTTGGTTTATGAATACTTGCCCAATAAAAGTCTTGACTTGTTTCTATTCGGTAAGAAATATTTAATTCGCGCTATTATCTCAATAGCAAATTCTATCAGGAGTACCAGTTACACTTGATGACAGAAAGAGTTTCATACACATTTTTCAAGTCCTGAAGATAAATTTTTTTTGATCAATTGTAATATAGGGTACAAAACATTATTCTTTTGCAACATGTGAAGTTTCATGCTCCTGTGTGCTTGAAGTTATTCATGTCATTATAGATGTTGGAATTGATTTCTCATTTCCAATTACCCAACAAATTATCCTCATGGCAGATCCAATGCGAAGTGCAGTACTTGATTGGCCTAAGCGCTTTCACATTATAAATAGTATTGCTCGGGGACTTGTGTATCTCCATCAAGATTCCCGTCTCAGAATCATCCATAGAGACCTTAAAGCTAGTAATATTTTGCTAGATTCTGATATGAACCCAAAAATATCAGACTTCGGAATGGCTAGAAGTTTTGGAGGAAACGAGACTGGAGCTAATACGAGCCGAGTAGTTGGAACATAGTAAGAATCTCAGTCCCATAATTTATGAAATGCTATTCTATTGCTTATAACTTAATTGCCTGATAAATTTAATCATGTAGTGGCTACATGTCCCCAGAATATGCTATAGATGGCATGTTTTCTGTAAAATCAGATGTATTTAGCTTTGGCGTTTTGGTGCTTGAGATTGTAAGTGGCAAAAAAAATAGAGGATTTTCTCATAGAGATCACCACCACAACCTTCTTGGACATGTAAGTATAGTATACTCAAATTGTAATGAAATTAGTCCCTACGGCACTTGGATTCAAAAAGATGGTCCTTTAATTGAGTTCAATTATCACAGGCATGGATGCTGCATAAAGAAGGAAGGTCACTGGAATTTGTCGACGATTACCCTGGCATTTCACATTATTTATCAGAAGTGCAGAGATCGATCCATGTGGGACTGTTGTGTGTTCAACAATGTCCAGATGACAGGCCAAGCATGTCTTCGGTAGTGTTTACGCTCGGGAATGAAGTTGAGTTGCCTCAAGCTAAGCAACCTGGTTTTTTCACAGAAAGGGATTTGTTTATGGCTGAAAGTTCAAGTAGCACAAATGCACCAAGCTCAATAAACCAAATGACCATTACACTAATGGAAGCACGATAAGCTAATAGATTAAATATCTTATGCTTACATTGCTTTTTTTTTTTTTCGTTTTTTTAATAAGTGGATACAAAATCGTACTTTCTATTCATTACACACATTAATTATTTGTTTCATTCTTTGGAGGATCCGTTTTAATTAGAAATCATGTCCAGGTTCCAGTCCTCTCATAAAGACTTCACAGCATATATGCATCAATAGTATAAACAATGAAAGTACATAGCTCCATTCCCGAGGTGGTTTTTGTATAAATTAAATCATGCATCTGTACGTAATTAGGTACAACATTCATGTCAACATCCCAAAATTATCGAAAAGGCTAGGAGCCATTAAAATTTACATTCCAAGTAAGTTGTTGCAGTATACCTGTTGGACTGATGAAAATCCTTGATGGCACGCTTATCTACAGTCTCATACATACAGCACGCTTGAACTCAACTTTGAACATGAAATTGGTTTGAATACTCAATTTTCTGCATGTATAATTAATTCTGATAACTTGTGGTTTAATTGGATTTTAATTTTGTTTGTTAGGTATAACTCTAGGGACAAATGAGTGGAATCGGAAGAAAGAAATGAAAAGGGCAAAAACGAAATAAATCCAAAGTTCAAGGACTAAAGTGAAAACATTCACTTTTGTGATGCATAAAAAATACCCATGTGAATATAGAATAATCATCCACAGTAGTCAAAATATTTCGCACCAGAAAGAGAGACAATTTTATAGAGGCCCCAAATGTCACAATGAATTAATTCAAAATGTCTAACGGACGAAATTTAACTAATAGAAAACGGAAGTCGACTTTGTTTTGCAAATGCAAACATCACAAGCATTATTAGACTGGAAATGGAAATTTAACAAATGTTTTGCCATAAAATCTAATCTAGAGGAAGACGAATGCCCCAAACGGCAATGCTACAAAGCGATGGAGGAGGTGACCTAAGAAATGGGCGAACGGCAAGGAGTGGCTGCCGCAGATGGAGGTTGACGTTTTGGGTTCTCTAATGCTAGCGCAACCAAACCAATTGTCATCCTCATCGTCAAGTCCTGCAAAATACACCAATGAGGGAAAATAGTTATTGAACAATTGAAATCTCTGGTAACTCGACTCACAGACATTAAATCCACCTTAAAAGATGGCACACCAAGCACATTTTTTAATGTAACAGCAAAATTCAAAGGTAAATTTCCAATGGATATAGTTGGAGCATGTTTTTCATTTGCCATAGCAACTGATGGCAAAAAATAAATGTTCTTACTGATGTTGACAAGCAAAGTTGGAGATGAAGTAATGTGGTATGTTGCACCACTGTCGATAATTAATTGATGGAGGCACATCAATGTTTGTAATAAACTTGAGGAAGCAGCATTAGCTTTAGGATTGGTGGATTGTGTTGTCCCTTTACCTTGCATGATAGATAAAATTTGCTAGATTTGCAAATCAGAGAGCCCATTTGTCACTGACGGGACTTCCTGCATTATTGGACTTTCCTTGACATTGTTGACTGAAGATTGATGGCTATTGTTGCCCTTGAAATGAGTGTTTCCTTGATTAGACCTGTTCGATGCTTGTTTAGGGTGTTCTAGTGGGTACGCATTCAGCTTCCAGCATGTTTTTCGTACATGATGGTCAAGGTCACAATAAGAGCAATGAAAACTTTTTCGATTAGAGGGTTGGAACGAGAAGAAGATTGTCCATGTCGAACAGGCAGAGCCACCAGTTCAGCCTTTCGAACAACCATGGCTGAGTTCTCCATCATCTCATGTGCAGCCCCTGGCTTCGCTGCTTCTTCTCTTGTGCAATGGAAGAGTAAGCCTTGGCAACATCAAGTAGTGGATTCATCAACAGAACTTGCCCTCGAATTGCACTGTAGGACTCATTGAGTCCCATGAGAAATTGCATCAATCTACGTCTCTTATCGTCCGCCCTACAAGAGCAAATGGTGTCATTATAAGATCCTAGTTCATCCCATAATTTTTTTAGCCTTGTGTAATAAGCTGCAACATTCATCTGATCTTAAGCAAGGCAAGCAATGCCCCTCTCAATCTGAAAAATACGAGAGGCATTGCTTTGAGAAAAACGATCCCGAAGGTCTTCCCATACCTCCTGGACGGTGGTCGAAAAAATAACAGTGTCTGTAAGGTCTTGTGTGAGTGAATTGAGAATCCAAGAGAGGGTCATATCATTGCATTTTTTCCACCAAGCATAGTCATCTGGTTTGGCTGTGGCAGAAGGCATTGTGGTGGCCCCGTCTATGAAACCTAATTTGGATTTGCCGTTCAAAGAAATCATCGTGGCTCTACACCATGTCGAATAATTATCCCCATTGAGGGGCTTGGAAAAAAGCACCATTCCTGGATGATAAGAATGGTGAAGAAAATATGGATTGGCTTCATCAAGCTTGCCTCCATTCGAAGGTTGTTGTTCCGCCATGATAATGAGAAACAATAACAAAAGAAAGGCAAGAAGAAAGAGGGCAGAGAGCTATGGTATCTTTCCCTTCTCTGATACCATGTAAAAAAGGAAAATAATATTTGCCTTTGAATAAATTTTATTGAATCAGAAGTCGTAACTTTACAGAAGAGATTTTTTACAATCATGCTAACCTATTCTAGGTAGTCTTAAGTATAAAAGGCAACTAAGTATAAAAGGCAACTAAACAAATATACAACTAATATAATATATGTGTCAATGAATGGCCAGATATCATTGACATTTCCTTCTCAACATGCACCTCCTAATCATCCTCCCACGACCACTCTCCCTGAAAATTCTTCTCTTCAAATTACCCCCACTTAACTGAGTAGTAAAAACTTTCTCCAATGTTCTTTATCTGCGCTTGTGATTGTCCATGGACTTGGATGCCTTGGTTATGTAATTGGAACCTCAATAAGGCGGGCTGAAAGTGACCAGCTTGGGTAACCCGGTATGCACAGAATTCAATGGTGATGGCTCGGGCTATCAATTATGTGAGGCTGTGATGCCATGGTGCAGCCCACGTTAGGCAATGATGATTGGCATTTGGCCCATTCCACTATTACTTAACTCAACTGAAGTCAGCCCAGTGAAACAAGGCCCAATATCCAGTCCAAATCAAGTTAAAAGCTTCAGCTGCTCTGAGCCGTTGGATGAGATCTACACCATCTCGAGGTCTTTATATTTCTAAGGGATTCCAAGGGTTTCTGAATTCATTCTATTCTTTTGGATTTCTTTCGTGCTTCTAGAAACTTCTATGTGATTTCTCTCCTTCATCTTCTTCTGTGTGAAGTTGATTCTCGAATCTATTTCTTGAGTCGTTTTCTTCGTGAAATCGATGTGTGTGTTAGGCCTCTTAGTTGGTAGATCAAATCCTTCAGTCTCATTGAAGTGGCTTAGTGTTTTCTTGGTAGATTGATGTGGTTTCTGCGTAGATCTGGGTTTGACAGTGTTGAAAGAGTCTTGGATTGATGTTCTGAGCCTATTGTCTGTGAAACCTTTAGTGTGTAGTGGTTGATCCGATATATACAGAGTGCTATTGGGTTTGTTTGTAGTTTTGTGGTTATTCGATTTATTAGATTTGTAACGTTGAACTATTCTGTATTGTATAACAAATTCAATGGAAAAGGATATTGAAGAGCCCTATTTATATTACTCTATTGTAAATAATAATAATAAAATTGGGATGCTCTTACAGTTGCCTTCTATGATTTGGAGAACTCTGCTTAGCTCTTTGGACTCTTGAATAAGGCACTGGATATATGCTAAGGAGATCTCGACGTCACCCTATGTGCAACAGCTATGGCGAGAAATTGATATGTTTATTCAACAGCTAGACTCCTAAAGATGCTTAGAAATATAAGAAACGGTTGGAGAAGGAGAGAGTTTATGATTTCTTTGCTCAGTTAGTTCTTGGAATGAACAATCTTGCTACATTACCCGAATTTTTTTGACATAGTGGTTGACCGACCCTCACAATAGGGGGCGGGGCCCACTTGTTTTTGCAATTTTTTATTCATGTGGGGCCGGCAGCTGTGAGAGGATGTCAACCACTATGTCAAAAATTTTCGGGCATAGTAGCTTTATTCTGGAATGAAGAGGCCGACAACTAGGCATCAAGCTACCTCCAATAATTGATAGGTTTTTGCTGAAGTGTGTCGTGAGGCCAACCGAAAACGTGTAATGCTTGGATACACCATACAATGAAATTCATACATAAAATGAAAGGAAATAGTTGCATATTAATTTTAGAAAACTCGCTACGCTCGAAACTCGGGCAAAATATCTTGTTTCGAGCCCAGACGCCTTTTTTGCCAATTCCTATTGAATTTTTTACTTCCTTTTTTTCATCTTCCCTAGGCGTGCTTTATTAGTTTTTATTTTGTTTTTTCTTTTTATTTTTTTTAAAGTATTTTATTTGCCTTTAACTTATTAATTTTTTAAAAAAAAAAATCATTTTCAAGTTTTTAAAAGATTTATTTGTACAAAAGCTAAAAACGACTTTATCTAAGTTTTTAAATAAGGTTTAACATATGATACTATCTACATTATATAATTATGATCTTGAGATTCGTTATTTTGTTACAAACTCTAAAAGCATGTATCAAGTTCCTATAAATGTATTAAGTAGGAATTGTCTAGTTGAGAATTGAAACTATGAAAAATATTATAATTATTGTATTTCGAAAACTTGAAAATTGTATAGTTGATTAATGATAGGAATTATTAAGTAAATATAATATTTTATAAATTTAGATATTTTAATTATTAAATGCTTTTTAAAATGATTAAAAATTTAAAATAATATTAAAAATAAGAAAACATTTTTTTACGCATTAACCTCGCATAGGCTTGTAACGCTTGAAACTTCGTCTCCACATCCAATCATGCTTCACGCTTTTTACAACAGTGTATATAGTGAGACGACCAAGTTTTAGAGTAAGTGAGTAGGAAGGTAGGTGTAGGATTTTCATTTAAACTTCGAATTTCCTTTACTATCTCATTTGAAATCTTCAAAATCCTACCATTTTTCTCATTAGAATAAATCAGATTGTAAACATGAAGATTGTCCGATTTTAACAAAATATAATGTTACACCCCACTCATTAATGGTCAAAGTCGAAAAATATAACTGGCCCAGGCCAAGTCAAAGAAGGACTTAAGTTGAACAAATTATTTTTATGGTGCAAAAATAAAATAAAATAGACATTTAGGGATTTAGTTTCTATTGTTGGAATTAGTATTATTGACATATATTTGAGGTTTTAAATAAGAATATAGCAAAGAAATGTGTATTTGAAAATTGGTGTTGAAGAAAGTGGATTTTTGAATGGGTTTATGAGAGAAAGATTTATTTTTGATTTTCTTGTGATGATGTAATGCTAAGCACTTAAATGAAGGATTTAAGATTGGAATTCTTTATTATTTTAAGCAATTTTCGAGCTATTGTAATAAGGTGTTGTTTTTGAAATTATGTCCAGAAAGTGTTGTTTCTGTCAATGAGTTTGAAGACAGTTTTCAAAAACAGACATTGGTGTCACATTTCAATATTCTGGAAATTTAGTGTTATTTTTGTCAATCATATTGTTTTCTTGGATATTCTACTATAGAAACCAAATTGTGTAAAATATTAGCGATTAGGTGTTAAAATGATTTATATAAAGGAGAATATGTTGTTAGTGACCCTAATTGGGATTATGAGATTAAAAATAAAAGACATCAAGTTTCTATTTGTAAAATTTTATTTCTAATGGTAGGAAAAATATTCAAGGCACCTTGGTGAAGAGATATGATTTCTTGGGACGAGTGCGAGATGTCATACTTGGTATTTGAATGTGAGGAGGTGACGAGAAGATTGAAGCCGCGATTGGTCTGCAACTTAGTGTGTGGAAAAACACATTTTCAAATATTGATAATTGATTATACTATTACGTTGTGTAGGATTATTTGAATTATTTAAGCTAAATGATTATTATAAAATTTTCTCTCACTGTAATATATGTGGGATTGTAAATGTTGTATGTTGATTACTTGCGAACTAGAATTTGAGACGTGTTTTATTGACTACTACTAGGGCATTAAGGCATGAGATTATGTTCGTCACAAGTGAGACTTCTAGGGTGATCGCAAGGGTAGATAGGAGATGTGTCTTTGGTGATCACGGGATAATTGACCACTTGACTGTGCAGTTGTGATAAGGTGATTATTGGTACCTCGGGTGAGATACTTGGTGATCATGGGGGCTGTACCACTGATGGTAATAGGAGGATGGTCCACTCGATTATGTCTAGGTCATTATTGATTAATGATATTGATATTACGCAGAGCTCTATCCGGTGTATAGTAGGTGTGTCAATGACCCAAGGAAAATGAAAGTATTTCGAGTGTACCTTGATGATTATAATTTCTATCATGACTACGAGACGTGTATTATGAGAATTATTCATATCTTGATTATTATTATCTATTGTTATATTGTGAATTGTTAAGTGGTGTAAACTCGATTTTTGATAAATATGTATAAATGAGAAAGTATAATTATTTTCAAACTTATCCATTCACCGAGCTATCAACTCTTATATTTTTCCATGATTTGTCATACATGTAGCAATTTGTACTTTATAGCTGGAGGAGCTTGATGATTTCAAAGTAATAGCCACACGATATATTGTGTGATATGATTCATTTTGATAACACACGAAGTAATTATTTTAGACTCATTGCATTATTTTTTCCATAAACATCTTATTTGGAGTCTATTTGGTAGTAACTCATAGTCGGTCTTGGTAATGGTTCTGACATCTAGTCAGCATCTATCATCGGCGTACATCACATTTCGGGTCCACTAAAGTGATTTGGGACGGGTTGTATCATATAAAGTCTATAGAAATAAGCACTTTTGTTATCTTTTAAGTGTTAAAACTTCGAAAAAAAATTGAAAATTTGTTTTGTGCATCTTTACAAAAGCCTTTTATCACCCAATTTTTCATGAAAGGTGCTCAACTGGGTTCATGGATTTGGACCAAGTTCTAGTGATTCGGTATGCTTAAATTTGACGACAATTAGGCCACTTAAAACATTCTTTGAAATTACACAAAAACATTTGGCTGAAATTGTACTGTAGTCTAGAGAAAAATTGCAAAATTGCTAATTGGTGCTAAACTAGCCAAATATTGCAATAAACCTTTAAACCTCAAGTATCTACTAATAAATGTAAAGGGACAATCCTCAAAACAATACCTCCGTTTAAAACACCTAAAACGTGCAACTTTTGTTTAATGCTTTTAGTCCCCAAGCTTTCAAAAATGGTAAACTGAACCCAAATAAATTCTTTCTTAAGAGCCATCTTCTATACTTTTTATCACACGAAGGTAACCCCTCATCCACCACTTTCACCACCAAAACACCTGGCCGACCTCCAAAGACATGGAACGAGTCTTTCGTCTGTATCTTCATTCATGTACACACCTTCATCCTCTTATGTGGACTCCATTGTTTCACCAATTCTGTTCAAGGGAGACCCTTTCTTTCCAAGTTCCTTAATGATGATATTTTAGAGTTTTCCATGTCTTACATATTTGAATTCGTTTGTAAGCTTTCACGTTCAAAGCCTCCAAAATGTATGTGTGGCCCTTGAAACATTTGGTTTTAATGGGGCACAAACAGGGGCGCCAAATGGCGTCCCCCTATTGGAGGGGGGCCTCCACTTGGCACCCCTGTCTGTGTCCCAGTCATTGAGCCGGGGCACAAGGCTTTACTCAATACTTTTAAGGATTTTTCAAGTGGTGTGATCATTTTAATGATCGAGAGGCAGCCACAGCTGATTGTGAAGTTGACGCGAGCCAACTTTATGGAATGACAATTATCCAGGCCACATGCCTCTAGGCAGGCTGATGGAACTAATTTGGAGATGGCTTGGGGGCATAACTTTTGGTAGTTGGACAGGGAGAAAATTAATTCCTTGCCTAACCATTAGGGATCTCAACAGGACGAGTATGGGATGGGTTGGTCATTTCCACTTCTGTCTCATTAGGTATTTTTATCATTTTACCCCATTTCATACCCGGTTAGAGAAGGACGAGGTAGGTTTTATCGCCCCTTTTATTTTTTATTTTTCTTTTCTTTTATTTATTTTTTTTCAATTTGCTAAGAACAACTTGTGTTCTCTTTAAAAATGATGACAAAACTTTTATTTTTGTTTGATAAAAAATTAAATTTGAAATTAATTTTAAACGGGTAGGTAGCGGGGCAGGAGTTATGATGCTCATAGCCACCCCGTATCCGCTTTGAGGTAATGACCCCTACCCCATTTATCAAATTAGGTGGGTAATCCTCGCACCATTCGGGACGGAACCCCGCAAGTTTCGGGTTGAACGAGTTTTGTTGCCATCTATGGTTAGTAAGCACATAATAAATGGAACTATAGATGGAGATCAAAAGGATTGTCAAAAATTATATTGCAATGCAATTACGGAAGCTTTGATAAGCTGGGGATTAAAATATAGTAATAGATCTCTTTAGGAACATTAATTTAAAAGTTAGTTTCCAATTCATATATGCATTAGAGGAACTAGTGCACAAAGTACACTCATGATCTAGCAAGTCAATATCTTTAGGTGGAAATTGAGAAATAGAGGCTACCAATCAAGTAAGAAAAGGAAAATATTATTTCTAAAAATTCAATGAAAGATCGTATGGAAGAAGATATGAACAATATGAGAATATATTATTGCACTATGCTTCACGAAGGTGACCATCTGTCTTGTTGGGTTTTGTGACCCAAATTCATCTAAGGTTGCGTGGTTTGGTGTATTGGCCATGAAGAGGTCAAAATATGGTCTAGAGTAGAAAAAAGGTGTTGCGGCGATAGCTAGCCACTCGAGCAGCAATGGCGTGAATGTTTTACCAAAACTCAATGTCGGGCGCTGGAGTGCCCGGTTAACGCTCAAGCGCGGGCTTGATGGGTTTTTCCTTATTTCATTGTTTTCACATGATTTTTGACCTAGTTCCCATCTTTTGAGAAATCATTAGGGTTTGACCTAGTTCCCCAATAAATAGTAGACTCTTCTTTACAAGTTAGTTTATTACTGCAAGTTAAAATTATGTAGGAATACAATATAATTGCGATCTTTCTCTCCATTATAGTTGAATAAAAGTTTCAATTCCTCTACCAAATTAAATTCTTGTTTTTTGTGTTCTTGTTGCTTGCTATCTATACTTCATATTGTTTCATATGTCTCATTCAATTTCTAATGGTATCAGAGCTTTTCTTGATGGCATCAGAGCTTTTCTTGATGGCAACCATGAACTATGACATTTCACTTTTAGATCGTAACACTAGATTTTCATTGTGGCAGATGAAGATGCGAGTAACATTAGCTTAAATGGATTTGGAAAATTTGTTGTTAGGATTTGATAAAATTCTGACAACTTGGACCACAGAGAATAAACGGGAGGATTGGGAGGCACTTTCACAAATTTGTCTTCGTCTTTCCAATAATATTTTTTAGGACATTTTGAAGGAAAAAATGAAAGTTGCGTTGTGGTTGAAGTTGGAGCAATTGTGCATGACTAAAAATCTAACAAGCAACTTACACCTGGAACAAATTTTGTATTCTCATCACATGATAGAAGGCGGATCTTTGGAAGATCACTTGTCTGTTTTTAAAGAAATCGTTGCTAATTTGGAGACTTTAGAAGTAAAGTATAATGAAGAAGATTTGACCTCAATTCTTTTGTGTTCATGTTCCTGCTTCATTTACGTCCTTTAGAGACTCGATTTGGTATAATCGTAATACTCTCACCATTAAAGATGTGTTTCAAATGAGAAGATGAAACATCTAGTTGGATTTGAGGCTAGAGATGGAAAATATCATGTTGTTCATAGTGGCATGGGAGGCGCAGGTCGAAGTCTGATTTGAGTAATCAAATTTGTTTTTATTACAAGAAGAAAGGACACATAAATAAGGATTGCAACAAGTTACAAAATAAAGATAAGTTGGTTGCAAATCAGAAGGGAAGGCAATTAGATACTTCAAGAGAAATCGATGTCGAAGAGGACTATTTGAGTGATGGAGATTTCTAATGGCGACTCCAATCCTAATGCATTCAGCGTGTACTTTTCATATATATCCCAATCGAGATATGCATGCAACTTATGAAACAATTTCTAAAGGAGCCCAGTAATGGGAAACAATGCACCTCGTTGAGTACCTAATATTGGTAAAGTCAGACTTAAGCTATTGGATTGGACATTTAGAACACTTGATCACGTTCGAAATGTTCCAGATTTGAAGTAAAATCTCATCTCATGGCTATTCTTGAGTCAAAAGGGTATGAGTTCATTAGTGGAGGTGAAGTTTTGAAGCTTTGCAAAGATATCCGGGTTGTATTGAAGGGGGAGAATTCTAGTTATACATCTTAGAAGATCGTGCAGAATAAATAGATAACAATGAAAAAAGGTTTAGTATCATGGTGAATATTCTATTTGGTATAGTATCGTTGGGATTTGGTTTGGGGGTCATGTTAAAAAATACAACTCGAACGAGTTCACGGGATATGGGCAATGTTGTTTTACCATCATCACTCGCGGTACCATCTTATTCAACTACTAGGGACAGACCTATTGGAGAAAGGTTTGGGGAAGCTAGTTTTTTTGCGCATGCTTTAATTGTATTTGAAGGTATTGAGTTTAGGAAATGGCCTTTTACAAAAGCATTTAGTGCAGTTGATTCTGTTCCAGTGTGTGTTTCGGCCTTGATTAGTAACTTTTAAATCATTTGTGATTTTTGGGAGACCGAGGTAATTCTATGTAGTAGCGATTGGATCTATTTACCTAGTTGGATATTGTGGAAGAGGTGGAGAATTTTATAGTTCAATACAAAAGTTAGTTTGGTTCTTGTTAAAGAGTTTAGTATATTCCTCGCAGTCGGAATTTTTCTCTAAATGGAGAAATTTTGGATCTTTGATCGTTTCAGTAGAATTTGTATCAATGTGGAGATTATTAGGTTTTGTGACCCAAATTCTTCTAGGGTTATGTGATTTGATGTATTAGGCCTTAAAACGGTCAAAATAGGGTCTAAGTGGAAAAATGGTGTTATGACATTTATATCATGGTGGAGAGGTGATTAAATGTCTTGAATCCTTTATCTGTGAAGAGACCCTGATTAGGTAGAGTGCGAGTGAGGCACTTCTATTAGGTGTAGACCCATTATCCACTTAGGTTGGAGAAGTGATGTGGTGATAGAGGATTATTCCGGGAACTTAGGATCTATAGAGACTTACCAGTTAGACATGTGTTTGGTTGAGTGATTAGTCTAGTGAGCATGGTGGGCGCTGAGGTGAGATATGTGAGCTCGAGGAGTGAGCAACACGGAATGAGATATGATATGTGTGATGAGATTTTCGTGTGGTCATTTATTCATTTGTTGCGTATTTGTTGACATGTTGATTGACTTGGTGTTAATTTATTGTTCTGTGTGAACATGTTTGAAAAAGGTCAATATGTTATCCTATATTGATATTTCTATCGCATGTTAATTTGTTCTTGATTGATTGTTGGTGACTACTTGTTTCTACTTGGGTGTTCTTAACCTTAGCCCTAGTGAGTACATGAAGCAAATATGGTATGTGTTTCAGGTGGAGGCACGAGGTAAAGTCTATTATACCAATTTTATTGGTTACCTTGATTGTGCAAGTATAAACTTGGTGTTTTGATTGCTTGCAAATTTATTGGGATCAAGGTGGAGATTTGTTAGGTTTTTGATACCTAATAAATCTGAGCGATGATTTAAAATAGTTGACAGATTTTATTGACATCGTAGATTTGGCTCGACTCGAATACTACCGATACTTTTGGAAGGCCAAAGATTGAGATAAATTGGTGGTTTTGATTAGTATGAGATTTATTGGTTTATTGATTAGGCACATTTGTCTATTATTAAGTTGGCCTATCCCTTTGGCCCAATTATGTAACCTAATATACATCCATCTCTCTTGTGTAAGTGTGGGTGTGTGGGTTGGTGCAAGAGAGGGGGCAGTCGAGAGAGGTTTCTTGGTGAAACTACCATTGTTACTCTTTTTTTCTTCTTCCTTCCTATGTGGACTTGCTAACCACCACCACCATGGTCCTTTGTGGGCTGAAATCTTGGAGCAACCAAGTAGAGGAAAAGGTTGGGTTGAGCTTGAAGCCATTGTGGTGTCGATTGGTTTTTCTGAGCCTGGAAAATTGAAGACTGGAGTCCCCACTTACAGATGGGAATGGTTCTTCTTGGTCTGAGTTTAATGCTTTATCTGCGAAAAAGGAAGAAGAGTAACCACGGGCAGAGAATAGGAGGTAGGCAAAATCTACAATTATATACCGAAATGTTTTTTTCTTTTTTGCACGTTCGTTATATTAAAATAGACCACACCTAATAGGATTGAGGAAGAAAATGAGTATATTCATTTGTTGTAATGTGTAGTGTTGTTGAATACTGTATACCAAACGTGAACTTGGAGAAACCAAGCTTATGTATGTCGTTAAATCATTTGATCTAAAAGTTTATACTGTCATAGAGAACCACGTGTATATCATTAAGATATGATCACACGTTTATCGATTAAATATGATCCTCAACATGTCCTCTCACGTGTAGTCACATTTTCATTTTTCCATCAAAGCCTAACACAGACGATTTATTATAAATAGGTGGAGATGAGACTAAAACCGAGGACATTTGCTTGCTTTAATATCATGTTGAACCACACAAAGGGATTGCAGAATTTACCCTTGCAGTGTGATTGAACTTCAAATCTTTAATTCTTCACCTGGACAGCAACTTGCTTTGATCCCATTCATGGATCTTGATCTTCAATTTTCATGCTTCCAACCTTCAGATTTTCTTTTGGGCATCCCCTAGCACTCTATTTATATGGCTAGGTCTTTTTCTTTGTTTCAATCCATCTCTACTCCTATTTTGTTATTTTTGCACTTGCTGTTCCTATACTATTATTAGTGTAATTGAGTCTTAGAACTTTTACAGAAACTACCAAATGGACTTGACCGAACTTGTATAAATTATGCTGCAACAACTATACACAATCGAGCCAATATAATCATTAGTTTCGACTTTCTCCACTAACAACGAGAAAATGAACTCATAAACTATATAAAAATCATAGAAGCAATACAAATTAATTCTTGGCAATTTATACCTTCTTGACTTATCAGCTGTATTATCTCCATCAGATGTCAAACAACTAGATGAGGATTAAATGACATTTTGCCTTCTAAATATTTTTACTCTCGTGGCTCGCGTTTTCTTAAATAGTTTCTTCTTTATACAATCGTAGAATTATATATTATTTAACTTGATTAAAACTATTCTCTAAAGAAAGTATCGAAGTGGACTCATTTACCTATCAAACAGGGTGACAAATTCTAGAAGTTAATACGGCTTACTACTTTGACTCCTATTGGCTCCCAATATACCGACCATATGATTGTAACTAAATTTAGGTAATCACTATCTCATAACGAATTTAGGTAATCCATAAGACAACCACGTGCAATTAATTTCTATAGTACGGTGCGCTATAGATTAATCAATGTTTTACTTTGTCCAGTACACTTCCAAGTGTATTTACTACATTCCTCGTGAATGGTCATTCGCTACGACCAAGACAAATTGCATACCCTAATTAATTGACCTTTCAACCCAGATAGAGTGGCAACCTCTATAAGTGGACAAGTTCTTCTCAATCGAAATACAAGATGACCCTTAATCGCTGACTCTAATATTCAATGGATAACAAACTCAAAATGAATAAATATTTATTTATTAATAAATAAGAGAGAATTTTATAAATTTCAGTTATGCCCTAAAACTATTGGACATCAAACCCAACACATACAACCAGATAAAATACTTTATTGTCTTGAGGAGTAATGCTACACGAATATAGGAGATGACCGAACACACACACACCTCGGGGGTCAGGCATTATTTTATTCATGCAGGACCCATGCACAATGTGAGGGTCAATCACTCGAAGTGTCAACCATTTTCGGGTAAAGTGGCTTTACTCTGTCTTGAGAACCAAAATCATGAGAAAAGGACCAAGATGGCTGTAAGTATTAGTAAATACTGAAATTGATATTCCAAGTGGTGTGACTAAACATGTTGGAATGAGGAAAACCCTTGATGGAACAGTTGTCATGCTGGTTTTCTACACAATCATGGCGAGTATTAAGGAATAAAAAATGGGTTAATTTCACAAATGATCATTGAACATTGAACTTATCTAAAAATTATAAAACAGTCACTAATGTTTAAAACTTGCAAAAACGGTTACTGAAATTTTATGCGCTTCCACAAATAGTCATTGAAGTTTTAATTTGTTTCGTAAACGGTCGCTGAAGGACCCTTATGATTTTAATTCAAACTTAAAGGACCAAAACACGTGGACATAGAAGACTGACCAGCTCAAGTGCAAATTTTTTGCTAGTAAGTGCCACATTTGAAGTAAATTAGATTAAAATTGTAAAAGTGATATTTTAATTTTCGTTCCTATATACGTGCAAAACCAAAAATTTAGATATGATATATAAATATTTTTCTATGTTTTGTGTGATCGTGCATATATTTCCTAACTTTTAATGCACTTTTATTTATTTTAGTTCACATAAAAATATAATGTATTCTTGTTTAAAAGAATTTTGCATTTGAAGTGATCAAACTTTTATGTTCACGTGTTTTTGTCTTTTAAATTTGAATTAAAATCATAACGGTCCTTCAGTGATCGTTTGTGAAACAAATTAAACTTCAGTGACCATTTGTGAAAGCGTATGAAATTTTAGTGACCATTTTATAATTTTTAGGTAAGTTAAGTGATCGTTTGTAAAATTAACCCAATAAAAAACTGAAGATAAAATCGTTTCCATTCCTTTGTGCAGTTTTTTCCACATTGCGTGTGCTTGGGGGCATACCAAATTGTCCCCAATTTAGGACAAACTGCTTGTTCATTTGATCAATCAAGTGATCAGGTCGTCAATTATTTATTATTTATTTTTGTTTTTTGTGTCTCTTCTTTTCTTTTCGTTTTGTCTTTTATTTATTTGAATAGGAAAATTGGTGCAAATGGTCCTTGACGTTTGTCCCTTGCTCAGAAATGGTCCCTAACATTTCATTCTTCGCGCTAACTCCTTCAACCTGTTGATTTTGTGTGCAAAAAGTCTTTTGGCTGGTTCCATCCATTCATGCCTTTAAATATATCTATTTTAATAAAATGACACTTGTATCCTTTACCCATTTATACACTTAAAAAGGATGATTTGTACCATATTTCTTTGAATGATATCATTTCTTTGCCAAGAGTACCAACATTCCTCACAAATAATTCATCATTGTTAGTAAAATCAAATTGTCATAATCAAATAGTCATTTAACTATAACTAGGTTTAAGCAACGTGCAATGCACGTTTGCTTAATTTATATTTAATAGTTTTGTTTAAGAATTAATTTGTTATTAATAAAGATATAATTTTTTTGATTAATTAAATAATTAATGTAATAATGTTTATGTAATTGATAAATAATTAAATAAAATGTTTCTCTCTGTCATTTCCAACCCAAAATCACAGACAGAAAACTCAAGGTATGTTAAGGGGTAAGAAGATGAGTTTACTTAAACTCCATCTGATTCTCATTAATGTAGAATGAGAATGAAAAATATAGCCGTTATTGACTTATTGGACCCCACACAAGAGATAAAAATTCAAAATTGATAAATTGATGTGATGGATAACAGTCATATTTTTCATTTTTATGGGGTTTTAATGAGAAACAAACGGAGGTTTAAACTTTTTGCATGACTTAAATCTTTACTCTTTTTTAAGTAATAATGCAATTCATTTTATCGCTAAAGTATGATATGTATTACGATAATATATGTATATCATGTGTTAGACTTAGTATTAGTAAGTGATGGGGTAAGTGACGGGTAAATTTTTGAGGACGAAAATATTTTAAGGGGGTGAGAATGTAATACCTCGAAATTTTCATAAAATATAATTCAATTTTTATATACTATATTTTAATATTTTGAAAGTTAGGGACTAGATGATACATTTATCAAATTATATTTTATTTTGTGTCGAATATTTAGATATTGAGGAGTTATCGTAAATATATGAATATTGGTCTCGTTGGATAAATTGTAATTAGATACATAAATCAGATTCGAGAAAAAGTCGATTCGGATAAATTAGCTCTAAGATGTTTTAGTTTGAAGGAATTATCAAAAGCTAATTTATTATTATTATTATTATTTTGAAAGTAGGGGTGGTGAAAAAAGATTTTCCGTTAAAAACAAGAAATTCCGTTAGTTTTTCCGTTAGTTATTTATTAATCGATTTCTGCCTTTTAATTTATTTTTTCTCAAATATAAAATATTTCAATTAGTGCATTTATTAACATTTGGAAATCAAAAATGAATTTTGACAACTTGAGACAGATGGCATGAGAGCATCAAAAATCACAAGGTGGAATCAAATTTTAATTTAAATTGCCATAAAATATTAAAATACAAAATAAAAAATAGAACAATTAAAAATCAAATAAAAAGATGCTGTCGAGGATGAAATCTAGCTCAAGTTGTAAGAGTGAAATCATAATCGATCATTGGCCTAGGTTTGAGCCTCTAAGGGGAAGGATAATAGTGAATTATTAAAAAAAAAAAAAAAAAAGGGATAATGATAAAAAAAAATAAAAAAAAATGTAATAATATTCTACTAAAATATAGAATTCTCTCTCTCTCTCTCTCTCTCTCTCTCTCTCTCTCTCTCTCACACACATTGGTATATGAATTTTTCGGACACAACATCCCCTAAGTAGATATATGGGTAAGTGTATAAGTATTTTTTTTTATTAGAATAGATATTCTTTAACGGCAAAATGGATGCAAACCAATCAAAAGGACCTTTTGCGCAAAAAGTCAATAGCTTGAGGGCGGGGCGAATCCAGCTTACGAAATCAGCTAGGGCGGAGAACGTGGACCGTTAACTGTCGACAATCAACGATCGTAATAGCACGGTTGTTTATTAAAATTCGATTAAATAATATTAAAAGTTATTTAATATATAAGTAAATGCACTAAAACATAAAAAGTATATAATTTAATACAACCCAAAATACTAAAAAAAAAAAAATATACGATACAACCTTACAAACTTATACAACTTCATTTTACGGGACTCATATTTTAAAAACGTTGTAATATTGCCTCATTTTCAAGTTTTTTGAAAATAATTGACTTCACTGTCTTAGGAAAAAAATTTGGCCCAACTTCTCTTCTCAATTAATTTTTTCCACTTATTCTAATTTCCTAAACATAAATTCCCAAATCAATTCAAACAACACAATTCACAGACAATATACATTCAACAGTCCAAATAGAAGTAGTCAACAAAATAGAACCAAAACAAACATGAGAGAAAGAGTAACTGTGAGGGAAATGCACACGGCTCACCTGAGGGGAAAATCCAGCCACCAGTCCGGTCGAAGCAGTGGCGAAAGATTCTAAGACCAAAACAGCAGCAGCAGCAACTATTGCGGCCTACAATGTTGCCTCTGCTTCGGCCTTCGATCTTGAATGGAAATCATGGGATCAATCAATCAATCAATGGAATTAGGAATTTAGGAAGGGTAGGGTTTGAGGTTTCAGATTCAGTTCACAATTTGAAATCTGATTAGAGAGTCATTTAGGGGAAATACATATTAAATACAATGGATTATGGACCATGATTCCTTATCATTGATTTGGGCGGGCCTTGGGCCTAATGTTTTTAAACAAAAAAGAGGCCCATGTCAATTTCATCACTCATCAACCCAACAAAAAAAAAACATTAGCCGGTCATCTTCTCTTTCCCTCCTCTGCAACTGCAAATTGCACCGACGATCCTGATTAACTGAAGATTTCGACGGATCCAGCACGGGCGGCCGCGGGGGCTGGCCAGGTGCTAGATCCGCCACTGCTTGAGGGGGCCAGTGTCAATAATTAAATATTAGGAACCATTTGCGCCAATTTCCTATTTCAATAAAAGTGTGGGCATTGTAGTTTTTCTTTTATTATTCAAATAGACAGAAACCGTTCACAAATAAAAAGGACCGAAATTGTTAAAAATGACTATTTGCAATAAACCATAGGTGGAGGACGTCCATGCCAAGAAAGAAAAAAGTTAGTGACCGAAATTACACACAGGCCACATGTTAGAGACCATTGTGCCAATTTCCATAATATTTTGTGGTTTTTTTTTTTTTATTACTTTTTTAATGCTATGGGATTTTTTAATTTTAAGAAATTTATTTTATTTGGATTTCTTTGATTTTACTAATTACCAACTAAACTTCATTTTACCATTGCCATCCGAATTTAAAAACACATTTTAAATCAGGTTGATTTAAAATTTTGATTGTATGGCTTCTCAAGTGGTTGTGTGAAAATTGCCTTTTCTTTGTGGCAGCTCACCCCTCTTCCCAAGTTTGGTCTACTCTTTATCGGAATAAAATCAAACAGGATCGACCAAAAAATAAGATCCTTCAAAATCACCGTTACTCGCGCATCTTTTTCCCTTGGATGAACCTCCTTTGAAGTGGATGATAGGCTCATTCCATACCGGAAATAATCACAGAAAATCATTTGATAACATGGATTTCAATTTCTCATTGATATTCCACAATCAAGAAACGTGATTGACAAATTAAAATCCTAGCAAAATAGCAAGCTAGTTATCTCCGATGTTCAAAAAAGAAGGATAAAGGAGAAATCTTTGAATACCAGTTTTACCCTTATTACATATATATGCCCAACATACCCTTTTCAATTTATTTGATGGAATTAAAAAAAAAAAAACTCTTTTCTTTTTCATTTGTCAATAATTCCCTAATTTATCTTTTCAATCTTACATGAATTTTTAATAAAGCATTAATTCAATTTATTCAACATGAAATTAAAAAAGGGTGTCGTTAAAGGAACTCAAAGGATGACCTTAAAGTCCCAGTTTGAGACTAAAAAAAATAAAATCATTTACTTTAATTAATAGCACCAATATAAAATGAAACTAAAAGAATATATGTTGTGTAAGGAGCTCAAAGGATGGTCTTAAATAACCATATATAGAAATTAAGAAAATATTATTTTAATTTGATTAATAGCATTAATTCATTATCTTAAGCTTTCATTTCCACAATCATAACCCGATATTCTAATATTCTTCTTCGATGGAATGGTGATTAATCTAGACACCAATGTCCACGAGCTTCCTGAATGACATGTTTGTATCAATTCTATGTATCCTCTCGACTTTTGCGTTCTAACATCACATGTATACATACTTTGCTTTCTAAATTTGATTTGACATATTTATATTTAAACAGATCGGATAAGAATTTTGTTACGTCAAAATAAGAACTTTTTTTGGTTTCAAATCTTTATATTTCTTATTTGTAATTTCATTCTTTATTTTAAATTTTTATCATTATTCATTAATATGTTAAATAATTTTTTGAATTTGAAGGCTTATTATGTTGTTTGTAGGGATGACGTGAGATTGAGAGAGTAGAGCAAGGTTTGAAGGCGATGTAAAGTGTAGTCATCATTTTTCTACATAATTTGTCTTACATTTGAAGGCGATGTAAAGAGTATAATATATTGATTGGAGGAAGAAAAATCTCTTCAACAAGAGTATATAATATATTGATCTTCATGGCTAGACACAAAAAAAAAAAAAAAAACAACAACAAGTGGCAAGTTCCTATTTGGTATACTTGACAACTTTAGTTGGAAGTCTATAATCTGCATAAACCAAAGCCACATTAGTAAGATATTGCAAATGAATAAAAATTCAAAATTGCTATTAATTTGGGACCTGGTAAGCATGTCTACATTTGTCTGAAAGAATTCAAAAGCCAAAAAACATCCATCATGAGTTTATTATCTAGTGAATAATGAAAAATGAAGGAACTATATCTAGACTGGGCAACGACTTTCAATGAGGGAAATTAATCTTATCCTCCAAAGGACATGGCATGAAAATAAAATCAACTAGGAGCCTATAACAGGATAGAAACAAAAATTATGGTAAAGACAAATTTAACGTTTAACCTGTCATTCACCTTTTGTAGTTGAATTAAGGCTGTCAATGCACATTACTGTTTTCCCCATTTCATTTGAGTGTTGGGGAGGGAGTGAGGGTAGTATATAGTTGATAATTTTTTATCTTCTCCAGCTCTTCATGGGACCAAATTTTTAGGACAAAGTGATGTCCTGCTCATTTCCTACTAAACTAGAGGTTGCATGAGTGTGTTTATTTGTATCCACTAAGCACATGTCGTGACTAGATACCAACTGTTTTTGCATGAAAAGAAGGCTGGAATCATAGTAGATAACTAGTGTAGGCTTGTGGCGAGCCCAGGTTACTGTTTAGTCTATAACATTCAAGAGAAACAACAATAGCAGCAACGTTCTAGATTGATTGGAGCACAATGGAGTTGGTATTAAAAAATGAAATTGGAGCATGAAGTACCTATTATTTGACTAAAGAAATTAGAGACTGAAAAGGGCAACAAGGACAGATCTAATTTCCATGTGTTCTTCAGAAATCTCCTATAGCAGACAATATATCACTTGCCATAACATATATGAAGTATAGCAATTCTTTACCATATGGTTAAAGGGATGGGTTTGGGAAAATGGACTCTTGCTTCTGCCTTACAGATGGTTAACGAGCTCCCTATAGAAAAGGTTTGCTTGCTACTTCATTTGAGGTTGATCATTTTGTAACTAGTTCAATGACAACAAGGATAGGCCGATGAGCTATATCATAATCTAAAGAGTAAGTTAACAGGCTGACAAATGTTTGATGGATCTGAGAAGGGAATACATATCAAATGGAATTGTGCCAATAAAATTAATGATGCCTCTAAACCAGTCAAATCAATGAAAGACGAGAGCAATCTGTAAAAATTACCCGAAAAATACCACAAAGAGAACAAAGAAGGATATGAAATTAGATCAAGGAATATTACAAAAGATGATTTGCTCATCTCCTCCAACACCAACACCTGTTGCATATAAAGATATATAATACTAGGAAACTGGAAGCAGTGGCGGATCCAGGAATTTAAGTGAGTTAGGGCAATCGTTGATCGTTGTCCTTCAATGCCTAAATAATGAGATTATTTATTAATATTGTAACTAATTGATTGATGTCAACATAACTCCTAATACTTGAATGTGTCAACAGAATTCTTAATACTGGAATGTGTCAATAGGACTCTTAAGACTTGATTGAAGTTTTCACAACTCTTACTTCACTGCTAAATTCCATAAATCTTAATAAACAACCCAATTCGGGATGATTACATATAAAAATAGCAATTGGAAGCAGATAAGGAAAACCATATAAAATAAGGCAAACAAGTCAACAATTCATTTATATAATTACATAAAAATGTGATGGTTCAACGTAAATCCTGAAAACCATTATATGAAAGCTCACCCAGTATAATAATCCCTTGGCAAATAGATGTCCTTTAAAGGGCCAAATTGTTCAAAGGGCCCCCTTAGGTCTTCTGGCCTTCATAGAGCAAATCAAACAGTTAATACTATACCATGTAGAAGTTGTAGTAAATGGACAAGCAGAACACCATGATTTAACAAGAAAGAAAAAATAAAACCGCACAAAGGTTACATTACAACCACTAAAAATAGTAAAATTTACTCACTAATTTCGAACAAGTTATAGGTCAGTCATAAATGCAAAATGTCTAGATGCAGAGCAAATAAATCACATATAGTTTTAAAACAGCAGCCACTTTCTTAGAAAATGATTTAAACCTCGTTAAGCCATTAGACCTTGTAGTTTTTGCTAGAATGCTTCATTCAATCCAAATGACGGTAATGAGAATGCTATAATGTCATGTTCAACAAAATCAATTTATTAAAAAAATATATTGTTTTACACATGATCAATTGATTATTTAAAAGGGTTTAAATTGTTTTCATGACAAATCACTAATGTGTTTCCACGCATTTACTTAGTGCAAGATTATTATCTAATTAAATCACATCTAAGATATATAAATATGAATTTAACCCCACAATGGCATTGGATACTTCTTGTACATATATCAAATGTCACTGTTCTATATCTGAAGAGACAAAAAGAGAAAACCCCTACATGCTTTGTTGAGGATATAATGTAATTATATAAATTTGCTTAATCTCTAACATCTTGAACTGTAGAGGCCACTCAATATCGAGTACACAAAAGTCATGATTTCAAGTTTCATGTGTCAATACCTATTTATGAAAATTGTGTACATATTAAATTGAAAAATGAGGCCTACATGCGAATGACGTGTTAAACAAAAAACTTAAATAAATAAACTCATCTAGATGTTCTAACTTCTCAAGTCATAGGATTGAAAATTGTAAGAACTATATATAGGATTGGAAATGAGAATATAGCCCAACAAACCAATGGAGGGTAAAGACAAAGACAAAAGTGTCATTTTTTACATTGACCTAAAGATGCCCGTTCACAAGAGTGACATGATTTTGGCAGAGCAATCTAGGCGAGGGAGAGGTAGACCTAAATTAACTTGACTTTGGTAGTTGTTAAGGATTTAGTCACTTATTATCTCCCAATTGATCTAGCAACGAATAGAATGGAAGGGCAAAGAAGGATAAGTGGTCATAGGAAAAAGGCTTTGTTTATTGTAGTTCCATAAAAAAAGAATTCTGGGGACTATATGCTAGCACTAGTAGGGATAGGTATATAGCAAAACCCATTCAAGAACTAGATCTCTCCAATGTGAGTGTTGCACACCAAGCTATCACGACTGCCATAAATTATAAGGTTGCTTACCAAAGTTTTGATGTTTGGATATTCTAAGGAGATTTTTTACTCAGTACATTGGCATTTCCCTAAGATAGTATCAAATTCCTTCAACAAGCCCGAGAACAAAGATTGATAATGAAGTGCTGAATGATGATTTGGTGTGAGTCACTTCAGGAAGTAAATAGTACTTGTTATACATATAAAATCATCTCATATTGGGCTTGGACGAGGCCCATTAGCATACTTGGCCCATTTCCATTTTCTATATATATCTGAATCAACTTCATTTTAAGGTATGTTCATTCTAAAACCCGAACCAAAATCCTCTCTCCCGTCTCTTGCATTTTTTATATTTTTTGTCCGACCGTTGACTTGATCGTCGGAGTGCAAACGGTCGTCGGAGACCGACGGCCTTTGCCTCCTAACGGGGTGCTCAGTGTGCAAGTAATGTCCACGTGGAGGATACGAGGACGGGATTCTATTGGCTACATTTTTTGGGGTTAACAGATTAGCGCCGTCTGTAGGAAATGATATGTTAACCATGTTTTATCACGTACCAAAAAGTCACCAGAAAATATCCTTTTTCTGGGCAATTATTTACTGAAAAACAGCAAAGGCAGCAAGAAAAAAGGTGCTTTTTCGGGCAGTGTCTCTACCAACAAGAAAAGCAAGGATAGCAACCAAATAAGGAAGAGAAAAATATGAAAAGAGGAGGTGGTTTTTGTTGCTGGAAATATTTCAATTGGTTTTGGTAGTAGGCGAGGTCAAGGAAGATCACCTCATTTATCCTTCTTAGCACAAAAATTTCTACCTTTGGCTTTCAAATGCAAGAGTCATGTTGTACTAGTAGAAGAAGATCAAAGAATCTAAGCCTCGTGAAAATTCCACACACCAAAAATAAAAAATGAGCTTTGAACTCTCAAAAATAATATATTATCTAATACCTACCTATTTGCCAAAGGAAAAATCTCCAGAAACCTTCAAAAGTAAATTACCACAGAATAATTGATTCTTTGCACTACATTTACAATGACATCAGTTTAGTGCACAAGGGAATAACTGGAAAGCAACCTCATGAAATTCACATCACCAACAACATAGAGCTACTACATGCTTTGAAATGGATCAAACCTAATGAACATCATCATGATGGAATTCAAATGTATATGTAGTGATTTGTGGAATCTAACTTCGTACTCTACCAACCCCATAAAAAGATTTGGTCAAATTTTACTCCGGCGACCATCTCCGAGGTATACAACTGTGCACTTAAAGGTTCGATTACAACTGACGAAGCAATCATTGGCTTCTCAACTCCGATTTTGCACTTAGTCGTCGACGTTCATAGCTTCTTCAACGCACTGTTGGTTTTAGCTTTTGTCCATTAGGCAATAATTTTCTTGTATGGGACAAGATATTTTGGCAGCGTACTGCAGACTCTTTACTGGAAACTAGTCTTTCACCCGTGCGATGCACAATGCGATGTACAAATTATAGATTAATACTATTTTGGATCATCTCATAAGTCACACGAATAGTTATCAGTACAAAATTTTACAAACATTTAACAGGGACGTAGGAAGTATTCATTGAAAGCAACATCGACTACAACTTTTCGTCTGTATCCACACATTTTGTCCGACGAAATTGATTCAATTGGTTGTCCTAAAACGAAGCATTCTATGTACTTCAGCACAAAAACTCCACAATTAAGCCTGAAACAACATAGTATTAGACTATATTAGTATTGTTAGCATGAAAGTAAATTGAACAATAAATTTAATAACATGGTAATTAGTATGTTGAATGCTTACACACTGTTTGTGCAAGGCAGATAAGGCATAATGTCCATCTTCATTTTTTTTGTTTTTATGTTTTCTTAACTCATGTCTGGCAGACAATAAATTAGAAGACATCAATAACCCTTGAACTAAACTGAATGTTGTTTTTGCATGTAGTTTTACTTCGACTGGTGTGTGGATGTTGTGGCTACAATCATAAATTTGAAATTTTCATGCACGTATATCCACGAGATAAAGATACCAATTGTTGACCGGCGTTGAACATGGTATCAACAGATAATTGCATGTTATCCATGGAATTCCAATCATGGGTAATGCTTCATATATCCAATCATTGGAAATACTTCATATATCCAACACTGTAAGATAATTGGGAATAAATATTAGATGGAAAAAATCTATTTAGTAGATAAATCAGAATGAAAATATATAAATAAAACACCTGGAATGCAAGCGGAAAGCCATGTAATGAATATTTTCGTTCCGTTTGTTGGTTTTGCTGCATTACGGCCCTATGGATACATAAGAAATTGTTCAAAGTGTTCAACCATACCCAATGTTCTATGATCAAGTACCTTCCAACTGGTTTTAAAATACACTCCACCAATGTGACCAATCCTAGTTTAAATTTATTATCCGCATTTTCACACATATGAAATGCTTCAGAAAGCATTACCATAGTAATTCTTCTCATTCCGTTAAAATAAACACTCATAAGTCGTTCGTCACTGGAGTCAAGTTCGACAGACACTTCATGACAGTGTAATCTAGTGATAAGACAAAATTCTTGCATACCAAATCAGGCAAAATGATCACCTAATCTTACCCATATTTCATTTGTTTTCCTAAAGTCAACAACTCTCAATATAAATTCGTGTATCAATCTGCTACAGAACTGTTGCTGCTCCGCTCTATAGATAGCTCCATAAATAAATCCAAAGAAATTGCTATTACTGCACAATACAAAAGCTTGTTTATCTTCTTCAATAAGTTCTATAAAATCCTTAATATACTGATAGATTGGAAATTGGGTGATGGTAGCAGAGAACCATTGATTTGGAGGAAGAATATATTCAAGAGACATCTACACAAATTAATAAATTCTTTATATATAAATATGTAAATCCTATATAAATATATGGGAAAAAAGAAAGGTACCAGAGTGTCAAATATAAATAGTGATGGATAAAATTCTCCCGTGTGTGGAGGCCGGTGCGGAGGAACCCAACTTTTTGCCTTGGAGATCTGCTGTGGCTTGCAATGAAGATAAGATGAAGATAAGAATGAGGACAAAGGAAGGTAATATAAAGAAGTGTATAATCCTTTAATTCATCGTCATTGAGTTCTAAATATGTACGGTACAACATATAAAGAAGTACAATTAAAAAGATGACATAACATGTAACTGTAGTAATTATTTATTTATTTTGTATCTAAGCAATGAAGTAGGATTTGAATACCTTCATGTTGCAAAATGGTGTGCTATCTATACAAAATGTCATCTGATAAGTACCGCCATTACTCTTCCCATACGAATTTAGGCCTTGAAAGAGAACCAGAATATAACAAAGTCGCAAAACAAAATTCTTAAACAATTCGAAGATCCCCAGTGACTTGCTTCAACAATCCCATCCACATACTCTATGTCATCATCCAATAAACCAAGAGCGTAGCAAGCATCTCTAAATGAATTATATTGATCACCATTTATGCATTTTATCTCTTCATAACTTTTTGGTCCTTTAACTATGTTAATTAAAATTCTCAAATAATATTGTTCACCAGATCCAGGAGGCACATAAAAAATACGTCCAATTGAGAATCCACGCCTACGTGGATGCCATTCCCTCAATGGAGACTTCCACACAAATTTAGTGGGGAACTCTGCATATGTTAAAGATCTTGCTTCGAGATAGTTACGGTTGGTTTCCATCCAACCCGAAAACATTGACGAATTTACCGTCAGCCTACTCATGACATCATCTATTGCATCATGATATGAGAATATAACATTGTGCTCGTCTGGAAGATGAAAATGCAATCTTTCAACTGGAGGATCTTTGTAATGAATATCAAAACCAAATATTCTCCAAACAACTTCACATGGTGAGATGTACCGCAATCATAGTACATATTTATTTCGTCAACCGAACTTTGCAGATCATTATCTTCGCTACTTCGATAAAACGCTGCAGTAACACGATCATGTCCTTTGTTGACATATTTGAAGAGATACTTTATCGATCGGGACTGGTTACACCATTCAACATTAATATGAGCATCGTATTGGGTCCCACTCGTCTAATAAAAATCAACAATAACGGTTAGTTTTTCAATTTTAATCTAATTTTAATCCCTACCGAATGGACCTTTATTCAAAAAAAATTAATGTTTTTTTTTTAGATATACTAATAAAAAATGTTTTGGACGGAAAAAGAAGGTCAGATTTTTAATTTTTAAAACAAAGTAAAAAATTACTGTAGACATTTTGGAGGGAAAACAAAAGCTGCTATCCATCCTTCTTTTAGATAATAAAAAAAAATCATGGTAACTATAATTAAAATATACAAATAGCAATAACAACATATTATTACTGCTATGTTTCACGTGTCTTTGATTATTTAACGTAATTATTACAATTTATAAATTTTACTACTTTTTTAGACCCTGTTTGGCCCTTTTAAAAACATAATATATTATTCTATCTTATTTTTAACCACACATTTATCAATAAAATAATATTACACATAAATTCATAAAAGTTTCCTACTTTTTAACCACGCATCATTATTAAAAAAAACTATTTCTTCAAATAAACTCTTTAAAATCAACATCAAACAGGGAAATTATGTAGAATGTTTATTAAAATATTTCTATTAGCGTGATTACTTTAATTAAGATTTATGTTTTTAACACAATCATTATAATTTATATGGTAGATTATTGTTATTTTTGGAGTCAGTAAACTGTAAAAGAATGCAATATTTTAAAAAATAGAACAAAAGTGGGACCCACGTAAATTTCAAAAATTGTTTGAATTTTTTATTTTTGTTTCTCCACTTGGTAGCCAAATGATGCTTGGTCAGAATTTTTTGCAGAGGGACCACTCTATTATTAGTTTATATTATATAATAATAATAATAAAAATGGCTACTATTTGGAGGCTACCACATGGTTTAGGTGGGATTCTTTGAAGATTCTTGGGCAGGAACTTTTTTTTGCTACTATCCTTCTTTAATATAGTATTAGATAAGCATTTGCATGGCCCCCCCGTGGCACAGCTGAGTTGGTGGATCAATTGCATCTGTGGGCTTGCAACCTCAGCATGGAGTGTTCGAATCCTACTTCCAGCAGTGAGGAGGGCTTTCTTGGGGCCATGAGTTAAAGCAACGCAAGAACCTGTGATCCAACTTGGGCATATCTCGCGGTTTACCTTCCACCAACCAATGAGGGGCCGGAGGTTGGAGGTCCAGGACTAGTCGGGTGCAAGCCTGGAACCTGGATATCAAAAAAAAAAAAAAAAAAAAAAAAAAAAAAAGATAAGCATTTGCAGGTTACTGTGTACTTTCGCTTGCTTTATGTGCTATTTTCAATCCTTTTAAAAGGTATGGGCCGACAACTTTTAGGCTGTTGGATGTTGTGGACTTTCTTTGAGGTCAATATTGGGTAAAATTAGTTAATGGGCTTCAATCAATGTTGATCCAATGTTTATTCAAAATCGGGGCCCAACTATTTATTTCCCTCAAGCTCTATAATTATTTCTTTGGTCCAACAGTCCTTTAGCCTACGGACTTCGGCTTCCATTTGGACTGCCATTTATTTTAAATCACAGGGAAGAAGGGAAGAAATATTTAATATTGAGAGCAAGAAATAAGGAATGAGGAGTCACGGAGAGAAGACTTCAAGTTCATGATCATCGGCCGTCTTTTTCCTATTTGTTTTGCTCGAGCTATTTTTTCAAGAAAAAAAAAAGTGACTAAGATCTATATGGTATTACTCCATCATTAAAACTTATTCAATGATATAGCATGCCAAAAACATGGTATTTTATTAATACTAAAAGCTCATTTTGATGGTGTCGTGGACAGGCTACAAATCTTAGTCATGTTAAAGGAATTATTATTATTGATAGTGCACGCTAAGTGTTCGATAAATTGCTTAGCTTGGAATTCTCTTGTCCAAAGGCTCCATTGATCATTCTGATTGCTCAAGACGACCTATAGCTCGTAGATTTCTTATTATCAAAAGTGACGTCTCTTGAAGTAAGATGCGGCATATTTCGAAGTCCTCATTCCTTAAATAAAGGTAGAGGCAATCTCTTGAAAACCTCGTTCTTTGAATAAAAGAAGATATAATATTTTTTATGAGTCCTCGTTCTTTGAAAAAGGAAGAGGCAAATCGCCAGATGTTTATTCTTGGCTTCACAAGATGTTTATTCCTCGTCTCTCACTATCGTCGAGCCTAACTATAAGACCTCATCATTCCGATGCTTCTTATAAGACTCCGATAGTTCGAGATCTATACACTCCTGTTTATTTCCCACCTCGCCAGATGCTTATCCCTAGCTTCGTGAGATGCTTATTCCTCGCCTCTCACTATCGTCGAGTATAGCTATAAGACCTTGTTATTCCGAGGTTGCTTATAAGACTACGATAGTTCGAGATCTATACGCGCGATGTTTATTCCCCACCTCGCTAAATGCTTATCTCCGGCTTCGCGAGATGCTTATTCCTGCTTCTCACTATCGTCGAGCCTAGTTGCAAGACTTTGTCATTCCGAGGTTGCTTGTAAGACTCTGATAGTTCGAGATCTATACATGCGATGTTTATTCCCCACCTCGCCAGATGATTATCCATGGCTTCATGAAATGCTTATTCCTCACATCTCACTATCATCGAGTCTAGCTATAAGACCTCTTCATTCCGAAGCTGCTTATAAGACTCCGATAGTTCGAGATCTATATGCAGGATGTTTATTTTCCGTCTCGCCAGATGCTTATCCCTAGCTTCGCGAGATGCTTATTCCTCGCCTCTCACTATCGTCGAGTATATCTATAAGACCTTGTTATTCCGAGGCTGCTTATAAGACTACGATAGTTCGAGATCTATACGCGGGATGTTTATTCCCCACCTCGCCAGATGCTTATCCCAGGCTTCGCGAGATGCTTATTCCTCATCTCTCACTATCGTCGAGCCTAGCTATAAGACTTTGTCATTCCGAGGCTACTTATAAGACTCCAATAGTTTGAGATCTATACGTGGGATGTTTATTTCCCGCCTTACTAGATGTTTCCCTAGCTTTATGAGATGCTTATTCCTCGTCTCTCACTATCGTCGAACCTAGCTGTAAGACATCGTCATTCCGAGGCTGCTTGTAAGACTTCGATAGTTTGAGATCTATACATAGGATGTTTATTCCCTACCTCGCCAAATGCTTCCCTGGCTTCGTAAGATGCTTATTACTCACCTCTCACTATCGTCGAGCTTAGCTGTAAGACCTTGTCATTACGAGGCTGCTTTTAAAACTTTGATAGTTCGAGATCTATATGCGGGATGTGTATTCCCCGCCTCTCCAGATGCTTATCTCTGGCTTCGCGAGATGCTTATTCCTCATCTCTTATTATCGTCGAGTCTAGCTGTAAGACCTCATCATTCGGAGGCCAACTTATAAGACTCAGTGGGATGTTTATTCATCGCCTCGCCAAATACTTATCCCTGACTTTACGGGATGGTTATTCCCCACTTCACAAGATTTTTATTCTTCACTTCTCATCGATGTCTAGTCTAGGTTAAAGACCTCTTTATTTGAGGCTAGCATATATGAAATCGAAAGTTCAAGACGAGCCACTAGTTCGATAGTCATTCCCACTTTACGAGATGCCTAACCTGACGAGATGTTGCATTACAGGTGCTATTTTCAAAGAGCTCATCATACCTCAGAACCTCAGCATCAATTGTATTATATCTGCCTATCTTTTATTACATCTGCCTATCTTTCGGAGCTTTGTTTCTGCTTCAACTATGTTACATATACTAATTTTCAAAGAGTTTATATTATTTACCGCTTTGCAAGGAGAGTGGTGGGCCCACCTTAATACCTACGATGACGAAGCCTTCCATGGTTGGATCAAACACCATGGAGAAAGCTCTTGACATGGATGCGCCACCCCCATGTAAGGATGTCAGGTTATTATAGCTAGTTACAGATTCAGAGTATCACTCTACATCTCTTGCATGACCAAAGTTGGGTATGAAAGTTCAATCCAATGAAAAAAGAGCGCTAGAAGAAAATCAGAAAGGATGGACCCTTGTGAAAAAACACCATCGAACAATTCCACAACTTTCAAGTCCTAGTGACGAGAAATGAAAACTAAGAAACAACCAAAGAAGAAGGTCTAAAGCCAGGCCAAAAGTGTTTACTAAATCAACAGGAACAGAAATCGCTTCACGCATTCTTCTTAGATTACCAACCCTAAGTGATTATTTTCCTAAGGTTTTCTTCAATATTGAATGTTTTACCTCCAATGTTATCAATGTAGAGGAGACAAACGAAGCAAAGAAGGTATCAAGAGAGAGTTCAAAATAGAAGAGAACTATCAAGTGACTCAATAATATTAATTCCAATTCAAGTTTAGCAGAGTCTCTTAAGCTTCCTTTCGATGATCGAATGACTTTAATCTCGGCGTTGATAGATCCGAAAGAATATGAAGGCAAAGTCTTAGAACATATTGGATCTATGGCCCGATAAGACTGTATGGCACCATCACATTTGACGATGAAGATTTACAACTAGGCTCTCGTTTACACAATAGACCACTCTATGTTAGTGGTCATATTCTAGAATGCAAGATAAATTGCATAATGATCGATTGTGGATCCGGTATAAACTTCATGCTAATCAAAATGATGAAGAAGATTGGAATTGATGTTGGTGATCTATCCAAAAGCAAGATCATGATTCAATGATTCAACCAAAAAGGTCAGCGAGCCATTGTCACGATTCGTTTGAAGCTGCAAATAGGGGAGTTAATTTCCTCGACTCTCTTCTATGTCATCGATGATAAAACATCATATTAGTTACTCCTTGGACGTGTTTGGCTATACGAAACTGGAGTGATACCTTCAACTTGACACCAATGCTTTAAGTATAGTCGGGACGAAAAAGTCAAGTATGTAGTAGCTGAGTCCAAACCTTTCTTCGAAGAAGAATCTCATTTTGTTGATGCTAAATTATACGTGAAAAATGAAGAAAGTAATTCTCCATGATTGACCATGTCCGGATTTAAGATTAAAAGAAGTGCAAATGATGATGTACGTGAAAAATGAAGAAAGTAATTCTCCATGATTGACCATGTCCGGATTTAAGATTAAAAGAAGTGCAAATGATGATGATACATCAAGTGCTGCTCAATCTCATCAGCTTACCAAAGGTAAATTAAAATTTACACCCGAAGGATCCTCTAAAGGTAAGAAACCTCAAATAGAATTGACTGACGTTGAGGCATTGAGAAAAGAGTTAACTCTTCCAATACCTAGTATTCCAAAATTGTTTTTGCCCCATCAGCTCATGGGAGTCCCGGGAGAACGCAAATTGTCATCGGAAGCTTCAACATCTGTTCCAGACATATTAAAGCTCAATATTTGTACCTCATCCAAACAAGACAAGCCTAGAGTCGATGAACCAAAACAAACTTTCAAATGGTGTTATAATCCTCAAGTCAAAAAGTTGTTTGAGAATTTTGGATTTGGGAAAAGAAAGCCTCGCAAATTAAGTGATCTCGATGCTGTCCTTTTGGGTGGGCATGTCCCTTTTCATTTTGGCGGAACCCTCATGTCACAACCTAGGTATGGCTTGGGATATGATCCAAATCCACCAAGAAAGATTAAGGTCAAGAAGGTTTCCTCGAACATAATCATGATTCAAATTTATGAGGTTGCAGAAGAGAACCCTGAACAACCGAAACCTTCAGTGTTCTATCAAATTGAAAATGAGAATACTAGAGTTTCGGTGTTTAAAAGGTTAAAACGGGAATCCTCCCCAATGGTTGAGGTAAAAGGTAAAACTTATGTCTTCCAAAAGATAAGTGAAGCCCCTTCTTCTTCTACCTAAATTGATGATGACACGTAAGCTCCTCAAAAGTCATTTAAAAAACAATCTGCTTTTTCTCGACTTGGAACTAAAACTTTTGATCTTAGTCCAAAGCCTCAACGATCAAGGAGAAGATGAAAACATCAAAAAGTCTGCCCTTCTCTAAGCAATAATGAGGGTGAAGGAGAAGTTTCCGTTAATCACATAGTTTTTGAAGAAGCTCCCGAACATGAGTCTGAAAACTCTATCACAACAGATGAACTTGAGTCGGCCCCACCTACATTTGAAGAAGGGGGACAAGCTATGGTGGATAACTTGAAGCAATTAAACTTGGGGACTGAAGAAGACCAGAGACCAGTGTTCGTAAGCGCTCTCCTCAATCAAAAAGAGGAATCAAAGTACATCCATTTGCTTCAAGAATACAAAGATGTATTTGCGTGGTCTTACAAATAAATGCCAAGGTTAAATCTGAGGGTTGCAGTACATTTCCTTGCAGTAAGGCATGTAGTTCGACTGATCAAGCAACCTTAAAGGAGATTTCGACCAGAACTGATTCCTCAAATTGAAATGTAAGTCAACAAACTTATTGAAGCTGGATTCATACGTGAAGTCAAATACCCAACTTGGATCGTGAATATTGTTTCTATCAAAGAGAAAAATGGACAATTACGAGTTTGTGTTGACTTTCGTGATCTAAATCAAGTATGTCCTAGAGATAACTTTCCGCTTCCAATATTATAGTTGATGGTAGATGCAACTACCGGGTATGAAGTCTTATCTTTCATGGACGGAACCTAAAATCGATCGTGCCCAAAACACAAAATACTAATGAGGTCACAAAATATCCAAAACATTGTATAAAACATTACTCAGTCACAAAATGCTATTTCGATCACAAATTACCCGAAATAGGTCACAAATTGCCCAAATCAGGTCATAAAACCCAATTCATATCATAATCAACATACCCATAAAAAATGGTGTGTAGAGGGTAGAGAGTGATTTTCACCTTTTTCATCGATCTCCCGCCTGATGTCAACTTCTTTTCTTTCTTGGGTAAATATGATTCTTCAAGACCGTTCTTCCTTTTTCAAATCTCTTTCTATCTTCTCTTTTCATCAACACTAAGAACACCATTTTAAACACTTCTTGGGGAAAAAATAGTTTCTTCTATGAAGATTCTACAAAGATACTTGGTAGTGATTATTGTGGTGATGATTATGCAAAATGGAGTTTCATCTATTCTATATACGCTAACATGACCTCAAAAATAAGACAGCATGTGCATTACATGGGACAAAACTAGTATATATATAAGTGTGTATTTATTTTATATGTATGTGCTATACGTATTACTGTATGTGTGCATTTATGTATATATATATGCATTGGTGTCATGGTGATACGAATTTAGCAATATTATATTTAAATGTTTAATTCGCTATTGTAATTAAAGTTAACAATAAATTTAATTATTCTATATTTAATTAAGCACAAATTATTTTAAAGTTAAATCTTTATTTTGTTTTGAAAGTAAAGTTATAATTGTCTTATATTTTTTTTAAGTATAAATGATTTTTCATAAATGAAATCATTGATTTGTATTACGTCAAAGAAAAATCTAATTATTTTTCCACATTTATGATTTTAAGAGATAAATGAAATGTTAATACTTTCAAATCTAGGCATCTAAATTTGGGGGTTTTACAATTCTCTAGCTTGTTGCAAACATATAAAGATGAAATCCTCCAGATTTTTCAGCATGTATATGAACCAAAAAAATTCTAGACATTACAAAGTCGGTTGTGTGACTTCTTCAATTCTCTCTTTCAATACCGACTCTTGGATTTAATTTCGCTTCTCATTATTCTTAATCGGGATCAAAACCTTCGAACTTCGAAACACCGAGTCTTTTCATTAACAAATCTGCGACTTGTTCTTCAGTGTTTACGTGCTTCAAGTCAATCCCCATTTGAGCACCTTTTGCATTACATCTAGCCCTATTAACACATCTTGGGTATATAGAGTAGCTTCGACCATGGTCAACTCAACAGATTAGCCCAACAGAATCTAACATTAGCAGAATTAAATTAACGCCTATTAGCTTATACAAAATTATAGTTGACATATAGCATTCAAAGTAAACAGTAGAGTCGATATTTTCAGTTAAGGTAAACTGACTCTGCAACCATAAAGAGCAAGACCTGACTATTCAAAGTCAATATTAATGGGAACGGGAAGAGGGAATAGTCCATATATCAAAGACTAGTAAACGTTGTCCTGTTATATGTCCCCATAAAATCTAATCACGCGTAGAATTTTGAGGCATATTCTTCACCTTATAATGCTTCAGATTGACAATTGGATGACTTTTCTGTACCTTCAACATCTAAAAGTATTGATCAGTGACAAGAAACTAAGAAGTATACATGGACCTCATATTCAGTCAATATGAAATAATGCTTCGGGTAACTGCTCGCACATCAATTCTATTAAATAAGAAGAACTGAGAGACATAGGCAGAACTAGAAGCATGAAGATGTCGAATAAAGGTTTCCCCTTACTTTTTGTTTTAACCCTGTTAATGTCTTTCCCGAAGACTTCCAATGCAATGGATACTATAACTACTTCAAAAATTCTTAGAGATGGTGAGACCATTGTTTCATCAGATGGAACCTTTGAATTGGGATTTTTTAGCCCTGGAAATTCCAAGAATCGATACGTGGGCATGTGGTACAAGGAGGTAACAGTTATGACCGTGGTATGGGTTGCAAACAGAGAAGTTCCGCTTACAAACAGATCAGGACTCTTGAAGGTTGTCGAGCCAGGACTTCTAGTTCTGCAAAACGATACGGATGGTGTCATCATATGGTCTTCTAACACATCACGACCTGTGAAAACTCCAGTTGCAAAATTGCTCGACTCAGGAAACCTTGTTGTCAAAGAAACAAATGACGATGATCCCGAGAATTTCGTCTGGGAGAGTTTTAATTATCCGACTGATACATTATTAGCAGGAATGAAGTTTGGTTGGAACTTTAGAACAGGACATGAAGTGTATCTCTCATCATGGAAGAGCAACGATGATCCGTCTTTGGGAGATTTTACATATCACTTTGATCCTACTGGTTATCCACAATTTGTCTTGGAAAGAGGTTCGGATGTGCTTTTCAAAACTGGAACACGGAATGGATTCCAATTTGGTGGGACACCATACTTCAAGAAAAAACCCTTTTTTCTTATGGAAGCAGTTCTAAACAAAAATGAGGCGTATGTTACTTATCAGTTCCTTAACAGATTAATAATTTCAAGGGTTACATTGAGCGAGAGCCCTGAGGGCGCTGTTTCACAGCTCTTGAGCTGGGTTGATACGAAGCAAGGGTGGGTGGCATACATTACTGTTCCAACAGATAATTGTGACACGTATAGATTGTGTGGTGCATATGGTAGATGCAATGTTATAAATTCTCTGGTCTGTGAATGTTTATATGGATTTTTGCCTAAAGATCCACATGGTTGGAACAGGAAAAATTGGTCGAATGGGTGCGTTCGCAGAACACCCTTAAGTTGTACAAATGGAGATGTATTTTTCAAATATTCTCGTATTAAGTTACCAGACACACGATATTCCAGATTTGACGAGAGTATGACACTTGAGGAATGCGAGGTAGTATGCTTGAAGAATTGCTCCTGTACGGCTTACACTAACTTAGATAAAAGCACAGGGGGAAGTGGATGCCTACTTTGGTTTGAAGAACTAATTAACATAAAAGAACTATCTGAAGTCGGAGTTGATATCTACATTAGAATGGCTTCTTCTGAACTAGGTAAGAATTCAATAAACCAAAAGCTTTTTATAATTCAACATATGTTTATTGTAGTCTTACTTTCCTTTAAAGATGATCTGTGTGCTCCTCACTTTGACAGTTCATTTCGTCACTAAGAAACCATCCATTTTTCATTTGCATATAAAATTTTGCAGAGGTAAAAGGAAGAAAAAGAGAGATTCTTGAAGTAAGTTTGTCACTGTTGACGGGAATGGTTCTTCTTGGTCTGAGTTTAATGCTTTATCTGCGAAAAAGGAAGAAGAGGAACCACTGGCAGAGAATAGGAGGTAGGTAAAATCTACAATTATATACCGAAATGTTTTTTTTTCCCTTTCTTTTTTGCACGTTCGTTATAATAAAATAGACCACACCTAATAGGATTGAGGAAGAAAAATGAGTCAATTCATTTGTTGTAATGTGTAGTGTTGTTCAATACTGTATACCAAACATGGACTTAGAGAAACCAAGCTTATGTATGTTGTTAAATCACTCGATCTAAAAGTTTGAACTGTCAGAGAGAGCCACGTGTATATCATTAAGATATGATCACATGTTTATCAATTAAATATGATTCTCAACATGTCCTCTCACGTGTAGTCACATTTTCATTTTTCCATCAAAGCCTAACACATAGACAATTTATTTTAAATAGGTAGAGATGATACTAAAACCAAGGACATTTGCTTGCTCTAATATCATGTTGAACCACTTAATATAAAAGCTTAATATGTTTGATAGGGATACATAAATATTCTTTAAATATGATCTTGAACTTATGTAAATGGAAGTCATCTTTCACTTTTCATTATTAAGTTAGATGCATTTCATCTTTTATGTTTCAGGCAGGCCTGGATACAAATATACGGGTGATCTCAATGATGAAAATCACAACGAAAGCATAGAGCTACCACTGTTTGACTTGGGTACAATAACTAAAGCTACTGATAATTTTTCAATAAACAGTAAGCTTGGAGAGGGTGGGTTTGGACCTGTTTACAAGGTAATGGGCAGTTTTTTGTTTGGATATAATAGGGCAGGCACTACAGTGGGGATTGACGCTTACTCAACGTACATATAAACATGTTGTAGATTAAGGGGGAAAGAAACTAATTTTTATAAATGTTTTTCAAAATACAGATGAACATTTTTTTCTCTTACTGCAAAATGAGCTTTCTATATACATCTTTGTTTTACTTGTTTCATTAACTTTTACTCTTATTTTGCATGTGCAGTGAGATCATTAATACACATAAAGGCATCAATGTTCACTAAATCGCATGTGAAAAGTAAATTTCAATTGAGCAAAATGACTGACTTTTACATACACACGTTCTGAAACAGGGCGTGCTGGAAGAGGGGCAGGAAATTGCTGTCAAACGGCTATCAAGAACTTCCCACCAAGGACTTGTTGAGTTCAAGAATGAAGTTAGCTGTATCGCTAAACTTCAGCATCGAAATCTTGTGAAGCTTATAGGATGCTGCATTCACAGGGAGGAAAAAATGTTGATTTATGAATACATGCCTAAAAGAAGTCTGGACTTCATTCTATTTGGTAAGAAATATCCATCTTGTACAATCACTACAAAGAAAATTCTATCTAGAGTAAGAGTTATACATAATGACATAAGGGATATTAATAGACATTTTTCAAATCCATAAGCAAAGATTTTCGAAGTAAATATAAAATAGAGCCCTTGTATGAGCTCCTTTTTATCCATGAACACATTTTTCCAAAATTCATTTTATACCACATATTCTCTAATAAAATAATTTTACATGTAAACCCAACATTTTTCCTTATTTTTTAACTACACATTCTCCAAAAAAAATCATTATTTCAAAACACATCCCCACCAACCCCCACCAAAAAAAAAAAAAAAATGGAGGTCAAACAGGGACGTAGTTTCATGCAACTAATGCTTGAAGATATCCAGTTATACTTTGGAAATGGACTTCTAACTATCCAACAGACATATTATTCTCATGACAAAGAAAAACTTTTTGACAGATCCAATTGGCAGTACAGTGCTTGATTGGCCAAAGCGCTTCCACATTATAAATGGCATTGCCAGGGGCCTTATGTATCTTCATCAAGACTCCCGTCTCAGAATCATCCATAGAGACCTCAAAGTCAGCAACATTTTGCTAGACTCTGACATGAACCCAAAGATATCAGACTTTGGCATGGCTAGAATTTTTGGAGGAAACGAGACTGAAGCAAACACAAATCGAGTAGTTGGAACGTAGTAAGACTCTCAATGCCATAATATAAGAAATACTCTTCTATTGATTGCCCAGCCACTTAATTTCCTAGCAATTTTTTCCTTGTAGCGGTTATATGTCACCAGAATACGCAATAGAAGGCCTATTCTCAGTAAAATCAGATATATTTAGCTTTGGTGTTATAGTGCTTGAAATTGTGAGTGGAAAAAGAAACAGAGGATTTTCTCACAGTGATCATCACCATAACCTTCTTGGACATGTAAGTAAAATATATATTTCTATGTTCACTGCAACGAAGTTAGTCCTTTTGGCACTTGGATTCAAATAATTGTCCTCTTAAATGAGTTCAATTAGTGCAGGCGTGGATGCTTTATAGAGAAGGTAGATCTTTGGAATTAGTCGATACTTACCTTGGCATCTCAGACTATTTATTAGAAGTGCAGCGATCAATTCATGTGGGACTGTTATGCGTTCAACAATGTCCAGAGGATAGGCCAAGCATGTCTTCAATAGTATTGATGTTGGGGAATGAAGGTGTGTTGCCTCAGGCTAAACAACCTGGTTTTTTCATAGAAAGAGATTTATTTGCTGCTGAAAGTTCAACCAGCACAACTACAGCAGCTTCATTAAACCATGCGACCATTTCAATGCCTGAAGCACGATAATAAGTTACATTAGTCGCCAATATTACTTTATCTTACTTTTTCAACCAGTATACTGAGTTGTATCTCTCTTCCATTATATGAATTAATTCTTCTACATTAGTTTCAATGGTTGGAGGAATTCAATGCACTTATCGATCATTTCATAATATCAAGTCAAAGATATACACTTCTACACACTTTATGTTTGTGAATATAGTGTCCCACCCCCTATAATTTACTGATAGACAACTATGAATCCGTAGTATACATAATGTTGGAAAAGTAGTAAAATCCTAGGCAATAAAATTTTTACTTATTCAGAGAACTTGACCCAGGATCTTAACTAAATAATTATATTGACTATTAACATAATCAATCACACAAAGGGATTGCGAAATTTACCCTTGCAGCGAGATTGAACTTCAAATCTTGAATTCTTTACGCCGACAACTTGCTTTGATCCCATTCACGGATCTTGATCTTCAATTTTCGTGCTTCCAACCTTCAGATCTTCTTTAATATTTTTCTAAAGTATAAAATGCAGTTGTTGTTTGGAGCATCCCCTAACACTCTATTTATATGGCTAGGTCTTTTTCTTTGTTTCAATCCATCTCTACTTCTATTTTGTTATTTTTGCACATGATGTTCCTATACTATTATTATTGTAATTCAGTCTAGAACTTTTATTGAAACTACCAAATGGACTTGACCGAACTTATATAAATTATTCTGCAACAACTATACACAATCGAGCCAATATAATCATTAGTTTCGACTTTCTCCACTAACAATGAGAAAATGAAATCATAAATTATATAAAAATCATAGAAGCAATACAAATTAATTCTTTGCAATTTATGTCTTCTTGACTTATTAGCTGTATTATCTCCATCAGATGTCAAACAACTAGATGAGGATGAAATGACATTTTGCCTTCTAAAATATTTTTACCTCATGTCTCGTGTTTTACGATTGTAGAATTATATATTATTTAACTTGATTTAAACTATTCTCTAAAGAAAGTATCAAAGTGGACTCATTTACCTATCAAACAGGGTGACAAATTCTGAAAGTGAATACGGCTTACTACTTCGACTCCTATTTGCTCCCAATATACCGACCATATGATTGTAACTAAATTTAGGTAATCACTATATCGTAACGAATTTAGGTAATCCATAAGACAACCACATGTAATTAATTTTCTTTAGTACGATGTGCTATAAATTAATCACACTACGCCAAAAAAAGGCTTTTGCAGCAGCCAAAAAACGCTGCAAAAGACTTTTTGCAGCGTTTTAGCGTGTGTTGCGAATCTCGGTGTTGCGAATCTCCACCTCCATCGTACAACAGCGTTCCACCTTCCATGAACGAGATCGATTTTGAAGGTGGTTTTTTTTTTTTTCCGATTTTACAATCTAAGTTTTTGTTCTTGGGCCTTCAATTGAATCTTAATTAATTGCTTGATTTTAATTTTGTCTCTTTTGCCCGAGATCTTTGGTTTTTTCTAACGATTGGTTTGTTGATTCTTTATGGTGATTAAGAGTTAGAGGAAACTCCATTTTTGACCAAATTAGAGAGCTAATCAGGGGACCAAGGAATTATCACTACTTCTGTTGTACACGTTGTTAAGCCTTTCCATTAGCGTCAGATTTGGTGTCAACCCACCTCTAAAATCATAACCATTGAAGCTGCTATTGTTTGCACACCAATTGTTTGATGTTTGTTTCCAATGGAATCCTTGTTTTAGACTTGACATTTTTGGTTCCATCTCATTGCCTTACTTTCACTCTAGAGATATGTATATAAATCTATAAGTTTTTACTCCGTGTGTTTAAGAGGGGGAAGTAAAGAGAAAATGACAAAAGAGGAGAGCAATCAATTGGTTATCACAGGAAAGTGAGAAAGTTTGGCTTGTGGCCCATTGGTTATCAACCATAATAGAAACAAATCCATGGTCCCTTGTCTTCTCTATCTTATTAAATCAAATTTGGATGAAATATCACCTTGGAGCCTAGAAAGAATGATTGTTATCGACCAAAAATGAGTCGAAGGGTACAGGTCAATTGGCTATAGAATAAGTCGTAATCAACTAGCATAAGTCATCTTGGAGACCACCAAACAAAAAATATTTTATGGGATGAGTTAAGCTTAAAAATACCATGTCTCATTGTGCAATTATTAAAAACTAAGTTCAGTTAGTATTAATAAAAATACAGCTAAACATAAAACTTAGAGGGAACTTGGGACAGTTATAGTCTTGTAGATGCTATCAGTCTAAAGGCTGAACTCGGTAGAAACCTGTGCACATTTAGTCTCCAAGTTTTACGTCGATTGCACCAGATATATTCTGTCTTATTCTTCTTCTTTAGTTTTACGTTGTGTTCCTTTCTTTGGTTCCTTTATGTTTAGGGAACTGGAGAGACAGTGCAGGATCGTCTCTCTTGAAGCTCATCTGATTTAAGGAGCATTGAAATAATATAAAGGCATAATTTACTGTCTTCATTTTGATAGTTCAAGTGGAATCTACTGAAGAAAGCTTCTCAAGTTATTTATTTACGCCTTGCATTGAAGAAGCGTGCATTAATTGAGGAATTCCATGAGAAAAAAGAGCAGGTGCTCTTTCTCTTCATTCTCCTCTTTGACAGGCAACATGTCCTGCTATATCTTTTCAAATTTCTATTTCCCGTTTTGAGACTGTTGCTTCTGTTGATGCTTGGCCTATAACTTTAGTGAGATTATTGTGCAATGCTGCAAATTGACCGATCTGGTCCGACAATGGCACAACATTTTGTCGGCGATGTAATTTTACAAGGGAAGAAATTGTCAAAATTTGCTCAGCACAAATGTTTGAAGCCATTGTATTAATAATAATTCAAAGGGTTCCTTTTTCATATCAGAGAAAAATAATGATGCTCAGAGAATAGGCCAGGGGACTTAACCTTTATCTTAGTATCTCAATTGTTTTCAATACTAATACATTCTCTTCTCCTACTCGAATGGTTCATTAACTGGTTTGTCCTAAAAAATAAAAAGTGTAGCCTTTGAGTTTTGGGTACTCAGTTCCTATTTCCCTTAACCCTAATTACCCTTTTTCTCTCCCGATCATCGATAGAAATCCTAAACAATCTATGCAACTGAGACATATACCTATAAGTATAATTTTCACTACTTCATTTTCTTCCTCTTCTGTATATTTCTTAAGGTTTCTTTAATTATATTGCTCAATTCGCAATTTCTTTTTTTTTTTTTTTTTACATTTTTTTCTATCTTTTTAGAAATCGAACCCAAAATACCTGAAGTTTGTTCCTTTGATGTTCTTGTTGTGCATTCTTTATTGAATCCTGTTGTGTATACGTTTTTTTTGTTTCTGCAGATATGGTGTTGAATATGGGATTTTTTATTTTATTTTATTTTTTATTATTTTTTTTGGTTTGATCTTTTGAAAGATCAAACACAAAATACCTATTAGAATGGAGAAGATTGAGGATGACCCAAGTAAAGGCCTACTTGATTTCCAGGTACAAATTATTTTTTCTTTTAAGATGCTCATTGCCACATAGAGGTCAGAGATTGTTGCGGATTAATTATTTTTATGTGGCATTTCAATGCAGATTAATCTAGCTATTTTATAAATTAGGTATGAGTTTATTTGAACCACACCTTCCTGTTGTTACTTTAAGCATTCTACAAATTGAATCAAATTACATTTTTTTCCTTTCTAGAATTGAATAGTTGATTGTCTGAATAATGAGTGATATTTTGCAAGTGGTATCGTTCGTGGCAGTATATATTCAATTTGATTTGCATGCTAACTTGAATTGTACTGAAATATTTAGCTTGTTGCCTATTGTCATATATATTAGTTCTTCTGAAATTAGCTAACATTTGTGATGGAGATTCTAAATGAAATAGAGTTAGGAATCAATTTCCACTTAGAGTAGATTTGATTAGTTCTCATTAACTATGATTGTGTTATTTAGTTTTGTTTAACTGTAGTTTTGATAATTGATAAGTTCGTGATGTATTAGAAGGTCCCTTGGATTTAACTTCTATACGACAATATGACGGGAATAGGCTTCATTTAATAGACTATTAGTGGATTGAATTCTTGAGAAAATTGAAATCTTCTTCTTCTTCTTCCTCTCTCTCTCTCTCTCTCTCTCTCTCTCTCTCTCTCTCTCTCTCTCTCTCTCTCTCTCTCTCTCGTGAGTTCTTTTTAAATTTTTTCGTATCATTATATCTTCTTACCGTTAAAGAATTAAAATCTCTAGGCAAGGTTATGGGAAATGTACTCGAAGAACTTGCATAAATTTATTTCAAGCTGTGAATTGAAATATAGTCAAATTTGTGACTTCTTACTCTTCCGAATTGTCCTATTTCCCAAGTCTGCTTATGTAGTTCTATTTGAATCATTTTAGTGTAGGGTAAACAATCCGTGAACAAAGACTAAAATGATTGTGGAGAAGTTGGATACTGCAAAGTGGCTAAATGAAAATTGATTTTCAGGTTTTAGGTCAAAAATTACTGCTAGATAAGAAAATAATTTCCTCAAACAAGTGGGAAATATGAAAAAAAGAAAAAAAAGAGAAGAAGCCTATATGTGGAGATCATCTTGTTTTGAGTGGGGTTTTGTGAGCCTCATCAAAAGCAGCGGTAAACTGTGCTTCAATAAATTTGTAACCATAAATAAAGAAAATGAGAGACGCTTCTATAACCAACCTAAATGGAAACAGTAAGCTTGGCTGGGATGAATGATATCTTTGCTAATGCTATTTTAAGGTTGTCTTCTATGTGGGATGAATAATATCTTTGCTAATGCTATTTTAAGGTTGTCTTCTATGTTGACATTTAGAGATTGAATTGTTTTGCAGTTAATAGTTTTCTTAGACCTTCTCTGAAAGCATAGTTGCTCATTGATGGCTTTAAAAATGGCACAGGACGGTGAGATTTGTAATGTACAGTTCTTTACTTTTTCTCTTTTCCTTCCAGTTCTAATCAATCTGCCTGGGAGAACCTGCAGAAAGCCAAAGCTAAGCTTGCACTAAGGAAGCTAGAGGTGCTCCCTAACTCCCCTTTTTCATATGCTCATATCTTTCGGATTGACTATATTATGCCGATGTAATATTATGTTGATGTTTCGAGTACCGATGATGCATCTACCGAGAGTTGATAAGATTTTTTATTGACATTTAAGGTTAGAGCAACTGACTATTGAGATATATTTGATTGCTATTAGAATATGAGTACTGTTACCTTAAGAACAAACTGCATGAACTGATCGAGGTAATGCAATATCTCAGTTTTCAAATTTTACTTATTAGATTTAGGCAATAACTAACAAGATGATTACTGGTACAGATTGAGCAGCAGAGAATCCTAGCAGCTACGATGAGATACCCGTAAGCTCAGCACCATCTAAACAACCCATAGCCCCATTTTCACCTGTAAATTGCAGAGCATGATCCAATCTATCTACAGGAAGTAAAGTAAAAAGTAACGATGGTGACATATTTTTTATTAGATATATGTCCTTTTGAATGGTTTTGTTTGTATTGAGGATTTTGGGTTGCTAATGCATGCTATAGTCACAATTGAAAAATGCTGCAGTTTTCTAGGCCAAAGTAAAATTTGTTCATGTGAATTTTGTACATTTTATTTGGACTTCGTAATCTGTCCTTTTTTTTTTCCTTTTATGTGTTCTTTCTTGTAGATATCCTTGGAGGTGAATTTGCTCGTGTTATCCTGAGAAGATCTGTTGACTCTATTAATGTAGGTATTAATATTCAAAATGGAGAAATTGTTGCCATCAAGTTGGTATGCATGTCTTTACTTTTGTTATTTTATTCTTTTTGCTATTATATTAGTCATAATTCTGGCTGTGTTATATCAAAATCTTTATAAGTAGCATCATTTCTGCTGGGCAGATCGACAGTCTCTAGCTGATGCCATTAAATGCGTTCGCACATTCATGATCAAGACAGTTGCTTTTATTCCGTTAACTCTTTCACGGTTCGAACTAAAGCTGCAATTAATCTGGAGAAATAAATCGAGTAATAAAACTAAAGATTTTATTTTTTTTCCATATGGTAATTATTGTTTTTTTTTTTCATTCCACGCTATTAAATAACCAATTAAACTACAGTACGTGTATTGCACGCGCATCGACTAGTATTAATTAGAAACCAGTTTTTTTCTCCGACATGTGTTTAAATTATGTGCTTAAAATAAAATTATGTGTTTAAATTGAATCAATTAGGCAATAATTGTACATCGTTGAAGCGATAAACACTGTGTTGCGGAATAAATTTAACTACGAGCATAGTTTGACACAAAAATAAATATTTATTGTCACAAAATACTTTGCGTAGTAATTTTATATGTTGTAAAATAAAATATACGATATATATAAATAATCACGAAATAAATTAGGCAACAACGGTACTCGTTGCACAAATGATGGCACGCTAGACTCTTTGTGTTACGAAATAAATTTAAATGCAAACACCACTTGTCATATAATTAATTTTACTACAAATATTCATTGCGACGACGTTGTTGTGTTGCTAATTCATATTTTCTGTTGCAAATAAATAGTGTTGCTATGTTGTTAATGCAATGAATGGTCGAAAGTTGTCACAAAATACGTTCTGCGGCTCAACATTCGAAACAAACATATTTATCGTAAAAACTTTATTGGAACATTAGTTGAAACAAACACAATTGTTGACCTTAAATTAATCGCGACATATATACATTGCGACGAGATTAAGGCTACAGATATTGTGTTGCCATTTCGTATTTTTCGCATCAAACAAATAGTGTGACGATTTTGATACTACGATGAATGATCGAAAGTTGTCATAAAATACTTCAGCGACTCAACATTCGAAACAAATATATTTGTCGTAAAAACTTTATTGAAACATTAGTTGCGACAAACACACTTGTCGCCCTTTAATTTTTTCGCGACATATATACATTGCGACGACATTATGGCTACAGATATTGTGTTGCCATTTCATGTCTTTCACGTCAAACAAATAGTGTCGCGATTTTGTTATTGCACAGAATAGTCGAAAGTTGTCGCAAAATATGTTCGGTAACTCAACATTCGAAACTAAAATATTTGTCGTAAAAACTTTATTGGAGTATTAATTGCGACAAATACACTTGTTGCCCTTTAAATTTTTTGCGACATATATACATTGCGACGACATTATGGCTACAGATATTGTGTTGCCATTTCGTATTTTCTGCGTCAAACAAATAGTGTCGCGATTTTGTTACTACGACGAATGTACGTAAGTCGTCGCAAAACACATTCTGTGACAATACCTGCAACGAACGTATTGTTGTCGCTAAATTACTTTTGTAACAAAAACTCAATTTTTGCGCAACATTTGTTTGTCGCGAAATCGGTTTTTTTTTTTTTTTGGATGTTGTGGACTTTCTTTGAGGTCAATATTGGGTAAAATTAGTTAATGGGCTTCAATCAATGTTGATCCAATGTTTATTCAAAATCGGGGCCCAACTATTTATTTCCCTCAAGCTCTATAATTATTTCTTTGGTCCAACAGTCCTTTAGCCTACGGACTTCGGCTTCCATTTGGACTGCCATTTATTTTAAATCACAGGGAATAAGGGAAGAAATATTTAATAATGAGAGCAAGAAATAAGGAATGAGGAGTCACGGAGAGAAGACTTCAAGTTCATGATCATCGGCCGTCTTTTTCCTATTTGTTTTGCTCGAGCTATTTTTTCAAGAAAAAAAAAGTGACTAAAATCTATATGGTATTACTCCATCATTAAAACTTATTCAATGATATAGCATGCCAAAAACATGGTATTTTATTAATACTAAAAGCTCATTTGAAGAAATTCCACTCACGGTAATATGGTCCCAACACGTGCCTTCATTTTGAAGGTCTCAAAATTCCATTGGTTTATTCAATATTGACTTGCAAAACTATTTTATCACCAAGTGAACTGTTTGTTTATTGCTACTGGGCATTAATGTTGAAGATAGGTAATGAAAAAATTTGAGTCAAAGGTGGTAAAATTCTTCTATTTGCATTTTAAATTTACGGTGATATATCATCTAATGTGTGAATGAATTAATATAATATCCATGATGACAAATTGTGAAAGTATGTGAAATTTACTATTGTAATTATTGATGGTGTCGTGGACGGGCTACAAATCTTAGTCATGCTAAAGGAATTATTATTATTGCTAGTGCACGCTAAGTGTTCGATAAATTGCTTAGCTTGGAATTCTCTTGTCCAAAGGCTCCATTGATCATTCTGATTGCTCAAGACGACCTATAGCTCGTAGATTTCTTATTATCAAAAGTGACGTCTCTTGAAGTAAGATGCGGCATATTTCGAAGTCCTCATTCCTTAAATAAAGGTAGAGGCAATCTCTTGAAAACCTCGTTCTTTGAATAAAAGAAGATATAATATTTTTTATGAGTCCTCGTTCTTTGAAAAAGGAAGAGGCAAATCGCCAGATGTTTATTCTTGGCTTCACAAGATGTTTATTCCTCGCCTCTCACTATCGTCGAGCCTAACTATAAGACCTCATCATTCCGAGGCTGCTTATAAGACTCCGATAGTTCGAGATCTATACGCAGGATGTTTAATTCCCACCTCGCCAGATGCTTATCCCTAGCTTCGCGAGATGCTTATTCCTCGCCTCTCACTATCGTCGAGTATAGCTATAAGACCTTGTTGTTCCGAGGCTGTTTATAAGACTACGATAGTTCGAGATGTATACGCGGGATGTTTATTCCCCACCTCGCTAAATGCTTATCCCCGGCTTCGCGAGATGCTTATTCTTGCTTCTCACTATCGTCGAGCCTAGCTGTAAGACTTTGTCATTCCGAGGCTGCTTGTAAGACTATGATAGTTCGAGATCTATACATGCGATTTTTATTCCCCACCTCGCCGGATGATTATCCATGGCTTCATGAAATGCTTATTCCTCACATCTCACTATCATCGAGTCTAGCTATAAGACCTCTTCATTCTGAGGCTGCTTATAAGACTCCGATAGTTCGAGATCTATACGCAGGATGTTTATTTCCCGCCTCGCCAGATGCTTATCCCTAGCTTCGCGAGATGCTTATTCCTCGCCTCTCACTATCGTCGAGTATAGCTATAAGACCTTGTTATTCCGAGGCTGCTTATAAGACTACGATAGTTCGAGATCTATACACGGGATGTTTATTCCCCACCTCGCCAAATGCTTATCCCCGACTTCGCGAGATGCTTATTCCTGCTTCTCACTATCGTCGAGCCTAGCTGTAAGACCTTGTCATTCCGAGGCTACTTGTAAGACTCTGATAGTTCGAGATCTATACATGCGATGTTTATTCCCCACCTCGCCAGATGATTATCCATGGCTTCATGAAATGCTTATTCCTCACATCTTACTATCATCGAGTCTAGCTATAAGACCTCTTCATTCCGAGGCTGCTTATAAGACTCCGACAGTTCGAGATCTATACGCAGGATGTTTATTCCCCGCCTCGCCAGATGCTTATCCCAGGCTTCGCGAGATGCTTATTCCTCATCTCTCACTATCGTCGAGCCTAGCTATAAGACTTTGTCATTCTGAGGCTACTTATAAGACTCCAATAGTTTGAGATCTATACGTGGGATGTTTATTTCCCGCCTTACTAGATGCTTCCCTAGCTTTATGAGATGCTTATTCCTCGTCTCTCACTATCGTCGAACCTAGATGTAAGACATTGTCATTCTGAGGCTGCTTGTAAGACTTCGATAGTTTGAGATCTATACTCAGGATGTTTATTCCCTGCCTCGCCAGATGCTTCCCTGGCTTCGTAAGATGCTTATTCCTCACCTCTCACTATCGTCGAGCTTAGCTGTAAGACCTTGTCATTCCGAGGCTGCTTTTAAAACTTTGATAGTTCGAGATCTATATGCGGGATGTTTATTCCCCGCCTCTCCAGATGCTTATCTCTGGCTTCGCGAGATGCTTATTCCTTATCTCTTATTATCGTTAAGTCTAGCTGTAAGACCTCATCATTCGAAGGCCAACTTATAAGACTCAGTGGGATGTTTATTCCTCGCCTCGCCAAATACTTATCCCTGACTTTATGGGATGGTTATTCCCCACTTCACAAGATTTTTATTCTTCACTTCTCACCGATGTCTAGTCTAGGTTAAAGACCTCTTTATTTGAGGCTAGCATATATGAAATCGAAAGTTCAAGACGAGCCACTAGTTCGATAGTCATTCCCATTTTACGAGATGCCTAACCTGACGAGATGTGTGCATTACAGCTGCTATTTTCAAAGAGCTCATCATACCTCATAACCTCAGCATCAACTGTATTATATCTGCCTATCTTTTATTACATCTGCCTATCTTTCGGAGCTTTGTTTCTGCTTCAACTATGTTACATAGACTAATTTTCAAAGAGTTTATATTATTTACCGCTTTGCAAGGAGAGTGGTGGGCCCACCTTAATACCTACGATGACGAAGCCTTCCATGGTTGGATCAAACACCATGGAGAAATCTCTTGACATGGATGCGCCACCCCCATGTAAGGATGTCAGGTTATTATAGCTAGTTACAGATTCAGAGTATCACTCTACATCTCTTGCATGACCAAAGTTGGGTATGAAAGTTCAATCCAATGAAAAAAGAGCGCTAGAAGAAAATCAGAAAGGATGGACCCTTGTGAAAAAACACCATCGAACAATTCCACAACTTTCAAGTCCTAGTGACGAGAAATGGAAACTAAGAAACAACCAAAGAAGAAGGTCCAAAGCCAAGCCAAAAGTGTCTACTAAATCAACAGGAACAAAAATCGCTTCACGCATTCTTCTTAGATTACCAACCCTAAGTGATTATTTTCCTAAGGGTTTCTTCAATAATGAATGTTTTACCTCCAATGTTATCAATGTAGAGGAGACAAACGAAGCAAGGAAGGTATCAAGAAAGAGTTCAAAATAGAAGAGAACTATCAAGTGACTCAATAATATTCATTCCGATACAAGTTTAGCAGAGTCTCTTAAGCTTCCTTTCGATGATCGAATGACTTTAATCTCGGCGTTGATAGATCCGAAAGAATATGAAGGCAAAGTCTTAGAACGTATTGGATCTATGGCCCGATAAGACTGTATGGCCACCATCACATTTGACGATGAAGATTTACAACTGGGCTCTCGTTTACACAATAGACCACTCTATGTTAGTGGTCATATTCTAGAATGCAAGATAAATTGCATAATGATCGATTGTGGATCTGGTATGAACTTCATGCTAATCAAAATGATGAAAAAGATTGGAATTGATGTTGGTGATCTATCCAAAAGCAAGATCATGATTCAAGGATTCAACCAAAAAGGTCAGCGAGCCATTGTCACAATTCGTTTGAAGCTGCAAATAGTGGAGTTAATTTCCTCGACTCTCTTCTATGTCATCGATGATAAAACATCATACTAGATACTCCTTGGACGTGTTTGGCTATACGAAACTGGAGTAATACCTTCAACTTGGCACCAATGCTTTAAGTATAGTCGGGACGGAGAAGTCAAGTATGTAGTAGCTGAGTCCAAACCCTTCTTCGAAGAAGAATCTCATTTTGTTGATGCTAAATTTTACGTGAAAAATGAAGAAAGTAATTCTCCATGATTGACCATGTCTGGATTTAAGATTAAAAGAAATGCAAATGATGATGATATATCAAGTGCTGCTCAATCTCATCAGCTTACCAAAGGTAAATTAAAATTTACACCCGAAGGATCCTCTAAAGGTAAGAAACCTCAAATAGAATTGACTGACGTTGAGGCATTGAGAAAAGAGTTAACTCTTCCAATACCTAGTATTCCAAAATTGTTTTTGCCCCATCAGCTCATGGGAGTCCCGGGAGAACGCAAATCGTCATCGGAAGCTTCAACATCTGTTCCAGACATATTAAAGCTCAATATTTGTACCTCATCCAAACAAGACAAGCCTAGAGTCGATGAACCAAAACAAACTTTCAAATGGTGTTATAATCCTCAAGTCAAAAAGTTGTTTGAGAATTTTGGATTTGGGAAAAGAAAGCCTCGCAAATTAAGTGATCTCGATGCTGTCCTTTTGGGTGGGCATGTCCCTTTTCATTTTGGCGGAACCCTCATGTCACAACCTAGGTATGGCTTGGGATATGATCCAAATCCACCAAGAAAGATTAAGGTCAAGAAGGTTTCCTCGAACATAATCATGATTCAAATTTATGAGGTTGCAGAAGAGAACCCTGAACAACCGAAACCTTCAGTGTTCGATCGAATTGAAAATGAGAATACCAGAGTTTCGGTGTTTAAAAGGTTAAAACGGGAATCCTCCCCAATGGTTGAGGTAAAAGGTAAAACTTATGTCTTTCAAAAGATAAGTGAAGCCCCTTCTTCTTCTACCTAAATTGATGATGACAAGCAAGCTCCTCAAAAGTCATTTAAAAAACAATCTGCTTTTTCTCAACTTGGAACTAAAACTTTTGATCTTAGTCCAAAGCCTCAACGATCAAGGAGAAGACGAAAACATCAAAAAGTCTGCCCTTCTCTAAGCAATAATGAGGATGAAGGAAAAGCCTCCGTTAATCACATAGTTTTTGAAGAAGCTCCCGAACATGAGTCTGAAAACTCTATCACAACAGATGAACTTGAGTCGGCCCCACCTACATTTGAAGAAGGGAGACAAGCTATGGTGGATAACTTGAAGCAATTAAACTTGGGGACTGAAGAAGACCAGAGACCAGTGTTCGTAAGCGCTCTCCTCAATCAAAAAGAGGAATCAAAGTACATCCATTTGCTTCAAGAATACAAAGATGTATTTGCGTGGTCTTACAAATAAATGCCAGGGTTAGATCTGAGGGTTGCAGTACATTTCCTTGCAGTAAGGCATGTAGTTCGACCGATCAAGCAACCTTAAAGGAGATTTCGACCAGAACTGATTCCTCAAATTGAAATGTAAGTCAACAAACTTATTGAAGCTGGATTCATACGTGAAGTCAAATACCCAACTTGGATCGTGAATATTGTTTCTATCAAAGAGAAAAATGGACAATTACGAGTCTGTGTTGACTTTCGTGATCTAAATCAAGAATGTCCTAGAGATGACTTTCCGCTTCCAATATTATAGTTGATGGTAGATGCAACTACCGGGTATGAAGTCTTATCTTTCATGGACGGAATCTAAAATCGATTGTGCCCAAAATACAAAATACTAATGAGGTCACAAAATATCCAAAATATTGTATAAAACATTACTCAGTCACAAAATGCTATTTCGATCACAAATTACCCGAAATAGGTCACAAATTGCCCAAATCAGGTCATAAAACCCAATTCATATCATAATGAACATACTAATAAAAAATGGTGTGTAGAGGGCAGAGACTGATTTTCACATTTTTCATCGATTTCCCGCCTGATGTCAACTTCTTTTCTTTCTTGGGTAAATATGATTCTTCAAGACCGTTCTTCCTTTTTCAAATCTCTTTCTATCTTCTCTTTTCATCAACACTAAGAGCACCATTTTAAACACTTCGTGGGGAGAAAATAGTTTCTTCTATGAAGATTCTACAAAGATACTTGGTAGTGATTATTGTGGTGATGATTATGCAAAATGGAGTTTCATCTATTCTATATACGCTAACATAACCTCAAAAATAAGACAGCACGTGCATTACATGGGACAAAACTAGTATATATATAAGTGTGTATTTATTTTATATGTATGTGCTATACGTATTACTGTATGTGTGCATTTATGTATATATATGCATTGGTGTCATGGTGATACGAATTTAGCAATATTATATTTAAATGTTTAATTCGCTATTGTAATTAAAGTTAACAATAAATTTAATTATTCTATATTTAATTAAGCACAAATTATTTTAAAGTTAAATCTTTATTTTGTTTTGAAAGTAAAGTTATAATTGTCTTATTTTTTTTTTAAGTATAAATGATTTTTCATAAATGAAATCATTGATTTGTATTAAGTCAAAGAAAAATCTAATTATTTTTCCACATTTATGATTTTAAGAGATAAATGAAATGTTAATACTTTCAAATCTAGGCATCTAAATTTGGGGGTTTTACAATTCTCTAGCTTAACGCAAACATATAAAGATGAAATCCTCCAGATTTTTCAGCATGTATATGAACCCAAAAAATTCTAGACATTACAAAGTCGGTTTTGTGACTTCTTCAATTCTCTCTTTCAATACCGACTGTTGGATTTAATTTCTCTTCTCATTATTCTCAGTCGGGTTCAAAACCTTCGAACTTTGAAGCACTGAGTCCTTTCATTAACAAATCTGCGACTTGCTCGTGTTTACGTGCTTTAAGTCAATCCCCATTTATGCACCTTTTCTATTACGTCCAGCCCTATTAACACCTCTAGGGTATATATAGTAGCTTTGACCATGTTGAACTCGACAGATTAGCCCCACAGAATCTAACATTAACAGATTAACGCCTATTAGCCTATGCAAAATTATAGTTGACATATAGTGTTCAAAGTAAAACGTATAGTTGATATTTTCTCCATGGCCCCGTTTGATAAGCCATTTTTCCATGGAAGTAGGAAAAAAAATTCCATTTTCTTGCTTTTGGCTTGTTTGATAGGCAATATTTTCAAGGTAAAATATTTTCCTACCCCCACCTCCACACGCTCTTTTGCCTTGATTCGAGGAAAAGCATTTTCCCACCATTTTGGTGGGAAAATGCAATTCCACGTGTCCGTTAATTTATTTTATTTTATTATTTTTTTTTGGAAACAAATTTTATAACCAATTGTAAAAAAAAAAAAAAAATTCACTTTATTGGACGATTTTCATGTAAAACAAAGCCAAACGAACACTAAACTTTGATGAAAAAATAATTTTTTAGGATTTTTATTTTTATTTTTTTGCAATGAAAACAAATTTTATAACCAATTGTAGAAAAAAATCACTTTAATAGACAATTTCCATGTAAAACAAAACCAAACGAACACAAAATTTAAAAAAATTTCGGATGAAAAATTATACCAGTCAAACACACTTAATTAACTATTCCCTACAAAATAATTTCTAAGCAATTATTTTCTATGTAATTCATTTTCTTTCCACCAATTTTCCACCATTACAATCAAACGGACCCTAAATGTTAACCGACTCTGCAACCATAAATAGAAAGACCTGACTATTCAAAGTCAATATTAAGAAACGGGAAAGGGGAATAGTCCATACATCAAAGACTAGTAAACGTCTCTATATTTCCCGCATTCATATTGACCCGCCACAGGCGCCCCCCAATAGGGGGCCACCATGTGGCTTTTTGTCAAAAAAAAAGCCACATAAACAATTATGTATAAGAAGAATATTGCCTGTTATATCCCAAAAAGCCACATAAACAATTATGTACAAGAAGAATATTGCCTGTTATATCCCTATCAATGAACACAATGTCCTCATCAAGTCCAATCATGCGTAGAATTTTGAAGCATATTCTTCACCTTATAATACTTCAGATTCACAGATGGATGACTTGTCTGTACTATCAACATCTCAATCCTTGTAAACATTGGTCCGTGACAAGAAACTAAGAAGTGTACATGGATCTCATATTCAGTCAATATGAAAATAATGCTTCTGTTAACTGCTTGCACATCAATTCTATCAAGTCTCCGTTTGTTTCTCATTTCCATCCATAAAAATGAAAAATATGACCGTTATTCATCACATCAAGCAATCAATTTTGAATTTCTATCTCTTGTGTGGAGCCCAATAACGACTATATTTTTCATTCTCATTCTACAATAGTGAGAGTCAAACGGAGGCTAAATAAGAAGAACTGACAGACATAGGCAGAACTAGAACGACAAAGATGAAGAATAAAGATTTCCCCTTACTTTTTGTTTTAACCCTGTTAATGTCTTCACCGAAGATATCCAATTCAATGGATACTATAACTACATCGCAAATTCTTAGAGATGGTGAGACCATTGTTTCATCGGGCGGAACCTTTGAATTGGGATTTTTTAGCCCTGGAAATTCCAAGAATCGATACGTGGGCATGTGGTACAAGGAGGTAACAGTTATGACTGTGGTATGGGTTGCAAACAGAGAAGTTCCACTTACAAACAGATCAGGACTCTTGAAGGTTGTCGAGCCAGGACTTCTAGTTCTGCAAAACGATACCGATGGTGTCATCATATGGTCTTCTAATAGATCACGACCTGTGAAAACTCCAGTTGCAAAATTGCTCGACTCAGGAAACCTTGTTGTGAAGAAACAAATGATGATGATCCCAAGAATTTCCTCTGGGAGAGTTTTAATTATCCAACTGATACATTATTAGCAGGAATGAAGTTTGGTTGGAACTTCAAAACTGGTCATCAAGTGTATCTATCATCATGGAAGAGCAACGATGATCCATCTCCAGGAGATTTTACATATCACTTTGATCCCACTGGTTATCCACAACTTGTCTTGGAAAGAGGTTCGGATGTGTTTTTCAAGACTGGAACATGGAATGGACTCCAATTTGGTGGGACACCATACTTCAAGAAAAAACCCTTTTTACTTATGGAAGTAGTTCTAAACAAAAATGAGGCGTATGTTACTTATCAGTTCCTTAGCAGATCAATAATTTCAAGGGTTACATTGAGCGAGAGCCCTGAGGGCGCTGTTTCACAGCTCTTGAGCTGGGTTGATACGAAGCAAGGGTGGGTGGCATACATTACTGTTCCAACAGATAATTGTGACACGTATAGATTGTGTGGTGCATATGGTAGTTGCAATGTTATAAATTCTCTGGTATGTGAATGTTTAGATGGATTTTTGCCTAAAGATCCACATGGTTGGAACAGGACAAATTGGTCGAATGGGTGCGTTCGCAGAACACCCTTAAGTTGTACAAATGGAGATGTATTTCTCAAATATTCTGGTATTAAGTTACCAGACACACGATATTCCAGATTTAACGAGAGTATGACACTTGAGGAATGCAAGGTAGTATGCTTGAAGAATTGCTCCTGTACGGCTTACACTAACTTAGATATAAGCACAGGGGGAAGTGGATGCCTACTTTGGTTTGAAGAACTAATTAACATAAAAAAACTATCTGAAGACGGAGATGATATCTACATTAGAATGGCTTCTTCTGAACTAGGTAAGAATTCAATAAACAAAAAGCTTTTTATAATTCAACATATGTTTATTGTAGTCTTACTTTCCTTTAAAGATGATCTGTGTGCTCCTCACTTTGACAGTTCATTTCGTCACTAAGAAACCATCCATTTTTCATTTGCATATAAAATTTTGCAGAGGTAAAAGGAAGAAAAAGAGAGATTCTTGAAGTAAGTTTGTCACTGTTGACGGGAATGGTTCTTCTTGGTCTGAGTTTAATGCTTTATCTGCGAAAAAGGAAGAAGAGGAACCACCGGCAGAGAATAGGAGGTAGGTAAAATCTACAATTATATACCGAAATGTTTTTTTTTCCCTTTCTTTTTTGCACGTTCGTTATAATAAAATAGACCACACCTAATAGGATTGAGGAAGAAAAATGAGTCAATTCATTTGTTGTAATGTGTAGTGTTGTTCAATACTGTATACCAAACATGGACTTAGAGAAACCAAGCTTATGTATGTTGTTAAATCACTCGATCTAAAAGTTTGAACTGTCAGAGAGAGCCATGTGTATATCATTAAGATATGAACACATGTTTATCAATTAAATATGATCCTCAACATGTCCTCTCACGTGTAGTCACATTTTCATTTTTCCATCAAAGCCTAACACATAGACAATTTATTTTAAATAGGTAGAGATGATACTAAAACCAAGGACATTTGCTTGCTCTAATATCATGTTGAACCACTTAATATAAAAGCTTAATATGTTTGATAGGGATACATAAATATTCTTTAAATATGATCTTCAACTTATGTAAATGGAAGTCATCTTTCACTTTTCATTATTAAGTTAGATGCATTTCATCTTTTATGTTTCAGGCAGGCCTGGATACAAATATACGGGTGATCTCAATGATGAAAATCACAACGAAAGCATAGAGCTACCACTGTTTGACTTGGGTACAATAACTAAAGCTACTGATAATTTTTCAATAAACAGTATGCTTGGAGAGGGTGGGTTTGGACCTGTTTACAAGGTAATGGGCAGTTTTTTGTTTGGATATAATAGGGCAGGCACTACAGTGGGGATTGACGCTTACTCAACGTACATATAAACATGTTGTAGATTAAGGGGGAAAGAAACTAATTTTTATAAATGTTTTTTCAAAATACAGATGAACATTTTTTTCTCTTACTGCAAAATGAGCTTTCTATATACATCTTTGTTTTACTTGTTTCATTAACTTTTACTCTTATTTTGCATGTGCAGTGAGATCATTAATACACATAAAGGCATCAATGTTCACTAAATCGCATGTGAAAAGTAAATTTCAATTGAGCAAAATGACTGACTTTTACATACACACGTTCTGAAACAGGGCGTGCTGGAAGAGGGGCAGGAAATTGCTGTCAAACGGCTATCAAGAACTTCCCACCAAGGACTTGTTGAGTTCAAGAATGAAGTTAGCTGTATCGCTAAACTTCAGCATCGAAATCTTGTGAAGCTTATAGGATGCTGCATTCACAGGGAGGAAAAAATGTTGATTTATGAATACATGCCTAAAAGAAGTCTGGACTTCATTCTATTTGGTAAGAAATATCCATCTTGTACAATCACTACAAAGAAAATTCTATCTAGAGTAAGAGTTATACATAATGACATAAGGGATATTAATAGACATTTTTCAAATCCATAAGCAAAGATTTTCGAAGTAAATATAAAATAGAGCCCTTGTATGAGCTCCTTTTTATCCATGAACACATTTTTCCAAAATTCATTTTATACCACATATTCTCTAATAAAATAATTTTACATGTAAACCCAACATTTTTCCTTATTTTTTAACTACACATTCTCCAAAAAAAATCATTATTTCAAAACACATCCCCACCAACCCCCACCAAAAAAAAAAAAAAAATGGAGGTCAAACAGGGACGTAGTTTCATGCAACTAATGCTTGAAGATATCCAGTTATACTTTGGAAATGGACTTCTAACTATCCAACAGACATATTATTCTCATGACAAAGAAAAACTTTTTGACAGATCCAATTGGCAGTACAGTGCTTGATTGGCCAAAGCGCTTCCACATTATAAATGGCATTGCCAGGGGCCTTATGTATCTTCATCAAGACTCCCGTCTCAGAATCATCCATAGAGACCTCAAAGTCAGCAACATTTTGCTAGACTCTGACATGAACCCAAAGATATCAGACTTTGGCATGGCTAGAATTTTTGGAGGAAACGAGACTGAAGCAAACACAAATCGAGTAGTTGGAACGTAGTAAGACTCTCAATGCCATAATATAAGAAATACTCTTCTATTGATTGCCCAGCCACTTAATTTCCTAGCAATTTTTTCCTTGTAGCGGTTATATGTCACCAGAATACGCAATAGAAGGCCTATTCTCAGTAAAATCAGATATATTTAGCTTTGGTGTTATAGTGCTTGAAATTGTGAGTGGAAAAAGAAACAGAGGATTTTCTCACAGTGATCATCACCATAACCTTCTTGGACATGTAAGTAAAATATATATTTCTATGTTCACTGCAACGAAGTTAGTCCTTTTGGCACTTGGATTCAAATAATTGTCCTCTTAAATGAGTTCAATTAGTGCAGGCGTGGATGCTTTATAGAGAAGGTAGATCTTTGGAATTAGTCGATACTTACCTTGGCATCTCAGACTATTTATTAGAAGTGCAGCGATCAATTCATGTGGGACTGTTATGCGTTCAACAATGTCCAGAGGATAGGCCAAGCATGTCTTCAATAGTATTGATGTTGGGGAATGAAGGTGTGTTGCCTCAGGCTAAACAACCTGGTTTTTTCACTGAAAGAGATTTATTTGCTGCTGAAAGTTCAACCAGCACAACTACAGCAGCTTCATTAAACCATGAGACCATTTCAATGCCTGAAGCACGATGATAAGTTACATTAGTCGCCAATATTACTTTATCTTACTTTTTCAACCAGTATACTGAGTTGTATCTCTCTTCCATTATATGAATTAATTCTTCTACATTAGTTTCAATGGTTGGAGGAATTCAATGCACTTATCGATCATTTCATAATATCAAGTCAAAGATATACACTTCTACACACTTTATGTTTGTGAATATAGTGTCCCACCCCCTATAATTTACTGATAGACAACTATGAATCCGTAGTATACATAATGTTGGAAAAGTAGTAAAATCCTAGGCAATAAAATTTTTACTTATTCAGAGAACTTGACCCAGGATCTTAACTAAATAATTATATTGACTATTAACATAATCAATCACACAAAGGGATTGCGAAATTTACCCTTGCAGCGAGATTGAACTTCAAATCTTGAATTCTTTACGCCAACAACTTGCTTTGATCCCATTCACGGATCTTGATCTTCAATTTTCGTGCTTCCAACCTTCAGATCTTCTTTAATATTTTTCTAAAGTATAAAATGCAGTTGTTGTTTGGAGCATCCCCTAACACTCTATTTATATGGCTAGGTCTTTTTCTTTGTTTCAATCCATCTCTACTTCTATTTTGTTATTTTTGCACATGATGTTCCTATACTATTATTAGAGTAATTCAATCTAGAACTTTTATTGAAACTACCAAATGGACTTGACCGAACTTATATAAATTATTCTGCAACAACTATACACAATCGAGCCAATATAATCATTAGTTTCGACTTTCTCCACTAACAATGAGAAAATGAAATCATAAATTATATAAAAATCATAGAAGCAATACAAATTAATTCTTTGCAATTTATGTCTTCTTGACTTATTAGCTGTATTATCTCCATCAGATGTCAAACAACTAGATGAGGATGAAATGACATTTTGCCTTCTAAAATATTTTTACCTCATGTCTCGTGTTTTACGATTGTAGAATTATATATTATTTAACTTGATTTAAACTATTCTCTAAAGAAAGTATCAAAGTGGACTCATTTACCTATCAAACAGGGTGACAAATTCTGAAAGTGAATACGGCTTACTACTTCGACTCCTATTTGCTCCCAATATACCGACCATATGATTGTAACTAAATTTAGGTAATCACTATATCGTAACGAATTTAGGTAATCCATAAGACAACCACATGTAATTAATTTTCTTTAGTACGATGTGCTATAAATTAATCACACTACGCCAAAAAAAGGCTTTTGCAGCAGCCAAAAAACGCTGCAAAAGACTTTTTGCAGCGTTTTAGCGTGTGTTGCGAATCTTGGTATTGCAATTGAGGGAAGACTTTTTGCAGCGTTTATTCACCGTTGTGAAAAAGTTTTTTGTAGCGTTTTTTAAACGTTGCGAAAAAGTCTTTTGCAGCGTTTATTAAACGTTGCGAAAAAGTTTTTTGCAGCGTTTTTAAACGTTGCGGTAAACCATTTTGCATCGTTTTTTAAACCTTGTGAAAAAGTCTTTTGCAACGTTTTTTAAACGTTGCGGTAGACCCTTTTGCAACGTTTTTTAACGTTGCAAAAAACTCTTTTCCAGCGTTTTTTAAACGTTGCGGGACCAATTACATTAATCCCCATATTGTTAACTCCTGGACCCATGCTTTTGCACTGGTCAACCATCTGGATGCTTTGTTCTTTGAGGTCCCTTGGGTAAATTGAAACACTGCTACATATCCAAATGGAAGAAAGAACTTCAGCCAATGAAAAACATTTTGAAGTTCAAAACAGTGAAGACAACACAAGATATTCTTATTATGTTTCATGAGCAAACAGGGGCAATATGAAACAAACTACTAGTTTAAACTTCACAATACAAAGAGATCAACTGGAAACCATGTAGAAAGAAAATAATTGATTACCTCATAGTGCATGCAAAAATATGGACTCTCATGCTGTTGCAGTTTCCTCATCTCGATCTAAAAAATGATTTGGTGACTGTTTCAAGACTCGAGCCAAGTTTTCTAAATTTTGTGGTAAGAAAGAGAACAAACCAAATTAATCTAGAACATGGACTATCTGATCTGCAAACCTAGTTAGAACAAAGTTTGCTGAATGTATATATGGAAAAATATAAGTATGTAAACAGAAAATTTTGGTACAAGCAAATTTGAATAAATGCTTAAATTACATGAAAAGTACGAGAAGTATCTGGATTGCACATTGCACCGCTTGGTTTGAGCTAACTAGATTGGAGATCATGAGAGGAAGAGAGGCTTATAAATTCGCTTATAAATTCAAGAACTCGTCATAAGACAAGTATATGGACATCCAGAATTTACGAAAATATGCACGACTGATACTTCAAAACAGATTATTCCATTTTCAATTGAATTTGATGCCAATGAAAATATGCATCTACAGGTTTCAAAACTAAGCCATGTAATAAGAAGTCAATTTAAAAAAAAATAGAAAATAAATTTAAATGGCATAGCTTAATTACCAGTTGGATCATGCTATCAAATTCCTTAATAGCATCAGTGAACTTGGCAACATCTTCCTCATCAACTGCAGCAGCTAGATCCTGTGATGAGCACACATATAAAGGTAAAAGGTACAAGTTATAATGTTAACGGCTGTTTTTTTAAGGTACCAAAAAGGGAGGCTATACAAAGATTAAGAAAAACCATATAAAAGATAAAAGATTGCGAACTTCATCAATAGCAATAAAGATAGAAAGCAAGAATAAAATGACAACTTACCAAATAGGAAACACCTGCCAGATGGCTAGAGCATATGATGTTACCTGTACGGGGTGTCACCACCAAATTTGATGTATCAACTACCACGGTCAAGCTTCTGTTCATGCTTGATGGGGAACTGGAAAACTAATGTCTTGTCCTTGTTGCTGAATTCAGGGAACTCAGCTGAGATAGCATAGAACCTGTAATCTTCACTGGTCTGGATACCTACACTTGGACATAGAAGTAAATCCCATTGCATATCATATATTCAGCATATACAAAATCACATACAAGGTGCTCGAGCAATTTCCCCCCTTTCCATCTAGATCAAACACAAGAAATTTACAGAAGTAATAGGTTTTTTTTTTGGGTCCTTGTTAGAATAAAACCTTAAAAAAAACCAAATCCAAAATCAAAATGGAAATGTAATTACATTTTCAATAACATCTAAAATTTATGTCACTACGAATGTTAAATCTCTTAAAAAAATGTATGCTTTAATAACTTAACTGCTATCACAGTGAACGTTTCTTATTAATTAAAAAATCACACATCCATTACTGAAAAGTTTTAACAAATCAATAACATAGACAATACCGTACAATATTATTACAAATTAAGGTATATAATTGAAAAATAACATACAATACATCACATATAGAAATAAATTTGAACCTCATAGCCATAGGGATTAGTCTGGATGAGAGGTCGGCCCAAACGCTTTCCAATGTCCTTCTTGTGTTTAATTGCTTTCTTGGACGCTTCGCGGTTCGGGTCGAGATGTCGGAGACCCGCGAACAAAACCAAATAGCTCAAAGCAGCGCTTGCGGCATAGAGAACCAGTTTTTGCAAAAACTTGGTTTCCGATGAACCGCTTCTCATTTTTTGCAATTCTTTTGGAGGATTTGACCTCAATTTGAGATGAAGAATATGTAAAATTTACCGATTTGGGGAAATTGGAAATTTGAAAAGAAAAGGAAAACTTGGAGGGCACGAGAGAGGAGGGGTTGGCGACTCGTATTGATGAGAGGGATTTCGAACAGACAAAGGAAGATGCCCTTTATCCAAGTTTTGAGAGAGCAGGGGGAGGAAGAGAGGAGAGGCGGAGAGGAGAGAGAAGAAAAAGTTAGGACTAACGCTATTTAGAGGGAAACGATCACGAAAAAAATATATGGAGAAATCGTCTTTTGCAACGTTTGCAGAAGACACAACTTTTGCAACGTTTAAAAATGTTGCGAAAAGCTTTTTTGCAACGTTTTTAAAACGTTGCAAAAGATGCATCTTTCGCAACATTTTTAAAACGCTGAAAAAGATGCATCTTTCGCAACGTTTAAAAAACGTTACGAAAAGATCTTTTGAACGTTGCAAAAAGTTGACCCTTTTGCAGCATTTAATAAACGTTGCAAAAAGTTGATCTTTTAGTAACGTCCAATAAACGTTGCAAAATGCATTTAACAATTGCAACATTTACTTATCAACATATTGCGATAGACCCCTTTAGCAACATTTAACTATCGAATGTTGCAAAAGCTGTGTTGCAAAAGCTCATTTTTGGCGTAGTGTCAATGTTTTACTTGATCTAGTGCAGTATACTTCTATGTGTGTTTACTACATTACTCCTGAATGATCAATCACTACGACCAAGACAAAGTGCATACCCTAATTAATATATTAATTGACCTTTCAACCCAGATAGAGTGGCAAAGTCTATAAGTGGACAAGTTCTTCTCGGTCGAAATACAAGATGACCCTTAATCGCTTACACTAATATTCAATGGATAACAAACTCAAAATGAATAAATATTTATTTATTACTAAATAAGAGAGAATTTTATAAATATCAGTTATGCTCTAAAACTATTGGACATCAAACCCAACACATACAACATAAAGAGTAAATACTTTGTTGTCTTGAGAACCAATATCATGATAAACAGACCAAGATGGCTGTAAGTGTTTAGTAACTACTGAAATTGACATTCCAAGTAAGTTGTGTGACTAAACATGTTTGAACAATGAAAAAACCCTTTGAGAAACGCAAATTTTACCCTAACAACACTTAGATGGGGGTGAATAGGTGTAATATGCAGAATTGCAATAATTAAAGCAACAAGTCACTTTTAATTAGTTTCTAAATGATTAATCAACCAAGTCAATTTAGTCTTATGTTGAATTACCTTGGTAAGAACATCAATATGATGATGGAGAAACACAACAGGGTAAAAACTCTGGGACCAAGCCAGTTATCTCTACTATAGACAATATGAATTATAGTATATTTCCAGCCAGCAAACTCCACTAGTTCCCGCTGTGTAATTATTGTAATCTCCAAGACCAGCTGTAATTCTAGTCTCACGATCTACTACTGTAGACACTGTCTAGCCACATTGCTAAACTTCTTGTTCTACCTCATGTAGCCTCTTAATCTAATATCTCCTTCGAGTTTCCTAATCTCCTTCTATTGTCTCTTCCAAGTGGAATTTCAAGAATCTTCATTTCTTGTGCTTTTCCTGTGCTTGCAGTCCACCTCTCTCAACCTCCAGTAACCTCTGAAGGTCCATCAAGAAAGTACATTCCTAAGGACGTTTAGGAAGCATGTGTTTTGGATTCTTCAATTTAATGTTTTCCAAAACTTGATTGTCAGATCCCAAGAATGATATGGATAAATCAATGAATTGCCTCTTGGATCTCTTAAACAATGATGTGAAAGTGTTATATCTATGAAGCACAATGAAGCAACCTCTAATTTTCATGGAAAACCCTTTGTATTTATAGTTGGAAGTGTATGAGTATAATGGACCGTGTAAAACTCTCCAAAATCGCGAACTAGGACAAGCCACGTAAATATGTCGCTCGAGCGACAGTGAGGCGACGCGAAAGTGTTTCGTTTCTGTCGCTCGAGCCATGTCTTGACGATAGTCTGGCAAAACTCTGGTGCTCGTTTTCCTTGTTTTCAACCTCTAACCCTAACCTAACTCATCTACACAAAATTGCACCCAAGTCCTTGACTTTTTACAAGTGTTCAATTAAGTCTATTTTGTTCACAAACATGTCAATTACAACATTAGACCTAATAATCTCCCTCTACGGCATTTTGTCACGAAACCATACAAATAAAGCCAAGGAAATAAAATATATCAAACTATACTACCCAAGTTCATTAAGTTCTTCCACTTCTTATATTTCTTAGTATACCTATTTCCTGAAATCAAAAACTCAATACCCAGTGTAAAATCATGTGATACGGGAAATCAAAAATTCATGAACATAAATAAGCATGCTAGTTTGAGACATGACATTAATGTCAATTAAAATACCAATCAGAACATTAACATCACAAAACATCAAAATTCAAACAACTATGCATAAGACATGCAATGCACATGCTCTCCCTTACTGCAAACTCTCAATATTTTTTATGCAGTAGGCAAATGTATCTATATCTCACCCCCAACGACCCCTCAGACATAAAATGCAATTTAAAACTCACCGATTCAATTTTTCTCCCCCTTTTTGTCACACAATGACAAGGGACAAAGCAAATTTAATAACATACAACATCTGAATAATGTAGGTATAAGAAATCATAAGTATATGCGGTGAACAATAATCTTTTCCACAACTCCAGCTTAAATTACCCTATGTAGTAAGTGATATAAGTGACTCATATGTGTTAAGTGTTACTAATCATTTGGCAGCAGTACTCCAAACCTTAATTTTGTGAGAAAGAACAAGCAAAATCACTGCTAATAAGTATATTCCTCTACTTATAAAAGTCAAACCGTAAAGTACGTTAGAACCTACATATTAAAGCTAATTTCGAATGAAGTTCTTTTCTCCCCTAACTTACAATACAAAAATTTTTCTTTTATCACAACTTTCAATAGGAATACTCATATATATGTTTTTTTTTCATCTTAAGTGTAGACTCATTTCCATTAAGTGACTATATGACCCCTATAACGAGCTTTATGTCGGTTAACCCAAGTCAATTGACCATATGCACCAAGTTATGAGAAACCATGTGGGCTTAATTACTCAAGTCAAGTAGGCTTCGAAAATGAGCATTAAGATATTGAGTCATCCCTAATCTCACACACGTGGTAGAGTCCCACTGTCAAGATTATAGTGTATGCAGTGCAGATGGTATATGAAGAGACTTAATTACATTAAATACTCCATAAGTTTCCTAAGCTAGCAATGAAAATTATGTTACAACTCACTAAATAAATCCAATCTTGACTACAACCAACAAAATCAAGAGTATTTCATATTATGTTGTAAAATAATTTCAAAAACAGTCTTTTTTGTTTTTTTTAAAAAACAAAAATGAAGGCATAGCAATAAAAAAATGTTTTTGTTTGTTTTTCATTTTAAAACATGTATATTTCAATTGATCTATCGAGATATCTCTTTACTTTGTAGACCCATTTGCGTGATATAGGTTTTACTCAATTAGGAATTGGTATCAAATCCCAACTCTCATTTTGCCTTTGAGACATGAACTCTTCTACCATTTTCTTTCTTCACTCCTTGTGTTGGATAGCTTCTTCAAAGGTCTTCAGCTCTTTGGTACTATCGTCTTCTTCAACTACTAAGTTAGCATACTTGAGGTTTTGTTTTCTCTGTGTAGTTGATTTTCTCAACTATAATTGTGGGCTCATTTGTACATTAACATCCTCTTGTGTAACTCGACTGTATGTCCTTTGTGTTGTCTGATGCACACCCATTTACCAAGGACTTTGTATTGCACTAGTAGAGTCCTTCCATCACTTGATTCTTGTCCTCCTTTTGTCTCCTCAAGACATCATTATGCTTCTGTGATCTCCTCTTGCAATTTGTTGTCTATTTCCTTTTAATCTGGTAGCTCCATTATTAAGTTGCTTTGTCACACACCAAGTTCCTTGACATATAACAATGATCAATTGTCAGGTTACAACATCTCCATCCTTTAAATATACACCTAATTCCCTTCTTATCAAACTTGCTTCTCAAGTGATTAGGCACAAATACATAAAACAACGCAGCTAAAGACGCGAAAGTGATTTACTGTTGGCTTCATATTCCACATTTTCTCAAATGGTAACGCAAACTCCAACTTTGGTTGTGGTAGCCTATTAGTCACATGTGCAGCTGCTATCCTCATACACTCAGGCCAAAACCTTTCGACACATTCTTGACATGTAGCATAATTCGACATGTTTCTGCAAGGTGTTTATTTTTTCTTACTGTTACACAATTTTGTTATGGCATGTTTGGATATGTCAATTGATGGTGTATCTTGTGTTCTCTTAAGTAATGGGAGAATTCCTAGGATGTATACTCTTCCCCATTATCCATGTGTAGGCAATAAATCTTATCTTGATTTTTCCTACGTTTTATTTAAACTCCTTAAACTTTATAAATGTCTCCGAAAAAACCCAAACGTACCTTGAGAAGTCATTGATGAAAGTCACCATATAACGCATCCTTCGATTTGATGGTTGCTTGACAGGTCCAAACATATCAGAGTGTATATCTCCAATGACTGCTTTGCTACATTATTTGACTTTTAGTACAGTAGCCAATGTACACAACAAACACATAACATGTCATCTTTGATCTCGAGCTGAGGAAGACCCCAGAGCATTGAATTCTTCATCATCACCTCCAGCTTGTGATAACTTACATGTCCCAGTCCTGCATGCCTAAATATGCTATCTCGTTCTTTTGAGTCTTATCTATGTATGCAGACTCTGTCAACATTACGTTGATAGACTCTAATATTTGTCCCTCCATTATTGGTGTACCTGATGATGTTAGCCATTGATAGAAGATTTTTCTTCATTCTTGGGACCTGATAGACGTCTTGTAAATGCAACTAACTAGGATTGAAATAAGGCATGATAACTATCTTACCAATGTGGGCTATTGGAAATCTTGAGTTGTTAGCAATTACTACCATCCGACATCCTTGTGTTCCATTGTATTTTGTAGCTTCTCTTTATTTCCCGTCATGTGGTTGGAACATCCAGAGTCAAAAATCCAATCACTTTTGTATTTTATTCGTCCAATGAGCATCCCCACTATTGCTAATTCTTCCTTAGAGCCTTTACATTCATTCCTTTGAGTCTACTCCGTCATTGCAAGAGATGCTATAGAATTCCACTCTTCTTTTTCTATTATATTTTTCTTGTTCATTAGAGGTTGCCATATTACCTTCTGCTGGCTTTTTCTTAAATTGATGGTCTTTGGCATAATGAACTCGTTTGCCACATACAAAACATAACCCATTAATTCATTGGAATCCCTTGGACGGTTGACCTCTTTTGTCACGAATTTGTTTGATTCCCCTTGTCACATAACCTTCTCCATGTTTATTTTTTTTATTCTTTATTATTTTATTGATGGAGTCGACCTCTTCTTTTATAACTACATATCACTTTTTTTTTATTGAGACCACTAACATTTGCTTGGTCAACACTTCTTGATCGGCATCAAATTTTAAAGATTGACCAATGAAGGTTGCTCTGGCCATCCTTGTATGGCAATAATAAAACCTCTAAATTCGAGACCCAATCCATGTATAATTATTTTTCTCATTCTGAACTCTAAAAGTTTACTCGTGGCGTCTAACTCATAAATTTCACAGTAGAGATTTCACTTTATTAAATTATTGACTTATCATTAATTCTCCTTGAGTGATCGAAAGCAGCTCGTTTTCCAACAATTGCAACCTCATATCATGTTTCTTTGAGAATAGTATGGCCAAAGTGTCATATTCTTCCTTTGGTGCAGTCTTATCTCTTATGTGATTCAATAACTCTTCCTCTATTGTCATTTTTGTAAACATATCTCCTCCTTCTTTAATTCGCTACTTTTCCAGAGCTTCAGCCTCTACTGGTGGCATCATGTCACTTCCATCAACTACTTCTCACAAAAATTGTCTTTGGAGACATGACTCCATGCAAGTTTGCCATATAGTATAGTTTTGATTGTTGAGCTTCTTCATTCTGCATAACACTTGTAGATCACTCATTGTGACTTGATTTACCTCGTAATCAAGCAAGCTTTATGAAAGCTTCACAATCTCAATTTGTGCATGAACTCAAGAATCCCAAAAAATATGTCCCTGACTACCTTGCACTGATACCAAATTGTTGAGTTTGAAACTCAAAGAATGTTATTTTATTGAGAAAGAGATTTATACCAATGATATTTAGACAGTTTCACTCACACTTATTAATTTTAATTATGTGGAAACACTTCTCTCCAAGATAGTACACTATACTACCTTTTTGATGTAGGACAACTGATGTTAGAGTTTGAAGAAGAATTAGATAGAAAATTGGCCAAAAGAGTTGTTTCGAAGAAACGGCATAACGTTTTGCACCGGTGTCAAATTTTCTATTATAATATATTTTCGAAAACGTCTCTCAGCACTCCATACCTTCCCAACCTGGTCATCCCAGTTGACATTGTTTCCAACCTCAAATTCGCAGTTTAAATCGTGCTACCGGACAGTCAAAATTTTAGTGTTATTTTTTATTTTTCGTTTTTAGTTGCTTTGATTTAGTGGATGTTCATTTTGGTCTTTTTTCTTAAATTAGGGTTTCTAGAGACTATTTAAAGGCTCTTTGTTTTCTAAATAAACACATTGAATTTTGGAGGCTACTATTTTCTTGTGAATTACAATTTTCTCTCGTTTTGGTTTAATTTTGTAAACCTAGAACTTCCGTTTTGCGTCACTTTCTCTCTATTCTCATACATACATAAACAATACATATAGCCACCTGGTATTTATAGGTGTTGATGTCGGAGGATTTTGTTTTTGTAGATTTTTCAATTGTGGTGGTAAATTTCAGTTGGTAATGAAAGTTTCCATAATTTTTGGCAGATGTCGACAAAATTGAAGTTCCCAAATTCATCTAGATTGGCAGTGGTGATAGATTCCTGGTTGCATCCTTCGATTGTGATGGGGGTTCGATTTGGGTGTCAAGGTTCACAGTGATTTTGGAGTTGGGAGTTGCAATTTCATTCAAGAGAGTACACACGGTGGTTTGGAGAGATTTCACGCTTTCATTTCAATGGGCTAAGACGTGTTTGGGAGTTACACTCTAATGAGTTGGCATTTGATTTTTGTTTTGGAGAGATTTTAAATCCATGTGTACATTCTGTCATCCACGTAGGCATAAGTTAGAAATAGAAGTTGCCCGGTGAGTAATGGGTTGCAACGGTCTAAATTTCGGTGCGTAATGCGTTGTTATATGAAGTACAATGAGTAAAACGTGATCATACCCGAAGTTTGGTATGTTTCCAAACAATTAACTCCAAATATATAACATCTCTAACAGCATAATGTTTTAGAATAGGTGATTTAACAAACCCCATATATTCATTCTTCTTATAAAAGACGAATGTCCTCAAAGTTAAATGAAAATAATGTAACCAATGGTTCCCTAAGAAAAATTCTAAATGAGGTTATTAAGATTTGAGGTTCCATTATAAAAATTTAACCTTATTTAGAGGATTAGCCCAAAACTTTATTGGTCGATATTTCAGTAATTGGTCGATATGGGATTGATCTCTTAATATGTCCACACAAGTTCGTGGTTTGTTTGAGCAAACCGAACTTAAAATCCATATGCTCATTTTTTAGTTTTAATTGGATCGAATTGCTCGTTGGAACTTAATGACTCCAATACAATGTAGAATTTGAGAAATTAATGTAATCTCATTTTCACTGTTAGATCAAATATAATTTGCAACGATTTATTTATAGATTACATAGGAGAAATGGATAAAAATTAAATTACTGACTGATAACTATAAGGAAAAGATATCTCCTAAAAATCACCCATTTACAAGTAACTTCTCTAAAATCTTGCAATTAATGCTTCTTCGGATTGATTTGATAGACTTTTCCAAACGAAGTAAACTAATCCCTCTAATATGCTCAAGTCTGGCGATAGGGAACAATGGAGAGGAAAACTACAACCACATGATTGGTTCAAAAAGAACTACTTACATCCACAAGTTGTGGCATCTTACAAAACATGAAAATACACTCACCGCAGAAAATTTCCAATACAAGACGTGTGTAAGTGGGGCAAGCATAAGTGAGGACTGACCAAAACGGTCACGGCCACCCTGGCCTGGACGTTTAGCCTTATTAATATCTCTTGAGTATATAGAGTGGCTTTGACCCAGTTCAACTCAACAGACAAGCCCAAGAGAATCTAACATCAGTGGAATTAAATTGACTCCTATTAGCCTATACAAAATTATAGTTGACATACTATGCAAAATTAAAAAGGTGGTTAATGTTTTCATTTAAGGTAAAATGATTATTCAAAGTCAATATTGTAGAGTTTAAATAAAAAAATAATAATAATTTCAGTTATTATCAAAGTGGACTAACACGATGTGCATACAACTAAAACCACTAAACAATATAATATTATTTATCAAAGGAGCACTCAAAACTATTTTCTCTCCTTAACTCACAATACAAAGCTTTTTCTCTCAAATTGGAAACCTCTCTGTCTCGCTTGTTACTTTCTCAATTCACTCTTACGTACACAGTACACACAACCATCTTTATAGCAATGTTCTAAAAAGCGTAAAGTGTTGCATAGCGTCGAGGCCGATAATCAAGAATCACAAGTTTAAACGTGTCAATGCGAAGAATAAGCATCACAATGCGTTTCGTATTTTTAAAATTTTTTTAATTATTTTTAAGACATTGAATATATTTTTATATAAAAAAACAGTTTTTTTTTTATGGGAAAAAAGGGATAAGGCGCTCTTAAGCGGTCAACAAAAAAGGTTGACCGCTTTTTTACGCGAATACCCCGAAGCGTCACGTCTTCACCGCGCTCCGTGCTTTAGTGCGCTAAAGTGGCGCTATTTCCCACTTTTTAGAACATGGATTTATAGGTGCTATTGTTGGTAATAGAATTTTCTAGTATGGCGATGCTTCAAATTCTAGCAACAATAGTCTCTAGAATATTCTTGTAATGCTGCGTTCTTAATGCTTGTGATTGTCATATCTATCTTGATTAGTTGCATTTATGTTACATTTACTATTATATTATTATAATTATTGTAGTCGTGACTAACTATATTGGTTGTAGTGAATTGTACCTTGAACGCCCTAAACGATCAACGCACCAATTAAAATTATTTATTGTAGACAAATAATTAAATAAAACTTCTAAACTTTTCCTAATTCTACAAAAGCTGCAACATATAACCATATTCCTTCCATTTTCACCTAGCTGCTTACAATCTCTCCAAGTCCCCACCCCAAAAGTGCTCATTTCATATTCTGCTTTTTATTGGAAATTGGGTTCGACACTACTTTGAAGGTATTACGTTTTGTTTTTTTAAATATTATTTTGTCATCATTTTTAGAATTAAATGTCAAATTTATATGATGTAAATTCCACTACATATTACTTTAATCATATGAGAGGCTTTTTGTGCCCTTACATGTTTCTGTATATATATAAATGTGTCTCTATATTTATATGTTATATGTTTGTGTGTGTATATATATATATCTTCTATATATAAAAAGTGTGTATTTAACGGAATTTGTTGGTTTAACGGAAAAACTAACGGAATTTCTTGATTTAACGGAAAAACTAACGGAATTTTTTTAATTTAAAAATCATTTAACTCCATAATTAGGCTTCAAAATTTACAATTCTAAAGCCCATGTAGAAGTATTGGATGTCATGCTCATTTTATAGATACATTTCTCTCCAAAGGTTTCATAAACTTTCAATGTGAGATTGTGCATTTTATATATGCTTTTAACTCCAATAGTTTTATAAATTTCCAATGTGGGATAGTGACAAAAAAAAAATGTTAAAATACTCATCAAAATCATTTTAAAATGTATGTCTAATTGACTAATTTGATTTTGAATTACAACTAATTAAATTGTAATATTCACTTTCATTCTTTCATTTATTTAATTTTCAAATTTAATTTAAATTGCACTTGATTATTAATATATTAATGTTAGATATTATTTTCTATAAGTTTAAAATATTTTAATTTAACAAAGTAAACTATTTTAACATATTTATTTTTAGTTTTTAGTGTTGGGACTAATTGTAGGATATCTAATAAATCTAATTAGTAAAGATAGATTTACTTTAAATTATTTTTATGTATTTATTGCATTCGGTTCGACCGCAATTGAATTTCCACAAACTTCATGTCGGAATCATTCTCGATTGTGAATCAAAATACTTCATCTCCATTTTCAGATATCGGAATTATCAAATCCGCAAACTTTTCGTATAAATCCTATGATTAATGCTCATATTTAGTTCCTTAATTAATAAAAAAATTTAAAATTCTCCTAACACTATTTGGCAATATTATAGTATTATATTAAATGTTTAGTAAGTATTATTTTTAAATATTAGATGATTTTATGATATAGTAAAAAATCTCTTTTTTTTTTATAATATAGAAAAAAAATATTTTTTAAAATAAAAATATATTTAATGTCTTAAAAATAATGAAAATAATATTAAAAATACGAAACGTATTATGACGCTTATCCTTCGTATTGACACGCCTAAACTTGTGATTCTTGATTCTCAACATCGACATCTCGCAACGCATTACGCCTTTTAGAACATTATTAATAAATGAATGGAAAATGCAAAAAAATTTGTACTACTACATTTTAGTCACTAGGAAAAAATGAAACTAAAAAAAATGGATGTGGATATTATCAATTTAAAAATGCTAATAGTTTATTTGGTAAGGTACATTGAACTCAATGAAGAAAAAATATTTATTTATTTAGTTTTGTATTATAATGTTATCTATTATTTTATTATGTATAAAAGTTCATGATTAAATACAAAATTTAATATAATATAATAGTACGAAACACAAACTTATACATTTTAATTTAGAATTTAACACTATTCAAGTTAAAATTAATATATCACAATGTGTAATTATTTATCAATTACATAAACATTACATCATTAATTATTTAATGAACCAAAAAAATTATATATAACTAAGCAAACGTGCATTGCACGTTGCTTAAACCTAGTATATATATAAGTGCGTATTTATTTTATGTGTGTACAAATGTATGTGTGCATTTATGTATATAGATGCATTGATGTCATGGTGATATGAATAAGTACTATTATATATATAAATGTTTAATTCGTTGTTGTAATTAAAGTTAACAATAAATTTAATTATTATATATTTTATTAAGCAAAAATTATTTTAAAGTTAAATGTTTATTTCGTTTTGAAAGTTATATATTTTTTTAAGTATAAATGATTTTTCATAAATGAAGTCATTGACTTGTATTACGTCAAAGAAAAATCTAATTGTTTTTCCACATTTACGATTTTGAGAGATAAATGAAATGTTAAACTTTCAAATCTAGGTATCTAAATTTGGGGGTACATTTCTCCAGCATGTCGCAAACATATAAAGATGAAATCCTCCAGATTTTTCAACATGTATATGAACCCAAAAAATTCTAGACATTACAAAGTCGGTTGTGTGACTTCTTCAATTCTCTCTTTCAATACCGACTCTTGGATTTAATTTCTCTTCTCATTATTCTTAATCGGGTTCAAAACCTTCGAACTTCGAAACACCGAGTCTTTTCATTAACAAATCTGCGACTTGTTCTTCAGTGTTTACGTGCTTCAAGTCAATCCCCATTTGAGCACCTTTTGCATTACGTCCAGCCCTATTAACACCTCTTGGGTATATAGAGTAGCTTTGACCATGGTCAACTCAACAGATTAGCCCAACAGAATCTAACATTAGCAGAATTAAATTAACGCCTATTAGCTTATACAAAATTATAGTTGACATATAGCATTCAAAGTAAAAAGTAGAATCTGAAACCATGAAAAGGGAATAGTCCATATATCAAAGACTAGTAAACGTTTCTATATTTCCCTCACTCACATTGACCTGTTATATCTCTATCAATGAAAACAACGTCCTCATAAAATCCAATCATGCGTAGAATTTTGAAGCATATTCTTGACCTTATAATGTTTCAGAATGACAATTGTATGAATTTTCTGTATTATCAACAACTCAATCCTCATAAGCATTGGTCCATGACAAGAAACTAGGAAGTGTACATGGACCTCATATTCAGTCAATATGAAATAATGCTTCGGGTAACTGCTTGCACATCAATTCTATTAAATAAGAACTGAGAGACATAGGCAGAACTAGAAGCATGAAGATGTCGAATAAAGGTTTCCCCTTACTTTTTGTTTTAACCCTGTTAATGTCTTTCCCGAAGACTTCCAATGCAATGGATACTATAACTACTTCAAAAATTCTTAGAGATGGTGAGACCATTGTTTCATCAGATGGAACCTTTGAATTGGGATTTTTTAGCCCTGGAAATTCCAAGAATCGATACGTGGGCATGTGGTACAAGGAGGTAACAGTTATGACCGTGGTATGGGTTGCAAACAGAGAAGTTCCACTTACAAACAGATCAGGACTCTTGAAGGTTGTCGAGCCAGGACTTCTAGTTCTGCAAAACGATACCGATGGTGTCATCATATGGTCTTCTAACACATCACGACCTGTGAAAACTCCAGTTGCAAAATTGCTCGACTCAGGAAACCTTGTTGTGAAAGAAACAAATGATGATGATCCCGAGAATTTCGTCTGGGAGAGTTTTAATTATCCGACTGATACAATGTTCTCAGGAATGAAGTTTGGTTGGAACTTTAGAACAGGACATGAAGTGTATCTCTCATCATGGAAGAGCAATGATGATCCATCTTTGGGAGATTTTACATATCACTTTGATCCTACTGGTTATCCTCAACATGTGGTGAAAAAAGGTTCAGTGGTGCAGTTTAAAACTGGACCTTGGAATGGACTCCGCTATAGTGGGACGCCAAACTTGAGGAAAAATCCTATTTACAAATACGGAGTAGTTCTAAATAAAAACGAGGCCTACTTTTCTTTTGAGCTTCTGAACAGATCAATTATTTCGAGATTTACTTTGACTGCAAGTGGTGTTGGACAGCGCTCGACATGGATTAATCGAACACAGGGGTGGGTGGTTTATATTACCGCTCCAACAGATAATTGTGACATTTATGGATTATGTGGTGCATATGGTAGTTGCAATATTGCGAATTCTCCAGTTTGTGGATGTTTCAATAAATTTTTGCCTAAAAATCCAGATGGATGGTACAATGGAGATTGGACGAATGGGTGCGTTCGCAGAACTCCCTTGAATTGTCAACAAGGAGATGTATTTCTCAAATATTCTGGTATTAAATTGCCAGATACAAAATATTCCTGGTATAACGAGAGTATGACACTCAAAGAATGCAAGGTAGAATGTTTAAAGAATTGCTCTTGTACAGCTTATACTTACTTGGATATAAGCAGAGGGGAAAGTGGATGCCTACTATGGTTTAAAGACTTAATTAACATCAAAGAACTATCTGAAGAAGGTGAAGATATCTACATCAGAATGGCTTCTTCTGAATTAGGTAACAATTTAATATATAAATCTCAAATCTTTCCTCGTCTTATTTTCCTATATAGATGATCTGTATACTTCTCAATTTCAAGGTTCTATATCATTGAAAAAGAAAACTCATTTTATTTGGATAAAATTTTTGTAGAGTTAGAAGGGAGTAAAAGAAAAGTTCTTGAAGTAGGTTTGCCGTTGTCCATAGGAATGGTTCTGCTTGGGCTTAGTCTGATGCTTTATCTTCGAAGAAGGAAGATAAGAAATCACAGGCTCAGAACAGGTAGTAAGAAAAATCTACTATTTTCTACTGCAGACAATTGGAGAAACCAAGCTTATCCTTACACAGCTAATTGAAATCCTTCGTTTGCTTTTCTCTGTCATGTTACATCAAATTCATCACTTCTGTTTCAGGGAGGCTGGAAGACAACTTTATGGACCGTAAAAATGATGAAAGTCAAAACAAAGACATAGAACTGCCGCTGTTTGATTTATATACAATAATTAAAGCTACAGATAATTTTTCAATTAGTAACAAGCTTGGAGAGGGTGGGTTTGGACCTGTTTACAAGGTAATATATAATTTTTTTTTCATTTTTCAGTTTTAATTTAACAGGGAAGGCACCACACTTGGATAGATTCTCTCAGATATTTATCTTGTGTCCCAAATTTTTGGATGATCAATAAACGATAGTATCAAATATTTTGTTCGCATAATCATTTGGAATTTTACTCTTCTTTTTAATGAGAAATTAAGTCTCTTAATACACAAAAATATATCAACGTCACACTAGGTCACGAAAAAAGTGAGTGGGAGATGATATGCAAATTGCCATTTTGCAAAACAAATACATTTTACATGTATAATTTCTGATATAGGGCATACTGGAGGAGGGGCAGGAAATTGCCGTCAAACGGCTATCTAGAAATTCCCTCCAAGGACTCGATGAGTTCAAGAATGAAGTTATTTGCATAGCTAAACTACAACATCGAAATCTCGTGAAGCTTCTAGGATGCTGCATTCAAAGAGAAGAAAAGATGTTGATTTATGAATACTTGCCCAATAAAAGTCTTGACTTGTTTTTATTCGGTAAGAAATATTCGCATCACACTATTATCTCAATAGCTAATTCTATCAGGAGTACCAGTTAAACTTAATGGCAGAGAAGTTTCACACACATTTTTCAAGTCCTGAAGATAATTTTTTTTGATCAATTGTAATATAGGGTACAGAACAATATTCTTTTGCAACATGTGAAAATTCATGCTCCTGTGTGCGTGAAGTTATGTCATTATAGATGTTGGACTTGATTTCTCATTTCCAATTACCCAACAAATTATCTTCATGAGAAGAGAGTTTTTTGGCAGATCCAATGCAAAGTGCAGTACTTGATTGGCCTAAGCGATTTCACATTATAAATGGTATTGCTCGGGGACTTATGTATCTCCATCAAGATTCCCGTCTCAGAATCATCCATAGAGACCTCAAAGCTAGTAATATTTTGCTAGATTCTGATATGAACCCAAAAATATCAGACTTCGGAATGGCTAGAAGTTTTGGAGGAAACGAGACCGGAGCTAATACGAGCCGAGTAGTTGGAACATAGTAAGCATCTCGGTCCCATAATTTATGAAATGCTATTCTATTGCTTATAACTTAATTGCCTGATAAATTTTATCATGTAGTGGCTACATGTCCCCAGAATATGCTATAGATGGCATGTTTTCTGTAAAATCAGATGTATTTAGCTTTGGCGTTTTGGTGCTTGAGATTGTAAGTGGCAAAAAAAATAGAGGATTTTCTCACAGAGATCACCACCACAACCTTCTTGGACATGTAAGTATAGTATACTCAAATTGTAATGAAATTAGTCCCTACGGCACTTGGATTCAAAAAGATGGTCCTTTAATTGAGTTCAATTATCACAGGCATGGATGCTGCATAAAGAAGGAAGGTCACTGGAATTTGTCGACGATTACCCTGGCATTTCACATTATTTATCAGAAGTGCAGAGATCGATCCATGTGGGACTGTTGTGTGTTCAACAATGTCCAGATGACAGGCCAAGCATGTCTTCAGTAGTGTTTATGCTCGGGAATGAAGTTGAGTTGCCTCAAGCTAAGCAACCTGGTTTTTTCACAGAAAGGGATTTGTTTATGGCTGAAAGTTCAAGTAGCACAAATGCACCAAGCTCAATAAACCAAATGACCACTACACTAATGGAAGCACGATAAGCTAATAGATTAAATATCTTATGCTTACATTGCTTTTTTTCTTTTTTTTAATAAGTGGATACAAAATCATACGTTCTATTCATTACACACATTAATTATCGGTTTCATTCTTTGGAGGATCTGTTTTAATTAGAAATCATGTCCAGGTTCTAGTCCTCTCATAAAGACTTCACAGCATATATGCATCAATAGTATAAACAATGAAAGTACATAGCTCCATTCCCGAGGTGGTTTTTGTATAAATTAAATCATTCATCTGTACGTAATTAGGTACAGCATTCATGTCAACATCCCAAAATTATCGAAAAGGCTAGGAGCCATTAAAATTTACATTCCAAGTAATTTGTTGCAGTATACCTGTTGGACTGATGAAAATCCTTGATGGCACGCTTACTAGTTTGGTATATAGTACTTAATTAAGGAATAAAATTTACATCCTTGCTGGCATGTTTATCTACAGGCTCATACATACAGCACGCTTGAACTCAACTTTGAACATGAAATTGGTTTGAATACTGAATTTTCTGCAAATATAATTAATTTTTATAACTTATGGTTTAATTAGATGTTAATTTTGATTGTTAGGTAAACCTAAATTGGAGGAATTGGAAGAAAGAAACGAAAAAGAACAAAAACGAAAGAAATTGAAAGTTCAAGGACTAAAGTGAAAATATTCACTTTTGTGATGCATAAAAAATACCCATGTTAATATAGAATAATCATCCATAGTAGTCAAAATATTTCATACCAAAAAGAGAGGTAATTTTATAGGGGCCCCAAATGTCACAATGAATTAATTCAAAATGTCTAACAAACGAAATTTAACTAATAAAAAACAGAAGTCGACTTTGTTTTGCAAGTGCACAAACTTCACAAGCATTATTAGACTGGAAATGGAAAATTAACAAATGTTTTTGACACGTCCTACCCCAGATAAAAACTAGTGGACCCAGAGTGTGACATGCGTCGATTATAGATACCAACTAAAAGTGGGACCCACCATCAAGGCTACTACAATATGAATCTCATAAATCATTTTAATAGAAATTTCGGCATTATCTCCCCTATTTTTGGACTAACCAACTTGTAGACAATGTTATGCAACCTCAATCATGATATCATATCAATGCTAACTCATGTTTATATCTCACGGTATAGAGATAAGCCAAATTCTCGAACTTTTACTATGAAAATACATCAACTATACATATGGACGCAAAATACATAGTGAGCCCATCTACTATCTACAGATGATGTGCAATGACATCCAAAAATGAACACGTGTCCCAAAACACTAACTACATGCTCTAGAAAATGAGTCATACTAGTCGTCGGTAGCTTTGACTCCAAATCAAGGCTCAACTTTACAAGATGCCCAAAAACTCAACTGCTACCTGATAAGGAAATGGTGGAAAAAATATATGAATTGATAACTCAGTGAGTAGAGAAGTTCAGAAATAATTATACCTTTCTATTTACCCATTTTTATCAACACCAAGTTTACATAATTTACCGGTTCACAGTATAATAACATATAATAATAATAAAAATGAGACATCTCATAACTTTGAAAAATATCATCGAATAATCATGATATAATCATTAACTCAAATCCATATCGTTATCTCATCTCATCACATGTAATCAACCAAAAATGTACCATTTGACTGAAATCAATAATCTGCCCATCGGGCTAAATACTTTCGTCACGGCCCATAAGCCCCTCTGTGATCGAAAGTGGGTCTCAAAGACCTCTCATAATTAATACTAGAACAAGGTCAAGGCCACTCAATGAACTATATATACACGGTCAGACCCCTTCATCCACGGTCAATACCCTCTGTATAGTATAGAACACGGCCAAAGCCCATCAGTGAACTAGAATAAATAGACAATCATGGGTACTTTTCTGATTGATCTCAATATCATATATGTCACATTCCAATTCACAAATAATCCATACACAATCTTTAAAATCTACACAAACCATAATGAATGAATATTTCCAAGTCAATCATGTAATTGGACCAATAATTCACTTAACTGCACAAAATGGATAGTAATATAATTAATTAGCAATACTTGGAAAATACTTGAGTTTTTCCACTCACAAACTAATTACGGGATGATGTGTTGGGTTGGTAGGCTGTTTCGAACTCTGCGCTACCTCCCATAATAATATCAGGTGACTCTTATGTTGTTTGTTGCGTCATAGCAAAAGCCTTTCCCTACTTCTTCGGTCTTCCAACTTGACCTTTTGGTTGGGTACCACTACCACTTGTAATATTAGACTGGACCACAATGTTTGCACATGCTCTATAAGCCGAAGCATCTCCTTGATTTTGATTCGGCCTCATATTTCCAACATTCTGTTGGGGAAAATACTCTATGTGACATACAACCCTCCTGTAATAACATTGGACAATTTCTTGTAATGTGTCCACCTTGGCCGCAGTTATAGCAAACACCAATTCCCTTGAACTTTAAACACTCGTCAAGGTGAGGTCTCCCGCATAACTGGCAATATGGAAATCTAGAGCTACTAGAACTCTCACCCTGCCTGGAAGTAAATATTCTCTGAGACGGACCTTGAGTGTGAGGATGGTTAGGCATTGGTTGTTGTTTAGCATTGTGACTAAATTTGGAACCTTGACTTCCCTGTGATCTGGACTTGAAATGACTCGATCTAGACACACCAGGGTGAAATCCTCCGCTGTCCCTCTGTGGTGGTCTATAGCTAGAAGTACCCACCAATGTCTGACTACCGCTCCTTTTGAATTGTGTCTGTTCTCTACCAATTGGCCTTTCAGAAATGCTCTTCGCTACTCTTAAGGCCGAGTCAACCAATTTGTCAAACTCGTTCTAACCTATAGCTATTACTGCCGATCTGATTTCTTCTCTTAGCCCATTTTCAAACCGCCTGCATCTATCAATTTCATTGCTAACCAGAACTTGAGCATACTTTGAAAGTTCAATGAATTTTACCTGATATTCTGCAACCGTAATCTGCCCTTGTACCAACTTCAAAAATTCCTCATGCTTTGCATCTTTATATGAACGAGGATAATAAGCATCATAAAATATACGCCTGAAATCCGTCCAGGTAATAACAGAAGGATCTCGATATGAGTTCTGTACTGACTGCCACCAATCATATGCCCCTTCTTCTAACAAAAAAGTGGCAAAGCTTAGTTTTCGATCATATGGGCACCCCATGACATCTAATACTCTATCTATCTTGATCATCCATGCCTGGGCAACTACAGGATCAGCTGTGCCTGTTAAAACTTTAGCTTCCAATTTTGTAGCTCTCTCAATACTGAAATTCTTGTCTATATTTTGCATAGCTGACACCACAGTGGTAGCAATTCTTTCAACGGCCATAAGGTCATTCCTAGCTACATTCTCTTGTCCCAAATGTTCGTAAGGCATATGTACAGACTCATCCATTATTTCATGTTGTCTAAAGTCATCTTGATCACGAGCAATGTGAGTTTAGGGTAGCACATCTTGGAGCCTTCGAGTTTTACCACCACAAGGCATGACTCCTACAATTATGCATGATATGCTAAACATCAGAATACATATACAATGCAAACCTAATTACTCTAAACCATGCTCTGATACCATTTGTAATGACCTGGGTCCCATTTAACGGGTTGTTCCGATTATTAGATCGACGACGTACTGTCCCCACTATACCAACATGAGTCTTTTCAACATGCTTTGTCCTCACTCGCACGCTCTGTGAAAAACTTCCCAAGAGGTCACCCATTGTGGAATTACTCCAAGCCACACATGCTTAACTATGGAGTTTCTGACGATTGACTTCCGGAAAAGAAGGTGTACCTTGTTGGTATGAGTAGTATCTATTAAAACTTTTTAATACCCAGACCAAGAAAGCTTAAAAAGAATTGATAGGTACTGCTCATACCAACAAGGTGCACCTTCTTTTCTGAAAGTCCATCGTTAGAAACTCTACAGTTAAGTGTGCTTGGCTTGGAGCAATTCCATCATGGGTGACCCCCTGGGAAGTTTTCTCAAGGGGCGTGCGAGTGAGGACAAAGCATGCTGAAAAGATTCATGTATGTACTATGGGAACAGTACGTCATTGATCTAACGATCGTAACAGCCTGTTAAGTGGGACTCGGGTCATTACTGTTTTGCCATAAAATATAATCTAGAGGAAGACAAATGCCCCAAACGGCAATGCTACAAAGAGGTAGATGAGGTGACCTAAGAAATGGGCGAATGGCAAGGAGTGGTTGCCGCGGATAAAGGTTGAGGTTTTGGCTTCTATAATGCTAGCGCAACCAAACCAATTGTCATCCTCATCGTCAAGTCCCACAAAATACACCAATGAGAGAAAATAGTTATTGAACAATTGAAATCTCTGGTAACTCGACTCACAGACATTAAATCCACCTTAAAAGATGGCACACCAAGCACATTTTTTAATGTAACAACAAAATTCAAAGGTAAATTTCCAATGGATATAGTCGAAGCATGTTCTTCATTTGTCATAGAAACTGATGGCAAAAAAAAAAATTCTTATTGCGCAAAGTTGGAGATGAAGTAATGTGGTATGTTGCACCACTGTCGATAATTAATTGATGGAGGCGCATCAATATTTGTAAAAAACTTGAGGAAGCAGCATTAGCTTTAGGATTGGTGGATTGTATAGTCCCTTTACCTTGCATGATAGATAAAATTTGCTAGATTTGCAAATCAGAGAGCCCATTTGTCGCCGATGGCACTTCCTGCATTATTGGACTTTCCTTGACATTGTTGACTGAAGATTGATGGCTATTGTTGCCCTTGAAATGAGTGTTTCCTTGATTAGAACTGTTTGATGCATGTTTAGGGTGTTCTCGTGGGTACCCATTCAGCTTCCAGCATGTTTCTCGTACATGATGGTCGCGGTCACAATAAGAGCAATGAAAACTTTTTCGATTAGAGGGTTGGAACGAGAAGAAGAACATTGTCCATGTCGAACTGGCAGAGCCACCAGTTCAGCCTTTCTAACAACCATGGCTGAGTTCTCCATCATCTCATGTGCAGCCCCTGGCTTCGCTGCTTCTTCTCTTGTACAATGGAAGAGTAAGCCTTGGCAACATCAAGTAGTGGATTCATCAACAGAATTTGCCCTCGGATTGCACTGTAGAACTCATTGAGTTCCATGAGAAATTGCATCAATCTACGTCTCTTATCGTCTGCCCCACAAGAGCAAATGGTGTCATTATAAGATCCTAGTTCATCCCATAATTTTTTTAGCCTTGTGTAATAAGCTGCAACATTCATCTGATCTTAAGAAGGGAAGCAATGTCCCTCTCAATCTGAAAAATACGAGGGGCATTGCTTTGAGAAAAACTATCCTGAAGGTCTTCCTATACCTCCTGGGCGGTGGTCGAAAAAATAACATTGTCTGTAAGGTCTTGTGTGAGTGAATTGAGAATCCAAGAGAGGGTCATATCATTGCATTTTTTCCACCAAGCATAGTCATCTGGTTGGCTGTGGCAGAAGGCATTGTGGTGGTCTCGTCTATGAAACCTAACTTGGATTTGCCGTTCAATGAAATCGTCATGGCTCTACACCATGTCGAATAATTATCCCCATTGAGGGGCTTAGAAAAAAGCACCATTCCTGGATGATAAGAATGGTGAAGAAAATACGGATTGGCATCATTAGGCTTGCCTCCATTCGAAGGTTGTTGTTCTGCCATGATAATGAGAAATAATAAAAAAAGAAAGGCAAGAAGAAAGAGGGCAGAGAGCTATGGTATCGTTCCCTTCTCTGATACCATGTAAAAAAGGAAAATAATATTTGCCTCTGAATAAATTTTATTGAATCAGAAGTCGTAACTTTACAGAAGAGATTTTTTACAATCATGCTAACCTATTCTAGGTAGTCTAAGTATAAAAGGCAACTAAACAAATATACAACTAATATAATATATTTGTCAATGAATGGCCAGATATCATTGACATTTCCTTCTCAACATGCACCTCCTAATCATCTTCCTCAACATGCACCTCCTAATCATCTTCCCACGACCACTCTCTCTGAAAATTCTGCTCTTCAAATTACCCCCACTTAACTGAGTAGTAAAAACTTTCTCCAATGTTCTGCGCTTGTGATTGTCCTTGGACTTGGATGCCTTGGTTATGTAATTGGAACCTCAATAAGGCAGGCTGAAAATGACGAGCTTGGGTAACCTGGTATGCAAAGAATTCAATGGTGATGGCTCGGGCTATCTGTTATATTATTGACCTTTGATTTCACCAAACCGGGCTCAGTTAATCACCACAATGCACCACAATCGACCAAAACGATCCCAAACCGAACACTTCCCAAACCAAACTTGGTTGCTACAGATTGAGCCCACAAAGGACTTGATGATAAAGGGTTATAGCCACAAGAAGAGCCACTAGGGCTAGGTAGAGAAGAAGAACAAAGATTTCTCAAGCACAAAGCAAGAAAAATGCACCAAGCAAGGAAGAAAACCGGTTTTGTCTCTAATTCTCAATGAAGGACGGCTTCAACACTTTTATCACAACACTAATGGTCATTAACAACTAACTTAAATAGGTTTAGAGTAGGTTTTAGGGTTTAGGCTTTTAGGTCAAACAAACAGGGCCCAATAACAGATAGAATAAGTGGGCTAACCCTGAAAGCCATCCAAAACGTTCGGGTCGGGCCATGAGCAACACTAATACAATTAGGCTACTTCGAATGGTCCAAGTGGGTTACGTGATTCGATTGGTTCGATTGTGGTGTCACATATCATTTCAATCATCGGCCGAGACCTATGAAATATTATCCAACTAAATATACCGATTTAACATCATAGCCCGGATTTATTGGGTATCAAAAAACCCAACAAATCTCCACCTTGATCCCAATAAATCTTCAAGTAGACAAAACACACAGTTTACACTTGCACAATCAAGGTAACCAATAAAATTGGCATCACAGACCTTACCTCGTGTCTCCACCTGAAACACATATCATACCTGTTCCATATGCTCACCAGGGCTAAGGTAAAGAACACCCAAGTAGAAACAGATAAGCACAGCAATCAATCAAGAGCAAATAAAACATGCGACGGAGATATCATATAGGATAACACAGAGATCTTATCACACAAGTTCACACAGAACAACAGATTAACAAATTAATCAACGACCAATACATACGCAACAAATGCATAAATAACCTCACAAAGATCACACCACACTTATCCTATCCCATTCCGTGTTGCTCACTCACCTCGATAACACATATCTCACATCATCGCCCACCATGCTCACTAGACTAATCACTCAAACAAACTCATGTCTAACAGGTAAGTCTCTATAGATCCTAAGCTCTCGGGATAATCCTGTATCAACACATCACTTCTCTAACCTACGTGGATAATGGGTCTCCACCTAACAGAAATGATAAAAGTGCCTCACTTGCACTCCACCTGATCAGGGTATCTTCACAGATAAAAGATTCCAACATTTGATCACCTCTCCACCGTGATCCAAATGTCACACACCACATCCCACGGTACAACCAATGTACCCCTAGGTATCTATACTCCACCTTACCATAAGACACACAACACACTGCAAATGCATCACAAAAAACCCACACTTCATGCAAAACAATTACACACAGTAATAAGATCACTTAAAACATGCTAATGCACATATCAAACAATTTGAAAATGTAACATATAACCACGCAACAGAATTAAGTAATCACACATATGCAGAAAAGGATTACACACGGATGCACATGCAGTAACTAGGGTTACACTCAGTAAACCTCACTAGGGTCATCAATCGACCCTATAGCCAGATTCGCATCACCTCTCATCTTACCATTCTGCCTATCCTTCCTTTTGGGACAGTCCCTAATGAAGTGTCCAGACTTACCACAACTGTAACACCGTCTACCACCAGACTTGTCCCACTTCTTGCACTTCTTCTTACTAACATCATCACTCGAGTCGCTACTCGAATTACCACTGTTTTGATTTCTACCCAAACTCATTTGCTTAAATCTCATTCTACTCCTCATCATATGCAACTCACCGCTTTCCTTATCATGTTTTTCAGCTCTCATTTCCATCTCCTTACTTCTAAGGGAGTCAATGACAATTTCAGGCGTCAAGGTGTCTCTACCGTACTTAATAGCATTTTTGACTTCACGATAAGTATCAGGTATAGCATTTAACAAAATGATAGCTTTGTAAGTTTCAGACACTGGCTCACCACAGTTAACAATATCTTGAACAAGTTTGTTAAACACATCCAAATTGTCATCCAAATCTTTTGAAGGATCCATTTTGAAACTGAAAAACCTCTCAAGCAAGTACAGTTTATTAGGAGTAGATTTGAGCAAATATAAATCCTCCAATTTTTTCCAAAGTTCTTTTGTAGAATCAAGTTTTCCAACTTTTCTCAAAACAGTGTCAGACAGGTGTAAAATAATAGAGGTGTAAGCAAGCTCATCAGCCTCTTCTTTTTGTTCTTTTGAAAAATCAGCGGGAAAGCTCCCATCAATAGCTTTTGAAACCTTTTGTTGAACTAAAATACCTCTCATTTTTTGTTGCCAAATAGAAAAATCACCTTTTCCATTAAAAATTCCCAAATCAAATTTGTGCGTTGTCATTTTCAAACAAGAAACACAAAGTCACAATTAAGTCACACAAAGCAGAACTAGGTATTCTAGGGAATAGTCAATGTAACCAAAAAGATATCAACAAAAAATAGTTTCACGCACAAAACGATAATATGCTGTAGTTAATCAAAAGAACAAACTCCAATCACGTAACAGCTACGAACAATTAATTCCTAATTTCTAGCACAAGCAATGGTTACCCCTTCACGGTAACCCCAATCATATTGTCACCCCACACGATGACGCGCTAGTGCTGAAAATTAACGGGATAAGCCAATTTACCATAGCGGACTTATCTGAGTCCGTAAGTTTCGAGGAATACAATTTAACACTTTAGGGCCACCACTATTCGCCCTAAAGCTTGCAGCAACCGATAGAATGTAAAACGAAATTTCGAACGAGCAAGGGCAAAATCGTCCAACTTTCTCTGTGAAACCTGAAACACTAAACAAAAAATATCAGCACGTTCAAAAAATCAAGTAGAACAAACTGCCTGAAGAGACCGTCGCCGAATTCCGCCCCACGCGCCCGCACGCGCCTCGCCGGAGTCAGAATTTTCTTCTGGTTTCTGCTCGATTTCTGGACTGATTTTGGCCGGAAAAATCACCACCTAAAGCTCTGATACCATATGTTATATTATTGACCTTTGATTTCACCAAACCGGGCTCAGTTAATCACCACAATGCACCACAATCGACCAAAACGATCCCAAACCGAACACTTCCCAAACCAAACTTGGTTGCTACAGATTGAGCCCACAAAGGACTTGATGATAAAGGGTTATAGCCACAAGAAGAGCCACTAAGGCTAGGTAGAGAAGAAGAACAAAGATTTCTCAAGCACAAAGCAAGAAAAATGCACCAAGCAAGGAAGAAAACCGGTTTTGTCTCTAATTCTCAATGAAGGACGGCTTCAACACTTTTATCACAACACTAATGGTCATTAACAACTAACTTAAATAGGTTTAGAGTAGGTTTTAGGGTTTAGGCTTTTAGGTCAAACAAACAGGGCCCAATAACAGATAGAATAAGTGGGCTAACCCTGAAAGCCATCCAAAACGTTCGGGTCGGGCCATGAGCAACACTAATACAATTAGGCTACTTCGAATGGTCCAAGTGGGTTACGTGATTCGATTGGTTCGATTGTGGTGTCACATATCATTTCAATCATCGGCCGAGACCTATGAAATATTATCCAACTAAATATACCGATTTAACATCATAGCCCGGATTTATTGGGTATCAAAAAACCCAACACTATCAATTCAATGGAAAAGGATATTGAAGAGCCCTATTTATATTACTCTATTGTAAATAATAATAATAATAATAAAATTGGGATGCTCTTACAGTTGCCATCTATGATTTGGAGAACTCTGCTTAGCTCTTTGGACTCTTGAACAAGGCACTGGATATATGCTAAAGAGATCTCGACGTCACCCCATGTGCAACAGCTATGGCAAGAAATTGATATGTTTATTCAAATTCATTAGACTAGTACTCCTAAAGATGCTTAGAAATATAAGAAACGGTTGGAGAAGGAGAGAGTTTATGATTTCTTTGCTCAGTTAGTTCTTGGAATGAAGAGGCCGACAACTAGGCATCAAGCTACCTCCAATAATTGATAGGATTTTGCTGAAGTGTGTCGTGAGGCTAACCGAAAACGTGTAATGCTTGGATACACCATACAATGAAATTCATACATAAAATGAAAGGAAATAGTTGCATATTATTTTTAGAAAACTCGCTACGCTCGAAACTCGGGCAAAATATCTTGTTTCGCGCCCAGACGCTTTTTTTGCCAATTCCTACTGAATTTTTTACTTCCTTTTTTTCATCTTCCCTAGGCGTGCTTTATTAGTTTTTATTTTGTTTTTTCTTTTTTAAAAAAAAAAAAGTCTTTTATTTGCCTTTAACTTATTAATTTTTTTTTTGAAAAATTCATTTTCAGGTTTTTAAAAGATTTATTTGTACAAAAGCTAAAAACGACTTTATCTAAGTTTTTAAATAAGGTTTAACATATGGGTGCTATCTACATTATATAATTATGATCTTGAGATTCGTTATTTTGTTACAAACTCTAAAAGCATGTATCAAGTTCCTATAAATGTATTAAGTAGGAATTATCTAGTTGAGAATTGAAACTATGAAAAATATTATAATTATTGTATTTCGAAAACTTGAAAATTGTATAGTTGATTAATGATAGGAATTATTAAGTAAATATAATATTTTATAAATTTAGATATTTTAATTATTAAATGCTTTTTAAAATGATTAAAAATTTAAAATAATATTAAAAATAAGAAAACATTTTTTTACGCATTAACCTCGCATAGGCTTGTAACGCTTGAAACTTCGTCTCCACATCCAACCATGCTTCACGCTTTTTACAACATTGTATATGGTGAGACGACCAAGTTTTAGAGTAAGTGAGTGGGAGGGTAGGTGTAGGATTTTCATTTAAACTTTGAATTTCCTTTACGAAATCTTCAAAATCCTACCATATTTCTCATTAGAATAAATCAGATTGTAAACATGAAGATTGTCCGATTTTAACAAAATATAATGTTACACCCCACTCATTAATGGTCAAAGTCGAAAAATATAACTGGCCCAGGCCAAGTCAAAGAAGGACTTAAGTTGAACAAATTATTTTTATGGTGCAAAAATAAAATAAAATAGACATTTAGGGATTTAGTTTCTATTGTTGGAATTAGGTATTATTGACATATATTTGAGGTTTTAAATAAGAATATAGCAAAGAAATGTGTATTTGAAAATTGGTGTTGAAGAAAGCGGATTTTTGAATGGGTTTATGAGAGAAAGATTTATTTTTGATTTTCTTGTGATGATGTAATGCTAAGCACTTAAATGAAGGATTTAAGATTGGAATTCTTTATTATTTTAAGCAATTTTCGAGCTATTGTAATAAGGTGTTGTTTTTGAAATTATGTCCAGAAAGTGTTGTTTCTGTCAATGAGTTTGAAGACAGTTTTCAAAAACAGACATTGGTGTCACATTTCAATATTCTGGAAATTTAGTGTTATTTTGTCAATCATATTGTTTTCTTGGATATTCTACTATAGAAACCAAATTGTGTAAAATATTAGCGATTAGGTGTTAAAGTGATTTATATAAAGGAGAATATGTTGTTAGTGACCCTAATTGGGATTATGAGATTAAAAATAAAAGACATCAAGTTTCTATTTGTAAAATTTTATTTCTAATGGTAGGAAAAATATTCGAGGCACCTTGATGAAGAGATATGATTTCTTGGGACGGGTGCGAGATGTCATACTTGGTATTTGAATGTGAGGAGGTGACGAGAAGATTGAAGCCGCGATTGGTCTGCAACTTAGTGTGTGGAAAAACACATTTTCAAATATTGATAATTGATTATACTATTACGTTGTGTAGGATTATTTGAATTATTTAAGCTAAATGATTATTACAAAATTTTCTCTCACTGTAATATATGTGGGATTGTAAATGTTGTATGTTGATTACTTGCGAATTAGAATTTGAGACGTGTTTTATTGACTACTACTAGGGCATTAAGGCATGAGATTATGTTCGCTGCAAGTGAGACTTCTAGGGTGATCGCAAGGGTAGATAGGAGATGTGTCTTTGGTGATCACGGGATAATTGACCACTTGACTGTGCAGTTGTGATAAGGTGATTATTGGTACCTCGGGTGAGATACTTCCTTGGTGATCATGGGGGATGTACCACTGATGGTAATAGGAGGATGGTCCACTCGATTATGTCTAGGTCATTATTGATTAATGATATTGATATTACGCAGAGCTCTATCCGGTGTATAGTAGATGTGTCAATGGCCCAAGGAAAATGAAAGTATTTCGAGTGTACCTTGATGATTATAATTTCTATCATGTCTACGAGACGTGTATTATGAGAATTATTCATATCTTGATTATTATTATCTAATGTTATATTGTGAATTGTTAAGTGAGGTAAACTCGATTTTTGATAAATATGTATAAATGAGAAAGTATAATTATTTTCAAACTTATCCATTCACTGAGCTATCAACTCTTATATTTTTCCATGATTTGTCATACAGGTAGCAATTTGTACTTTAGCTGGAGGAGCTTGATGATTTCAAAGTAATAGCCACACGATATATTGCGTGATATGATTCATTTTGATAAAACGCAAAGTAATTATTTTAGACCCATTGCAATATTTTTTCCATAAACATCTTGTTTGGAGTCTATTTAGTAGTAACTCATAGTCGGTCTTGGTAATGGTTCTGACATCTAGTCAGCATCTATCATCGGCGTACATCACATTTCGGGTCCACTAAAGTGATTTGGGACGGGTCGTTTCATATAAAGTCTATAGAAATAAGCACTTTTGTTATCTTTTAAGTGTTAACTTCGAAAAAAATTTGAAAATTTGTTTTGTGCATCTTTACAAAAGCCTTTTATCACCCAAATTTTCATGAAAGGTTCTCAACCGGGTTCATGGATTTGGACTAAGTTCTAGTGATTCGGTATGCTTAAATTTGACGACAATTAGGCCACTTAAAACATTCTTTGAAATTACACAAAAACATTTGGCTGAAATTGTACTGTAGTCTAGAGAAAAATTGCAAAATTGCTAATTGGTGCTAAACTAGCCAAATATTGCAATAAACCTTTAAACCTCAAGTATCTACTAATAAATGTAAAGGGACAATCCTCAAAACAATACCTCCGTTTAAAACACCTAAAACGTGCAACTTTTGTTGAATGCTTTTAGTCCCCAAACTTTCAAAGATGGTAAACTGAACCCAAATAAATTCTTTCTTAAGAGCCATCAATCAATGAGAAATTAGAGCTCCAAATACTCACCTTGAACTATAGCATGCAGCATTGCCAAGTTGAAAGGCATCAATAAAGTCATACCGAGGAAGCCACATCAAAAGTAAGATGGCCGGAACCTAGGCACAACAGAATGTAACGCCAGCTGAAGAATTAAATTTACTTCTATAAAGAGATGTGCAGTTATTGCTGATTTTTCATTTAAGCTAAACTGTTAGTTATTCAATACTAGCTTAGATAGAAAGACCTAATTATTTTAGTTGAATACCGGTGGAAAAGGACTGGTCAGTATTTACATATTTCCCTCAACTCTACGTTGTTGATGGCGGTCGGCATTTTTATATTTTCCCTTCACTCTAAGTCGATGGTGGTCCATAAAACTGTCCTATCCATATCATTGAATTGTGCTCTACCATCTAAGCAAGCGTAGAAACTATTGATAATAGAAAAAAATCAGCACTGCTATGGACGCTACTGAAATGCTCTAATATCTTGTGAAATAAGAGATTAAGTGCAATAGGAAGTAATTGATTACAAGAACACAAGAACAATGTCATTTTGCAGAGAATTGATATTTTATTATAATATAGAGAAAGAATACAAAAACCATATGTTTATGATTTGTCTAACTTTTTCTAACTTCCTCTAAAAAACAATGAAGAGCTATATATATATATATATATATATATATATTATGTAGGGAACAACATAGGGGTACAAACTCTCATAATAGAGTTGTCAATAAAATAAAATGCTAAAAACGGACTCTAAAACGAAAAAGGAAACCAAAATCAGAAAAAACTGTAAAGCTAGCACTGCGACTCCACTCACCGAGTGCTGCAGTGTCGGGGGCCGGAGCCTATGCGCCTTGTCTCCGACCCAAACTCCTTTCAATGTTCTTCAAGTCCAACACAAATACTTACTCCTTATGACTTCCAAGTACAACTTCAATTAGAATTTGTCAAATAAAGTAGAAAAGAATTTCACAATTGCATTCCAAATAGGATTCTAATTAATGTGCACTTTAATTAGAACTCCTAATTACCTTCAAAAAAGAATCCAGGTCACACATAAATTTTAGCAATCTCTATCTTGATACGAATTCTACTGCAATGAACGAAACTAAAAAAAAAATCTCAACTTGAAGACAAATTCCACTGCAAGGAGGAGTGAACATAGTTCGATTTGGGCGGTTTGTATTATATTTTTGACTCAAACCATTTAATGTGGTTTGAAATTTTTCCAAACCAAACCAAACCAAACCATTATTTGCAGTTTGGTTCGGTTTTAATCTGCGATTTACCTATCGACTTTATAGTTATATGTTTAAAACAAATTAACACATACATTTAAACGAGAAATAATAATGTTAAATGTTAAATCACATTCATATTTGTTTAAAATCCGATATATAAACAAAAGGGTAAAAAAATTGTATCAAGTTAGCGTCTAAAAACAAGCACTCCGGATTTTACAAGTAATAATATCAGAATAAGTATAAGAGTACTAATCTCTCATTTGATAAAAATTGGATCAATATCCCCTATTGTAACACATAATTCGGCCCCTATATGATATGCAAATATCAAAATATTTATTAGTCCTTATTAATGATATTAACAATCAACTAAGAATAATATGTACAAAATATCAAAATTGATAATAGAAAATAAATGTCACCTTCAACAGTTTTCTCAAAGTCATTCAATGCTTTTACCTCATCCAAATATTGACGAAGCACTATAGGTTCATTGCTGCTATGCAACCAATTCTTTGTGCATTTTAAGGCCTCAACCATTTTTCCACTCAATGAACTCCTACAGGAGTCAAGAATTCGATCACTCATGGAAAATGCCGACTTTAACCGATCGTAGATATTTGACCTGTTATATCCCTATCAATGGAAACAATGTCCTCATCAAATATAATCATGCGTAGAATTTTGAAGCCTATTCTTGCCCTTATAATGCTTCAGAATGACAATTGTATGACTTTTCTTTACTATCAACATCTCAATCCTCATAAGCATTGGTCCGTGACAAGAAACTAAGAAGTGGACATGGAACTCATGTTCAGTCAATATGAACAATGCTTCTGTTAACTGCTTGCAGATCAATTCTATTAAATGAGAAGAACAGACAGACATAGGCAGAACTAGAACCATGAAGATGTCGAATAAAGATTTCCCCTTACTTTTTGTTTTAACCCTGTTCATGTCTTTACCAAAGATTTCCAATGCTATGGATACTATAACTACTACACAAATTCTTAGAGATGGTGAGACCATTATTTCATCAGATGGAACCTTTGAATTGGGATTTTTTAGCCCTGAAAATTCCAGGAATCGATACGTGGGCATGTGGTACAAGAAGATAACAGTTATGACTGTGGTATGGGTTGCCAACAGAGATGTTCCACTTACAAACAGATCAGGACTCTTGAAGGTTGTCGAGCCAGGACTTCTAGTTCTGCAAAACGATACCGATGGTGTCATCATATGGTCTTCTAACACATCACGACCTGTGAAAACTCCAGTTGCAAAATTGCTCGACTCAGGAAACCTTGTTGTGAAAGAAACAAATGATGATGATCCCGAGAATTTCGTCTGGGAGAGTTTTAATTATCCGACTGATACAATGTTCTCAGGAATGAAGTTTGGTTGGAACTTTAGAACAGGACATGAAGTGTATCTCTCATCATGGAAGAGCAATGACGATCCGTCTTTGGGAGATTTTACATATCACTTTGATCCTACTGGTTATCCTCAACATGTGGTGAAAAAAGGTTCAGTGGTGCAGTTTAAAACTGGACCTTGGAATGGACTCCGCTATAGTGGGACGCCAAACTTGAGGAAAAATCCTATTTACAAATACGGAGTAGTTCTAAATAAAAACGAGGCCTACTTTTCTTTTGAGCTTCTGAACAGATCAATTATTTCGAGATTTACTTTGACTGCAAGTGGTGTTGGACAGCGCTCGACATGGATTAATCGAACACAGGGATGGGTGGTTTATATTACCGCTCCAACAGATAATTGTGACATTTATGGATTATGTGGTGCATATGGTAGTTGCAATATTGCGAATTCTCCAGTTTGTGGATGTTTCAATAAATTTTTGCCTAAAAATCCAGATGGATGGTACAATGGAGATTGGACGAATGGGTGCGTTCGCAGAACTCCCTTGAATTGTCAACAAGGAGATGTATTTCTCAAATATTCTGGTATTAAATTGCCAGATACAAAATATTCCTGGTATAACGAGAGTATGACACTCAAAGAATGCAAGGTAGAATGTTTAAAGAATTGCTCTTGTACAGCTTATACTTACTTGGATATAAGCAGAGGGGAAAGTGGATGCCTACTATGGTTTAAAGACTTAATTAACATCAAAGAACTATCTGAAGAAGGTGAAGATATCTACATCAGAATGGCTTCTTCTGAATTAGGTAACAATTTATTATATAAATCTCAAATCTTTCACCGTCTTATTTTCCTTTATAGATCTGTATACTTCTCAATTTCAAGGTTCTATATCATTGAAAACAAAAAAAAAAAAAAAAAAATCTCATTTTATTTGGATAAATTTTTTGCAGAGTTAGAAGGAAGGAAAAGAAAAGTTCTTGAAGTAGGTTTGTCGTTGTCAATAGGAATGGTTCTGCTTGGGCTTAGTCTGATGCTTTATCTTCGAAGAAGGAAGATAAGAAATCACAGGCTCAGAACAGGTAGTAAGAACTACCATTTTCTACTACAGAAAATTGGAGAAACCAAGCTTATCCATACACAGCTAATTGAAACCCTTCTTTTGCTTTTCTCTATCATGTTACATCCAATTCATCACTTTTGTTTCAGGGAGGCTGGAAGACACCTTTATGGACCGTGAAAATGATGAAAGTCAAAACAAAGACATAGAACTGCCGCTGTTTGATTTATATACAATAATTAAAGCTACAGATAATTTTTCAATTGATAACAAACTTGGAGAGGGTGGGTTTGGACCTGTTTACAAGGTAATATTTATTATTTTTTTTTTTTTTTCATTTTTCAGTCTTAATTTAACAGGGCAGGCACCACACTTGGATAGATGCTCACAGATATTTATCTCGTGTCCCAAATTTTTGGATGATCAATAAACGACGGTATCAAATATTTTGTTCGCATAATCATTTGGAATTTTACTCTTCTTTTTAATGTGAAATTAAGTCTGTTAATACACAAAAATATATCAACGTCACACTAGGTCACAGGAAAAGTGAGTGGAAGATGATATGCTAATTTCCGTTTTGCAAAACAAATACATTTTACATGTATAATTTCTGATATAGGGCCTACTGGAGGAGGGGCAGGAAATTGCTGTCAAACGGCTATCTAGAAATTCCCTCCAAGGACTCGATGAGTTCAAGAATGAAGTCATCTGTATAGCTAAACTACAACATCGAAATCTCGTGAAACTTCTAGGATGCTGCATTCAAAGAGAAGAAAAGATGTTGGTTTATGAATACTTGCCCAATAAAAGTCTTGACTTGTTTCTATTCGGTAAGAAATATTCACTTCGCGCTATTATCTCAATAGCAAATTCTATCAGGAGTACCAGTTACACTTGATGACAGAAAGAGTTTCATACACATTTTTCAAGACCTGAAGATAAATTTTTTTTGATCAATTGTAATATAGGGTACAAAACATTATTCTTTTGCAACATGTGAAGTTTCATGCTCCTGTGTGCTTGAAGTTATTCATGTCATTATAGATGTTGGAATTGATTTCTCATTTCTAATTACCCAACAAATTATCCTCATGAGAAGAGAAAGTTTTTTGGCAGATCCAATGCGAAGTGCAGTACTTGATTGGCCTAAGCGCTTTCACATTATAAATGGTATTGCTCGGGGACTTATGTATCTCCATCAAGATTCCCGTCTCAGAATCATCCATAGAGACCTCAAAGCTAGTAATATTTTGCTAGATTCTGATATGAACCCAAAAATATCAGACTTCGGAATGGCTAGAAGTTTTGGAGGAAACGAGACCGGAGCTAATACGAGCCGAGTAGTTGGAACATAGTAAGCATCTCGGTCCCATAATTTATGAAATGCTATTCTATTGCTTATAACTTAATTGCCTGATAAATTTTATCATGTAGTGGCTACATGTCCCCAGAATATGCTATAGATGGCATGTTTTCTGTAAAATCAGATGTATTTAGCTTTGGCGTTTTGGTGCTTGAGATTGTAAGTGGCAAAAAAAATAGAGGATTTTCTCACAGAGATCACCACCACAACCTTCTTGGACATGTAAGTATAGTATACTCAAATTGTAATGAAATTAGTCCCTACGGCACTTGGATTCAAAAAGATGGTCCTTTAATTGAGTTCAATTATCACAGGCATGGATGCTGCATAAAGAAGGAAGGTCACTGGAATTTGTCGACGATTACCCTGGCATTTCACATTATTTATCAGAAGTGCAGAGATCGATCCATGTGGGACTGTTGTGTGTTCAACAATGTCCAGATGACAGGCCAAGCATGTCTTCAGTAGTGTTTATGCTCGGGAATGAAGTTGAGTTGCCTCAAGCTAAGCAACCTGGTTTTTTCACAGAAAGGGATTTGTTTATGGCTGAAAGTTCAAGTAGCACAAATGCACCAAGCTCAATAAACCAAATGACCACTACACTAATGGAAGCACGATAAGCTAATAGATTAAATATCTTATGCTTACATTGCTTTTTTTCTTTTTTTTAATAAGTGGATACAAAATCATACGTTCTATTCATTACACACATTAATTATCGGTTTCATTCTTTGGAGGATCTGTTTTAATTAGAAATCATGTCCAGGTTCCAGTCCTCTCATAAAGACTTCGCAGCATATATGCATCAATAGTATAAACAATGAAAGTACATAGCTCCATTCCCGAGGTGGTTTTTGTATAAATTAAATCATTCATCTGTACGTAATTAGGTACAGCATTCATGTCAACATCCCAAAATTATCGAAAAGGCTAGGAGCCATTAAAATTTACATTCCAAGTAATTTGTTGCAGTATACCTGTTGGACTGATGAAAATCCTTGATGGCACGCTTACTAGTTTGGTATATAGTACTTAATTAAGGAATAAAATTTACATCCTTGCTGGCATGTTTATCTACAGGCTCATACATACAGCACGCTTGAACTCAACTTTGAACATGAAATTGGTTTGAATACTGAATTTTCTGCAAGTATAATTAATTCTGATAACTTATGGTTTAATTGGATATTAATTTTGTTTGTTAGGTAAAACTCTGGGGACAAATGGGTGGAATCGGAAGAAAGAAATGAAAAGGGAAAAAACAAAAGAAATCCAAAGTTCAAAGACTAAAGTGAAAACATTCACTTTTGTGATGCATAAAAAATACCCATGTGAATATAGAATAATCATCCACAGTAGTCAAAATATTTCGCACCAGAAAGAGAGGCAATTTTATAGGGGCCCCAAATGTCACAATGAATTAATTCAAAATGTCTAGCGGACGAAATTTAACTAATAGAAAACGGAAGTCAAATTTATTTTGCAAGTGTACAAACATCACAAGAATTATTATACTGGAAATGGAAATTTAACAAATGTTTTGCCATAAAATCTAATCTAGAGGAAGACAAATGCCCCAAACGGCAATGCTACAAAGCGATGGAGGAGGTGACCTGAGAAATGGGCGAACGGCAAGGAGTGGCTGCCGCGGATGGAGGTTGAGGTTTTGGGTTCTCTAATGCTAGCGGAACCAAACTAATTGTCATCCTCATCGTCAAGTCCTGCAAAATACACCAATGAGGGAAAATAGTTATTGAACAATTGAAATCTCTGGTAACTCGACTCACAGACATTAAATCCACCTTAAAAGATGGCACACCAAGCACATTTTTTAAGGTAACAGCAAAATTCAAAGGTAAATTTCCAATGGATATAGTTGGAGCATGTTTTTCATTTGCCATAGCAACTGATGGCAAAAAAAAATGTTCTTACTGATGTTGACAAGCAAAGTTGGAGATGAAGTAATGTGGTATGTTGCACCACTGTCGATAATTAATTGATGGAGGCACATCAATGTTTGTAATAAACTTGAGGAAGCAGCATTAGCTTTAGGATTGGTGGATTGTGTTGTCCCTTTACCTTGCATGATAGATAAAATATGCTAGATTTGCAAATCAGAGAGCTCATTTGTCACCGACTGCACTTCCTGCATTATTGGACTTTCCTTGACATTGTTGACTGAAGATTGATGGCTATTGTTGCCCTTGAAATGAGTGTTTCCTTGATTAGAACTGTTTGATGCATGTTTAGGGTGTTCTCGTGGGTACCCATTCAGCTTCCAGCATGTTTCTCGTACATGATGGTCGCGGTCACAATAAGAGCAATGAAAACTTTTTCGATTAGAGGGTTGGAACGAGAAGAAGAACATTGTCCATGTCGAACTGGCAGAGCCACCAGTTCAGCCTTTCTAACAACCATGGCTGAGTTCTCCATCATCTCATGTGCAGCCCCTGGCTTCGCTGCTTCTTCTCTTGTACAATGGAAGAGTAAGCCTTGGCAACATCAAGTAGTGGATTCATCAACAGAATTTGCCCTCGGATTGCACTGTAGAACTCATTGAGTTCCATGAGAAATTGCATCAATCTACGTCTCTTATCGTCTGCCCCACAAGAGCAAATGGTGTCATTATAAGATCCTAGTTCATCCCATAATTTTTTTAGCCTTGTGTAATAAGCTGCAACATTCATCTGATCTTAAGCAAGGCAAGCAATGTCCCTCTCAATCTGAAAAATACGAGGGGCATTGCCTTAAGGAAAATGATCCCGAAGGTCTTCCCATACCTCCTGGGTGGTGGTCGAAAAAATAACACTGTCTGTAAGGTCTTGTGTGAGTGAATTGAGAATCCGAGAGGGGGTCATATCATTGCATTTTTTCCACCAAGCATAGTCATCTGGTTTGGCTGTGGCAGAAGGCATTGTGGTGGTCTTGTCTATGAAACCTAACTTGGATTTTCCGTTCAAAGAAATCGTCATGGCTCTACACCATGTCGAATAATTATCCCCATTGAGGGGCTTGGAAAAAAGCACCATTCCTGGATGATAAGAATGGTGAAGAAAATATGGATTGGCATCATCAAGCTTGCCTCCATTCGAAGGTTGTTGTTCAGCCATGATAATGAGAAACAATAACAAAAGAAAGGCAAGAAGAAAGAGGGCAGAGAGCTATGGCATCGTTCCCTTCTCTGATACCATGTAAAAAAGGAAAATAATATTTGCCTTTGAATAAATTCTATTGAATCAGAAGTCGTAACTTTATAGAAGAGACTTTTTACAATCATGCTAATCTATTCTAGGTAGTCTAAGTATAAAAGGCAACTAAACAAATATACAACTAATATAATATATTTGTCAATGAATGGCCAGATATCATTGACATTTCCTTCTCAACATGCACCTCCTAATCATCTAGCCACGACCACTCTCTCTGAAAATTCTTCTCTTCAAATTACCACCACTTAACTGGGTAGTAAAAACTTTCTCCAATGTTCTTTATCTGCGCTTGTGATTGTCCATGGACTTGGATGCCTTGGTTATGTAATTGAACCTCAATAAGGCGGGCTGAAACTGACCAGCTTGTATGCACAGAATTCAATGGTGATGGCTTGGGCTATCAGTTCAATGGAAAAGGATATTGAAGAGACCTATTTATATTTCTCTATTGTAAATAATAATAACAAAATTGGGATGCTCTTACAGTTGCCTTCTATGACTTGGAGAACTCCGCTTAACTCTTTGAACTCTTGAATAAGGCACTGGATATATGCTAAGGAGATCTTGACGTCACCCTATGTGCAACAGCTATGGCGAGAAATTGATATGTTTATTCGAATTGATTAGACTAGTACTCCTAAAGATGCTTAGAAATATAAGAAACGGGTGGAGAAGGAGAGAGTTTATGATTTCTTTGCTCAGTTAGTTCTTGGAATGAAGAGGCCGACAACTGGGCATCAAGCCACCTCCAAGAATTGATAGGTTTTTGCTGAGGTGTGTCGTGAGGCCAACCGAAAACGTGTAATGCTTGGATACACCATACAATGAAGTTCATACATAAAATGAAAGGAAATAGTTGCATATTAATTATTAAGTTCTAGAAAACTCGCTAAGCTTGAAACTCGGGCAAAATATCTTGTTTCGCGCCCGGACGCTTTTTTTGCCAATTCCTACTGAATTTTTTCCTTCCTTTTTTTCATCTTCCCTAGGTGTGCTTTATTAGTTTTTATTTTGCTTTTTTCTTTTTTTAAAAAGTCTTTTATTTGCCTTTAGCTTATTAATTTTTTTTTAAAAAAAAACTTTTCATTTTATTTTATTTTCAAGTTTTTAAAAGATTTATTTGTACAAAAGCTAAAAACGACTTTATCTAAGTTTTTAAATAAGGTTTAACATATGGGTGCTATCTACATTATATAATTATGATCTTGAGATTCGTTATTTTGTTACAAACTCTAAAAGCATGTATCAAGTTCCTATAAATGTATTAAGTAGGAATTATCTAGTTGAGAATTGAAACTATGAAAAATATTATAATTATTGTATTTCGAAAACTTGAAAATTGTATAGTTTATTAATGATAGGAATTATTAAGTAAATATAATATTTTATAAATTTAGATATTTTAATTATTAAATGCTTTTTAAAATGATTAAAAATTTAAAATAATATTAAAAATAAGAAAACATTTTTTTACGCATTAACCTCGCATAGGCTTGTAACGCTTGAAACTTCGTCTCCACATCCAACCATGCTTCACGCTTTTTACAACACTGTATATAGTGAGACGACCAAGTTTTAGAGTAAGTGAGTGGGAAGGTAAGTGTAGGATTTTCATTTAAACTTCGAATTTCCTTTACTATCTCATTTGAAATCTTCAAAATCCTACCATATTTCTCATTAGAATAAATCAGAATGTAAACATGAAGATTGTGTCAAAGAAGGACTTAAGTTGAACAAATTATTTTTATGGTTGAAAAAATAAAATAAAATTAAATAGACATTTAGGGATTTAGTTTCTATTTGTTGGAATTAAAGGAGTAAACGTTATATTATATGAAGGATGAGGACTTTAGTTGCAGTAACATAATGGTCATCCACTACCATAAAGGATAATTGATCCCTTTTTGGTCATATTTTGGACAAACACAAAACGCAGGCAGAGAACGAAACCACGGGCAAAAAAAAAAAAAAAAAGGAAAGGTAAGTATAAGAATGTCGAAGTATTTTTAGAGTTTATGAGACTTTGAGGTTTTAAATAAGACTATAGCAAAGAAATGTGTATTTGGAAATTGGTGTTGAAGAAAGTGGATTTTTGAATGGGTTTATGAGAGAAATATTTATTTTTGATTTTCTTGTGATGATATAATGCTAAGCACTTAGATGAAGGATTTAAGATTGGGATTCTTTATTATTTTAAGCAATTTCCGAGCTATTGTAATAAGGTGTTGTTTTTGAAATTATGTCCAGAAAGTGTTGTTTCTGTCAATGAGTTTGAAGACAGTTTTCAAAAACAGACATTGGTGTCACATTTCAATATTCTGGAAATTTAGTGTTATTTTGTCAATCATATTGTTTTCTTGGATATTCTACTATAGAAACCAAATTGTGTAAAATATTAGCGATTAGGTGTTAAAGTGATTTATATAAAGGAGAATATGTTGTTAGTGACCCTAATTGGGATTATGAGATTAAAAATAAAAGACATCAAGTTTCTATTTGTAAAATTTTATTTCTAATGGTAGGAAAAATATTCGAGGCACCTTGATGAAGAGATATGATTTCTTGGGACGGGTGCGAGATGTCATACTTGGTATTTGAATGTGAGGAGGTGACGAGAAGATTGAAGCCGCGATTGGTCTGCAACTTAGTGTGTGGAAAAACACATTTTCAAATATTGATAATTGATTATACTATTACGTTGTGTAGGATTATTTGAATTATTTAAGCTAAATGATTATTACAAAATTTTCTCTCACTGTAATATATGTGGGATTGTAAATGTTGTATGTTGATTACTTGCGAATTAGAATTTGAGACGTGTTTTATTGACTACTACTAGGGCATTAAGGCATGAGATTATGTTCGCTGCAAGTGAGACTTCTAGGGTGATCGCAAGGGTAGATAGGAGATGTGTCTTTGGTGATCACGGGATAATTGACCACTTGACTGTGCAGTTGTGATAAGGTGATTATTGGTACCTCGGGTGAGATACTTCCTTGGTGATCATGGGGGATGTACCACTGATGGTAATAGGAGGATGGTCCACTCGATTATGTCTAGGTCATTATTGATTAATGATATTGATATTACGCAGAGCTCTATCCGGTGTATAGTAGATGTGTCAATGGCCCAAGGAAAATGAAAGTATTTCGAGTGTACCTTGATGATTATAATTTCTATCATGTCTACGAGACGTGTATTATGAGAATTATTCATATCTTGATTATTATTATCTAATGTTATATTGTGAATTGTTAAGTGAGGTAAACTCGATTTTTGATAAATATGTATAAATGAGAAAGTATAATTATTTTCAAACTTATCCATTCACTGAGCTATCAACTCTTATATTTTTCCATGATTTGTCATACAGGTAGCAATTTGTACTTTAGCTGGAGGAGCTTGATGATTTCAAAGTAATAGCCACACGATATATTGCGTGATATGATTCATTTTGATAAAACGCAAAGTAATTATTTTAGACCCATTGCAATATTTTTTCCATAAACATCTTGTTTGGAGTCTATTTAGTAGTAACTCATAGTCGGTCTTGGTAATGGTTCTGACATCTAGTCAGCATCTATCATCGGCGTACATCACATTTCGGGTCCACTAAAGTGATTTGGGACGGGTCGTTTCATATAAAGTCTATAGAAATAAGCACTTTTGTTATCTTTTAAGTGTTAACTTCGAAAAAAATTTGAAAATTTGTTTTGTGCATCTTTACAAAAGCCTTTTATCACCCAAATTTTCATGAAAGGTTCTCAACCGGGTTCATGGATTTGGACTAAGTTCTAGTGATTCGGTATGCTTAAATTTGACGACAATTAGGCCACTTAAAACATTCTTTGAAATTACACAAAAACATTTGGCTGAAATTGTACTGTAGTCTAGAGAAAAATTGCAAAATTGCTAATTGGTGCTAAACTAGCCAAATATTGCAATAAACCTTTAAACCTCAAGTATCTACTAATAAATGTAAAGGGACAATCCTCAAAACAATACCTCCGTTTAAAACACCTAAAACGTGCAACTTTTGTTGAATGCTTTTAGTCCCCAAACTTTCAAAGATGGTAAACTGAACCCAAATAAATTCTTTCTTAAGAGCCATCTTCTATACTTTTTATCACACGAAGGTAACCCCTCATCCACCACTTTCACCACCAAAACACCCACTGGCCGACCTCCAAAGACATGGAACAAGTCTTTCGTCTGTATCTTCATTCATGTACACACCTTCATCCTCTTACGTGGACTCCATTGTTTCACCAATTCTGTTAAAGGGAGACCCTTTCTTTCCAAGTTCCTTAATGATGATATTTTTGAGTTTTCCGTGTCTTACAAATTTGAATTCGTTTGTAAGCTTTCACGTTCAAAGCCTCCAAAATGTATGTGTGGCCCTTGAAACTTTTGGTTTTAATGGGGATTCTTATGGAAAATACTTTTGAACTGTGCTTTGTGCCCCGGCTCAATGATCTGGGCACTAACTGGGGCGCCAAGTGGCGTCCCCCTATTGGAGGGGGGCCTCCACTTGGCACTCATGTCTGTGCCCCAGTCATTGAGCCGGGGCACAATGCTTTACTCAATACTTTTAAGGATTTTTCAAGTGGTGTGATCATTTTAATGACCAAAAGGCAACCACAGCTGATTGTGAAGTTGACGCGAGCCGACTTTATGGAATGACAATTATCTAGGCCACATGCCGGAACTAATTTGGAGATGGCTTGGGGGCAGAACTTTTGGTAGTTGGACAAGGAGAAAATTAATTCCTTGCCTAACCATTAGGGATCTCAACAGGGCGAGTATGGGATGGGTTCATTAGGTATTTTTATCATTTTACCCCATTTCATACCCGGTTAGAGAAGGACGAGGTAGGTTTTATCGCCCCCTTTTTTTTTTTTTTTTTGCTTTTATTATTATTATTATTTTATATCTCTAGTTAGTTAATATTATTAATTTTTTTTTTCAATTTGCTAAGACCAACTTGTGTTCTCTTTAAAAATGATGACAAATCTTTTATTTTTGTTTGATAAAAATTTAAATTTGAAATTAATTTTAAACGGGTAGGTAGCGGGGCGGGAGTTATGATTCTCATACCCACCCCGTACCCGCTTTGAGGTAATGACCCCTGCCCCATTTATCAAATTAGGTGGGTAATCCTCGCACCATTTGGGACGGAACCCCCACAGACATCGGGTTGAACGAGTTTTGTTGCCATCTGTGGTTAGTAAGCACATATTAAATGGAACTATAGATGGAGATCAAAAGGATTGTCAAAAATTATATTGCAATGCAATTACGGAAGCTTTGATAAGCTGGGGATTAAAATATAGTAATAGATCTCTTTAGGAACATTAATTTAAAAGTTAGTTTCCAATTCATATATGCATTAGAGGAACTAGTGCACAAAGTACACTCATGATCTAGCAAGTCAATATCTTTAGGTGGAAATTGAGAAATAGAGGCTACCTATCAATAAGAAAACGAAAATATTATTTCTAAAAATTCAATGAAAGATCGTATGGAAGAAGATATGAACAATATGAGAATATATTATTGCACTATGCTTCACAAAGGTGACCATCTGTCTTGTTGGGTTTTGTGACCCAAATTCATCTAAGGTTGCGTGGTTTGGTGTATTGACCATGAAGAGGTCAAAATATGGTCTAGAGTAGAAAAAAGGTGTTGCGGCGATAGCTAGCCACTCGAGCAGCAATGACGTGAATGTTTTACCAAAACTCAATGTCGGGCGCTGGAGTGCCCGGTTGACGCTCGAGTGCGGGCTTGATGGGGTTTTCCTTATTTCATTGTTTTCACACGATTTTTGACCTAGTTCCCCAATAAATAGTAGACTTTTCTTTACAAGTTAATTTATTACTGCAAGTTAAAATTATGTAGGAATACAATATAATTGTGATCTTTCTCTCCATTATAGTTGAATAAAAGTTTCAATTCCTCTACCAAATTAAATTCTTGTTTTTTGTGTTCTTGTTGCTTGCTATCTATACTTCATATTGTGTCATATGTCTCATTCAGTTTCTAATGGTATCAGAGCTTTTCTTGATGGCAACCATGAACTATGACATTTCACTTTTAGATCGTAACACTAGATTTTCATTGTGGCAGATGAAGATGCGAGCAATACTCGCTCAAATGGATTTGGAAAATTTGTTGTTAGGATTTGATAAAATGCTGACAACTTGGACCACAGAGAATAAACGGGAAGATTGGGAGGCACTTTCACAAATTTGTCTTCGTCTTTCCAATAATATTCTTCAGGACATTTTGAAGGAAAAAATGAAAGTTGCGTTGTGGTGAAGTTGGAGCAATTGTGGATGACTAAAAATCTAACAAGCAACTTACACCTGAAGCAGATTTTGTATTCTCATCACATGATAGAAGGCGGATCTTGGGAAGATCACTTGTTTGTTTTTAAAGAAGTCATCGCTAATTTGGAGACTTTAGAAGTAAAGTATAATGAAGAAGATTTGACCTCAATTATTTTGTGTTCATGTTCCTGCTTCATTTACGTCCTTTAAAGACTTGATTTGGTATAATCGTAATACTCTAACCATTAAAGATGTGTATGGATCTTTGATTTCAAATGAGAAGATGAAACATCTAGTTGGATTTGAGGCTAGAGATGGAAAATATCATGTTGTTCATAGTGGCATGGGAGGGGCAGGTCGAAGTCTGATTTCAGTAATCAAATTTGTTTTTATTACAAGAAGAAAGGACACATAAATAAGGATTGCAACAAGTTACAAAATAAAGATAAGTTGGTTGCAAATCAGAAGGGAAGGCAATTAGATACTTCAAGCGAAATCGATGTCGAAGAGGACTATTTGAGTGATGGAGATTTCTAATGGCGACTCCAATCCTGATGCATTCAACATGTACTTTTCATATGTATCCCAATCGAGATATGTATGCAACTTATGAAACAATTTTGAAAGGAGCCCAGTATTGGGAAACAATGCACCTCGTTGAGTACCTAATATTGGTAAAGTCAGACTTAAGCTATTGGATTCGACATTTAGAACACTTGATCACGTTCGAAATGTTCCAGATTTGAAGTAAAATCTCATCTCCTGGCTATTCTTGAGTCAAAAGGGTATGAGTTCATTGGTGGAGGTAAAGTTTTGAAGCTTTGCAAAGATATCCGGGTTGTATTGAAGGGGGGAAATTCTAGTTATACATCTTAGAAGATCGTGCAGAATCAATAGATAACAATGAAAGAAGGTTTAGTATCATGGTGAACATTCAATTTGGTATAGTATCGTTGGGATTTGGTTTGGGGTCATGTTAAAAAATACAACTCGAACGAGTTCACGGGATATGGGCAATGTCGTTTTACCATCATCACTCGCGGTACCATCTTATTCAACTACTAGGGACAGACCTATTGGAGAAAGGTTTGGGGAAGCTAATTTTTTTGCGCATGCTTTAATTGTATTTGAAGGTATTGAGTTTAGGAAATGGCATTCTACAAAAGCATTTAGTGCAGTTGATTCTGTTCCAGTATGTGTTTTGGCCTTGATTAGTAACTTTTAAATCATTTGTGATTTTTGGGAGACCGAGGTAATTCTGTGTAGTAGCGATTGGATCTATTTACCTAGTTGGATATTGTGGAAGAGGTGGGGAATTTTATAGTTCAATACATAAGTTAGTTTGGTTCTTGTTAAAGAGTTTAGTATATTCCTCGCAGTCGAAATTTTTCTCTAAATGGAGAAATTTTGGATCGTTGATCGTTGCAGTAGAATTTGTATCAAGGTGGAGATTATTAGGTTTTGTGACCCAAATTCATCTAGGGTTATGTGATTTGATGTATTAGGCCTTAAAACGGTCAAAATAGGGTCTAAGAGGAAAAACGGTGTTGTGACGCTAGCAGTAAGAGGTTGAATGTTTTACTAGAACTCAGCGTGGGGGTGCCACACACTCGCGTTAGGGCACTGGAGCTGTTGCTCGATTAGCGCTATGTTAACGCTCAAGCACCGCACGCTTGAACTTAACAGGTTTTTCTTTATTTCCTAGTTTTCACTCAATTTTTTACATGGCCTTTGTTTGAGCCCTATTATATGGTTAAGAATGAATTTTGAAATAGTAGATTGATGGAGAATGTGTGGTTAAAAAATAAAGAAAACTTTGGGATTTACGTGTAATATTATTTTATTGAAAAATGTGTGGTTGAAAAGAAGATAAAAAATATATTTTGAAAGTAAAGCGGATAAAAAAAGGGCATAATTTCCATCTTTTGTGCTATCATTAGGGTTTGACATCTACCTCTATAAATAGTAAACTCTTCTTTACATATTAATTTATTATTGCAATTTAGAATTGTGTAGGAATACAATATTGCTATAATTTCTGTCTTCATTATAGTTGAATAAAATCTTCAATTCCTTAGTCAAAGTAAATTCTTGTTTTTTGTGTTTGTGTTGCTTTTGATCAATATTTCATATCGTGTCATATACCTCGTTCAATTTCTAACGTGTCCGATGCCACGTAGACTAAATCGGCTACGCTTGGAGTAGTGGCAAATAGTTTTGTTCTACAAGTGCAGCACTATGCAGCTGATACATTTGTAATAATATGGAATGAGGTTTTGAGTAATAGAATATGGACATACATTGATGAACTTTGACAATGTGATGAATGTTAGAGTGACCACAACCAACATAAAACGATTTTAAAAAAATAAATAAAAAAATCTCTTGTATTATTCACGTGACCATTCAAGAAATACTAGGGAACTACCAACTTGATTAAGCAGGAAAAATAAGACCAATTGGCATTTAATTGTAATCAATCAATGAGAAATTAGAGCTCCAAATACTCACCTTGAACTATAGCATGCAGCATTGCCAAGTTGAAAGGCATCAATAAAGTCATACCGAGGAAGCCACACCATAAGTAAGATGGCCGGAACCTAGGCACAACAGAATGTAACGCCAGCTGAAGAATTAAATTTACTTCTATTAAGAGATGTGCAGTTATTGCTGATTTTTCATTTAAGCTAAACTGTTAGTTATTCAATACTAGCTTAGATAGAAAGACCTAATTATTTTAGTTGAATATCGATGGAAAAGGACAAGGGGAATTTGTCCGGATATCATAGACTGGTCAGCATTTACATATTTCCCTCAACTCTACGTTGTTGATGGCGGTCGGCATTTTTATATTTCCCCTTCACTCTAAGTCGATGGTGGTCCATAAAACTGTCCTATCCATATCATTGAATTGTGGTCTACCATCTAAGCAAGCGTAGAAACAATTGATAATAGAAAAAAATCAGCACTGCTATGGACACTACTGAAATGCTCTAATATCTTGTGAAATAAGAGATTAAGTGCAATAGGAAGTAATTGATTACAAGAATACAAGGACAATGTCATTTTGCAGAGAATTGATATTTTATTATAATATAAAGAAAGAATACAAAAACTATGTGATTATGATTTGTCAAACTTTTTCTAACTTCTTCTAAAATACAATGAAGAGCTATATATATAGGGAACAACATAGGGGTACAAACTCTCATAATAGAGTTGTCGATAAAATAGAATGCTAAAAATGGAGTCTAAAACGAAAAAGGAGACCAAAATCAGAAAAAAAAAAAAAAAAACTGTACAGCTAGCACTATTACTCCACTCACCGAGTGCTGCGGTGCCGGGGGCCAAACTCCTTATGGTTTCCAAGTGCAACTTCAATTAGAATTTGTCAAATAAACTTGAAAAGAATTTCACAATTGTATTCAAAATAGGATTCTAATTAATGTGCACTTTAATTAGAACTCTTAATTACCTTCAACAAAGAATCCAAGTCATACCTAAATTCTAACAATCTCTATCTTGATACGAATTCTACTACAATGAACGAAACTTAAAAAAAAAAAAATCTCTACTTGAAGACAAATTCCACTACAAGGAGGAGTGAACACGGTTCGATTTGGGCGGGTTGTGTTATATTTTTAACTCAAACCATTTAATGCGGTTTGAAATTTTTCCAAACCAAATCAAACCATTATTTGCGGTTTGGTTCGGTTTAAATCTGCAGTTTACCTATCGACATTATAGTTATATGTTTAAAACAAATTAACACATACATTTAAACAAGAAATAATAATGTTAAATCACATTCATATTTGTTTAAAATCCGATATATAAACAAAAGGGTAAAAAAATTGTATCAAGTTAGCGTCTAAAAACAAGCACTCCGGATTTTACAAGTAATAATATCAGAATAAGTATAAGAGTACTAATCTCTCATTTGATAAAAATTGGATCAATATCCCCTATTGTAACACATAATTCGGCCCCTATATGATATGCAAATATCAAAATATTTATTAGTCCTTATTAATGATATTAACAATCAACTAAGAATAATATGTACAAAATATCAAAATTGATAATAGAAAATAAATGTCACCTTCAACAGTTTTCTCAAAGTCATTCAATGCTTTTACCTCATCCAAATATTGACGAAGCACTATAGGTTCATTGCTGCTATGCAACCAATTCTTTGTGCATTTTAAGGCCTCAACCATTTTTCCACTCAATGAACTCCTACAGGAGTCAAAAATTCGATCACTCATGGAAAATGCCGACTTTGAAGCAATCGTAAATATTTGAATTTCTAATACATCTTTGGCAATCTTAGAGACAATTTTGTACTTGTGCGCATTCAATTTCTACCAAACTAATATGTTAAACTTGAGACCGGTCAAATCTTCACAACGATTAGACAAATAATCAACCAAATCATTCTTCTCAGATTGCATGTTTTGCATAAGTTTAGCTTTAAAAATAGAAGGAATCTTTTTAGAAAAACCAAAAGCAGGCTGTGAGGGACTTGAACTACTATTTTTGGTAACCTCCTTGGATAAAGTTGATAGTGAAGTGATTAGAGTTGACATTTCTTCATAGTATATCTCCCGCCACATCTCCTTTATGACTTGGGATTTGAATGAAACTTATAATCATTTTTTAAAGTGTCCAATCATTATCAACCTAATGAGTAGTTAAACACAAATAACTAACATTCTGTATTGACATCCAACAATCAGTAGTCAAAGAAACTCTATGTTGATCCAACTATTTCTTCAATTTCTTCTTCTCATTTATGAACAAATTATATATATCTCTTGCTACTATCATCCTTGAAGGAAACACAAATTTTGGGAAAAAAATATCTTGTATAACCCAGAAAACCTTCATCATCCACGTGTCAAAATGGTAACTCGGATAATATGACGTACCTTATAATCTATTCTCTAATTCCTTTTTGAACAAACTTGATAACTTTGGTTTGCCTGTAATTTTGCAAAGGCGTTATTGCATATATGTTTGGCAATATTCACAATTTCACGTTTAATTCATTTTATAATTATGAGCCTAAAATTTTATTTTTTTTAACGGAGGCCCAACTAAATACTAATGGCAATGACTTACTAACTTGTTTGTTATGCATGAGTTAGGTTAATTAAATTTGTATCCTCTAAGAAAGTATACTTTAAATCCTAAAAACTATACTTTAATAAAAATATTTTTTTTAATTAAAAAAAGTGCGGTTCAATTTGATTTTTTTGCAGTTTTTAAAATTTGAAACATAAACTAAACTATTTTGAAACGGTTTGGTTCGGTTTGAGAGAAATAAAACCGCGGGTCCACGTGGACCCAAACCAACGACTTCGGTTTGATTTGCGATTTCACGATTTTTTTGTACAGCCCTAACTACAAGGATTAAAATTAAGCTCTTCAATGTAAAACACAAACGAACTTCTCCATCAACAATTCAAACTGAAAATATTCTCCACATATGCTATCCCAACATGGCAAAAGTGATCTAATGACCACCAAACTAGGCTGAAAGAGACTTTGCGATAGAATTACTAATGAATGCATAAAAAGAAAGATCTTATCTAGAATCAACACCCTTAACCGTATTCAAACCATCCACAAAATCAGGAGAATTGTACCTACGTGAAACCTTATGGCAAAAAAATGGGTCTATTTTTAACAATTGAAAATGATGATGATGTCGATAATGGTGGCAAGACGGATGGACCAATATCTTCAAAATTCAATGGACATGTATTCTTAAAAGAAGACCCCAAATTAAACTCCAACGGTACAGAAGTCAACTCTAAATCCACCCAAGTTCTTAAAATATGCTGATTACACAAAAAATTTGTATCACCCTACAAGATATATAAATAGAATTTTCTGTGTCTCATCAGCACAACACGGGTTCCTTTGAAATCCTTGAGAACTCCACCTTCAACAGTGTATCTATACCCTTTTAAATTAAGAGTACTGAAGGAGATAAGATTTTTCTTCATATTTGGAATGTGTCTCACTGCATCAAGTGTTCTAACCGTCCCATCAAACATCTTTATTCTAACCCAACCAATACCAGTTATCTGACAATGAGTGTTATTACCAGACATCAAAACACCTTCTGAAAATTCTTCGTATGTTGAAAATAATTCCCAATTGGGAGATATATGAAAAGTGCAAGATGTATCCAAAATTCATGTCTCATCAGGTTTGGAGTTGAAGTCGGATATAAGTGGAAACTCTCTATCACCGTTAGGATTTTTCGAAATACTTGCTTTCCTTGAAGTTTCTGATTGTTAGTTTGTTGTTGACTCCGATTTATTCTGTAACTTATAACAATCATTTACCAAGTACCATTTTTCTTGCAATAATTATGAAATTTGAAGTTAGATTATGATTTGCCCCTCGAATGAGCACCATGGACAATGAGACGATCTCTATGATCCTTGGATGCTACACGATACTTCAACTTCTCCTTTGAATATAGAGCATTGATGGTGAAAGTATCATGATTATACAGAATCGTGTCTCTAAAAGACATGTATGAGGTGGACATTGAACACAAAAAAATCAATCACAAGTCTTCTTCATCATATTTAACCTCCAAGGTCTTCAAATCATGGATGATTTCTTTAAAAGAAGATAGGTGATCCTTAAGAGGTATACCTTCTATCATACGATGAGAATATAAACATTGCTTCAGATGTAATTTGCTAGTAAGACTATCGGTCATGCATAATTGCTCCAATTTTAACCATAATGCAGCGCTTGACTTTCAAAACATCCTAAAGAATATTATTTGAAACATGAAGATGTATCAGAGATAGGTCCGTTCAATCCCTCCGTTGTTTCTCCTCCATAGTCCAAGCTGTAGGCATCTTGTTAAATCTCAACAAGGCATCATCCAAGTCCATCTAAGCGAGTACTGCTCGTATTTTTACCTGTCATAAAGAGAATTTTGTATTGCGATCTAATAGCGGAATATCGTACTTCATTGTTGCCATCACGAGAAACTTCGATCTTCCCAATAATTTCAACACAGAAAACTCTGATGCCGATTGTTATGGACACTGTTGGAATGCTCTAATATTAGTTAGTTGTGAGAAAAAAAGAGATTAAGTGCAATATGAAGTAATTGATCACAAGAACAAAAGACCAATGTAATTTTGCAGAGAATTGAAATTTTATTATAATATGGAGAAGAAATACAAAGAGTATGTGTTTCTGATTTGTCTAACTTATTCTAAAATACAATGAAGAGCTGAATATATACAGGGAACAAATAAGAGATGTCCAAACCCTCATAGTAGAGTTGTAGATAAAATAAAATGTCAAAAAGGAGTCCAAAATGAAAAAAGATACCAAAAAATAGTACAAGTGGTGATGTGGCACCACTCACTGGGCGCCTCACATCCTGCTTCGTTGTTCAATGAACAGCTGCTGGCACCTAGGTGCCTTGTCTCTGACCCAAACTCCTTCCAATAATGTTTTTCTTCATTCTATTATTTTCTTCAAATCCAACACAAATTCTTACACCCAATAGGCTTCCAAATAGAACTTCAATTAGAATTTGTCAAATAAACTTGAATAAAACTTCATAATTACATTCCAAATAGGATTTTAATTAATGTACACTTTAATTAGAAAATTCAATTATCTTTAACAAAGAATTCGTGTCACACTCGAGTTCTAACACGTACCGTAACAAACAAGAGCAAGAACAACAGTAAAAATGAAGAACATGGAGAAAAAAGTCTTTTTTTGGAGAGGGGGAGAAGTTCGGTATTTTCCTTGAATCAAAAGTGGTAACTTATAACTGATATATAAAAATGAAAAGCTATAAGAATTGGCTACGCAAGAGCCATTCGTTTTTACTTATTCGAAAAGCTTAATCATTTAATTTTACGCAAAATCTGGAACAAAGTTAAAAAAATTGAACTTCAACAATTTAACGAGCATGACATCTACATGTCACATTTCCTTATACTGTAGACTGACTTGCCAGTCTAGTATTAGAGTTTTAGAGAAAATCTTCAATCCTTTAAATTATAAACGTATTCTTGACCTTAAATACTACTTCAGATTCCCGAGTTAATAAACTAAATTGTGTATACGTACTAGAGCCCATGATCAGTCAATATGCATTCAAATAATTTTTATTGCTTGCCTAGCGATCCTATTAAACAAGAAAAAATGAAACACACAGGGAGCTGGAACAATGAAGATACTAGATAAATACTTCCCCATAACTTTTTGCCATAACCTTTTTTATGTCCATTCAGAAAATCTCTAAAGCAACAAATAATTATAACTACTTCACAGATCGTTAAAGATGATCTTGAAGAGATCAGTTATAGACTGAGGAGAAAAAGTCACTGCAATTTCGCTAGTTGTCCGCTCGGTTTGGAGCTCGAGCATCGAGGGTGAAAAATGGAGCAAATAACCGGTGCCCAACTGGCTCCAGCATTTCAACAATAACATATTCTTTTGGGTCATATGTATAGTGAACACGATTCTTGGCTTTCATATGACTTCTAATGAGTTAGAATCAAGTTAAGGGTGTGTTTGATCTACATTATTTTGGAAAAATATATTTTGGAATAGTAGATTGATAGAGAATGTGTAGTTAAAAAAGAAGGAAAAGTTATTGATGTGATGAAAAATATTATTTTATTGAAGAATGTGTGGTGGAAAATAAGTAGAAGAATGAGAATGAAAAAAATAATGTGTACCAACACAATATTTTATATTTTCTGATATCCATACTAATAAATTTCTTCATTTATCTACATATTGTTCTTGTGTTGTGAATCTTGTTCAGATTCTAACAAGTAGTATTAGAGCTTAAGGTTTGATTTGTCCGAGATATTGTTCTTGATGACAACCATGAAGTATGATATTCTATTTTTGGATCGCAGCACTAAATTTTTGTTGTACCAAATGAAGATGCGAGTAGTGCTCGCTCAGATGGATTTGGAGTATGCTTTGTTAGGATTTGACAAGATGTCATCAAATTGGTCAATGATGAGAAACAACGTAAGGATCGAAAAGCCCTTTCTCAAATTTCTCTTAATCTTTCAAATCATATTCTTGAAAATGTTTTGAAGGAGAAACTATAGTTGCGTTATGGTTGAAGTTGGATCATTTGTGAATGACTAAAAGTTTAACTAGCAAATTGCACTTGAAGCAGTGTTTGTATTCTCATAGTATGATAGAAGGTACATCCTTAGAAAATCCCTTTGCTACCTTTAAAGAAATTGTTGTTGATTTGAAAATCTTAGAGGTTAAGTATGATGGATTAATTTTGCTGTGTTCATTGCTCGCTTCATAAATATTATTTAGAGACATGATATTATATAGTCGTGATACTCTCATTGTTGAATAAATTTATGACAGTTTAATTTCAAATAAGAAGATGAAGCATCTTGTTGGGTCTGATGCTTAAAAAAAGGTCTTGTTGTTCACTGTGGTTATGAAAGGAACAGTTCGAAATCTAGCTCTAATAATAAAGTTTGTAACTATTGCAAAAAGAAGGGACACATGAAGAAGGATTTGTACAAGTTGTAGAATAAATAAAACTTAGTTGCAAATCAGAAAGAAAGGCGATAGAAAACTTTAGGTGAAGACGATGCTGCAGAGAACTGTTTGAGTGATGGAGAACTTTTGGTTATTTCTAATGGTGATTCCAAATCTGGCGAGGATTGGATTCTTGATACGGATTTCACTTTACATATGTGTCCTAATCGAGATTTGTTTTCAACATAAGAAGAAGTTTCAAAAGGTAACGTGGTTATAGAAAACAACACATTTTGTAAGGTAACTAGTATTGAAATGTCAAATTTAAGATGTTGAATGGGACGGTTAGAATACTTGATGAGGTGAGACACATTTCAGATTTGAAGAGAAATCTTATTTTCTTGAGTACTCTTGATTCAAACGGATATAAGTTAAGGTTTGTGAAGGTGCTCGTGTTGTGTTGAAAGGGCAGCAAAGGTCCCAGTTGTATGTCTTGTAAGGTTGTGCAAAATCCCTAAAGATAAATCAATAGAGGTTTAGTACTTTAGAGGATATACAATTTGGTACAGTACCATTGGAGTTTGGTGTGGGGTCCGTGATAAAGAATACATCTGAGTCAAGTTTATAGGTTATCGATAATGTCGCTTTGCCGCCGCCACCCGCGGTGCCATTGTATTCAATTGTCAGGGACATAATCAAAAGGAATATTATGACTCCACAAGGGTACGGCGAAGTTAATTTAGTTGTGTATGCTTTAAGTGTTATTGAAGGTGTTAAGTCTAACGAAGAACTTTCTACAAAAGCATTTTGTGGTATTTTTGTTTTAGGGTGTAGTTTTGCCTTGTTTGGTAACTCCTGATTTATTTTCTGATTTTGTTGCACATGTTGATAACTTAAGCAAATTTTGGTTCAAGAATGAAGTTATCTATATAGCTAAACTTTAGCATTGAAATCTCATGAAGCTTCTAGGATGCTGCATTCAAAAAGAAGAAAAGATGTTGATTTATGAATACCTGTCTAATAGAAGTCTAGAAGTCTGGACTTGATTCTACTTGCACAGTCAACTCAGACATTGTATCAGGAGTACCAATTAAAATAATAGCATAACGAAGTCTCGCACTCATTTTTCAAATCCCGGACCAAAAATTTTCTGATCTGCTGTATTGTAGAGTACAGAGCATATTTATTATTTTACACATGCAGATTCATGCTACTGTATGCTTGAGGATATTTAGTTATAGATATTGGGTTTTACTTCTCTTTTCCGATTATTCAACAAACAAATTATCCTCGTGAGCAGATAATTTTTTTTCGAAAATCCAATGCCAAGTGCAGCACTTTGCACATTATCAATGGTATTGCTCTCGGTATTATGCATCTCTTGTTGAGAATTATAAACTCTAATTCTATAATACCAAGAGCAATAAAATCACAATAAGGAAAAAACACAAAAGAACAAGCAACATTTATAAAGATTTACACAATGTGAGACTATATACTCTAGTTTATTTACTATAATGAAAAGAAGTTTACAAGAAAAAATTGCAATAAATTTTCGATCCGCATGCTAACTCTGTATGGCGACAATAATTAAATTCCACAATTTAACATCTACATCAAGATTCCCTTCTCAGAATCATCCATAGAGACCAAAACAAGTAGAATTTTGCTGAATTCTGACCCAAACCCAAGATAATAGACTTTGGCCTGGGCGCCTGGCTAGAATAGGGATGGCAACGGGGCGGGTCGACAATTCCCACCCCCATCCCGTCAAGTATTTTTATTACTTAACCACATACTCATACCCGGTTAAAGCGGGACGTGGCAAGTCCATTGCCCCATTTATCACCACATTTATTTGTTCTATTTATTTTAATTTTTGCTTTTATTGTTTTAATGTCTTTAGTTAGTAAATATTATTACTTTTTTACTAATTTGTTAAAAACAACTTATATTCTCTTTAAAAATGATGATAAATTTATTATTTTTGTTCGATAAAAAACTTAAATTTTAAACGGGACGGGTAGTGGGACAGGGACTATGTTTCCCGTACCTGCCCAGTAGCCGTTTCGGGGTAATGACCCTCGCCCCATCCCCATCATGTTTACCAAGTTAGATGGGTAATTCCCGCCCCATTCGGGGTAGGGCCCCACGGGTATCGGGTTGAACGAGTTTTATTGCCATCTCTAGGCTAGAAGTTCTAGAGGAAATGAGACTGGAGCTTACACGAGCAAATTAGTTGGAACATATTATGAATCTCAATCCCATTAGATATGAAATGCTCTTCTATTTATCATAATAGATTCCAGATATTTTTTTTATTTTTTTATTTTTTTATTTTTTATGGACCTGATATTATTTTTTATCATGTAGTGGCAACATTTCCCCGAAATACACTATAGATGGCTTGTCCTGGTGAAATTTAATGTATTTAGCTTCGAGGTTCGGTGCTTGAGATAGTGAATGGCAAAAGAAACAAAAGATTTTCTCAAAGAGGTACATGGTATAAGTGACCAAAAAAACATCTCTGTAATTAAACTTATTCCCTAACTTTGGTGTCAATTAAAAATATTCAAATAGCAGCGTCCAATTAGATTCATAGTAACGCCAAAGTTGATATTTCAATCATCTCGAGCTCAGGCAAGTCAAAATAAACAAGCCGTGTAATATTTGAAGACTCTCTATATGAGCTGAAGTGTCCAACAGTAGAAATCTAAATGGTGGACCAAAAATGGAGAAGTTTCCAGAATATTCTCAATACACAGCTGCGTTCACATTTAATTGAGCCAACCTGGTGGTGGCTGTGTCCAATTCCACCCGGCTGCTTGGGTGATTCTTGATTTCCACTTTTTGCTTAATTTTGGGGATAATTGATAATTAGAGATTGTGGAGATAAACCAAGGTGGATTTCAGAATCTAGGTAATTTTTATTTCTTGACAATTTTTTTGTAAACTAGACCAAAATTATAATTAATATTGATTAAATTAGACTTTTATTTTAGCAATTCCGATGGGTATGACATAGTTGCTTATTGACTCTATATTTCAATAACTTTGCCCGCATGTAAAAATTCAATATATATATATGAGTAATGATCTCCTAAGCACGGTGCTTAGGAGATCAAATCCATATATATACACACACACACACATTACATATATATAAAATTTGCATGGCCGTCCATGTGATACTACTAAGCCACTGACTCATTTTCGACGGCACATTTTATAGGATCCATGATTTTTATCAACTTTCAATCACACATTAATCAAAATATACTAAAAGCTATTTTTTTATCCAAATCACCAACGAATACCGAACGGATATTGCAAGACAAATCGTGTTGAAGGCCATAGCTAAGGTCTAATAAAGTCTGATTGTGGCGGTCAGTGGCCATATCTCAAGTAAGACAGTATACCAAGGCACCTAAAAGCTATATAGAGGATCTCGGAACGAATTCAAATCAGATGCCAAGCACAAGAGAATCTAATGCTAGCAGAATTAAGTGAACATATATTATCAATATATACATTTTTATAGCTGATAATTTCATTTAAGCTAAACTGTTAATTATTTACTACAAGCTTAGAAAGAAAGACTTGGTTATTCCAGGGCAATATTAATGGAAATGGAGAAGGGAAATAGCTCCAGATACCATAAACTAGTCAGCATTTTCATATTCCCGTCATTCTTGGAGTCAATCCATTGAACTGTCCTGTCCTGTTCATATCAATGAAACGGTGGTCCTACTCATATATAAGTATTCATAGATATTTGAAGCATAATCTCGACCTTATAATTCTTCAGATTTGCAGATTGTACACATTCTCTGGATCCTGGTAAGATTTTTTTCCAAGTCAAGAAGTTAAGGCTTGTACGCTAAACCTTATATTCAGTCAATATGCATTCAAGCTTCTGCTCATTTCTCAAAAATCAAATCTATTAAACAAGAAAAAAGGAGAAAGAGAGTAGAACTAAAACCATGAAGATATCCAATAAATATTACCTCTTGATTTTTGTCTTAACCTTTTTTATGTCCATCCCGAAAATCTCCAATCAAACAGATACTATAACTACTACAAAGATCCTTAGAGATGGTGAGACCATAGTTTCATCGGGTGGAAGCTTTGAGTTGGGCTTTTTCAGCCCTGGAAATTCCAAGAATAGATATGTGGGCATGTGGTACAAGAAAATACCAGTCAAGACTGTAATATGGGTTGCCAACAGAGAAATTCCAGTCTCAAATACATCAGGAGTAGTCTTAAAGGTTATCGAGCCAGGACTTCTAGTTCTTCTGAACGAATCTAGTGGAGGAATCATATGGTCATCAAATACATCACGACCCGTGAAAACTCCAGTTGCAATATTGCTTGACTCAGGAAACCTAGTCATGAAAGATGCGAATGATGGCCAAGGGTTCCTTTGGGAGAGTTTTAATTATCCGACGGATACATTGTTACCAGGAATGAAGCTCGGTTATAACTTTATAACTGGTCGGGAGGTCTATCTGTCACCATGGAATAACAATGATGATCCATCTTCAGGAGATTTTACATTTCACTTTGATCCTACTGGTTATCCACAACTTGTCATGAAAAGAGGTTCAGTTGTGGTGTTTAAAGCCGGACCTTGGAACGGATTACGCTATAGTGGGATGCCAAATTTGAAGAAAAATTCTATTTTCAAATTTGGAATAGTTGTAAACAAAAACGAGGCATACTATGCTTACGACCTCCTTGGATCAATTATTTCAAGGTATACAGTGAGTCCAAGTGGTATTGCACAGCGTTGGATGTGGATTAGTCGAACGCAAGGGTGGGTGATTTACATTACTGCTCCAATAGATAATTGTGACATCTATAAATTGTGTGGTGCATATGGTAGTTGCAATATTGTGAATTCTCCTGTTTGTGGATGTTTGGATAGATTTCTGCCTAAAGATCCAGAAGGTTGGGATAGGGCAGATTGGTCGGCCGGATGTGTTCGAAGAACTTCCTTGAATTGTCAAAATGGAGATATATTTCTCAAGTATTCCGGTATTAAATTGCCAGACACACAATATTCTTGGTTTAACGAGAGTATGACACTCGATGAATGCAAGGTAGTGTGCTTAAAGAATTGCTCTTGTATGGCTTATAGTCCATTGGATATAAGCGCAGGGGGAAGTGGATGCCTACTTTGGTTCAAAGACCTAATTGACATCAGAAAGCTTTCTGAAGCAGGACAAGATATCTACATTAGAATGGCTTCTTCTGAATTGGGTAAGAAACTAAGAATTGAATAAACAAGTTCTTTACTCCTGTCTAATTTTCTTTCATATATAACCTGTATACTTATTGCTTTCAAAGTTGTATCATCATTGAAAAGAATTCATTTTATTTGCATATAAAATTTTGCAGAGTTAAAAGGAAGGAACAAAAAGGTTCTTGAATTAAGCTTGTCGTTCTCAATAGGAATGTTTCTTCTTGGGCTTAGTCTGATGCTTTATCTTCGAAGAAGGAAGAAAAGAAATCACAGGCTCAGAACAGACAGTAAGTAAACTCTTACCATTTCCTGCTATAGACAGTAGAAGTAACCAAGCTTATCCATATTCATTTAATTGAAATCCTTTGTTTTCTTTTCTCTATCATGTTACATCCAATTCATTGCTTTTGTTTCAGGCAGGCTGGGAGACAACTGTACGGACCGTGATAATAAAGAAAGTCACAACAAAGACATAGAGCTACCACTGTTCGGTTTATATACAATAACTAAAGCTACCAATCATTTTTCTAACAAGCTTGGGGAGGGTGGGTACGGACCTGTTTACAAGGTAATGTACATTTTTTTCCCAATATAACAGGAAGGCACTACACAGTCTCAAATATTTTGCTTGCAGAATCTTTTAAAAATTTATTCTTAATTTCATTAGAGATTTTCTTTAAACGAAAAAGGAATAAATGTCAAAATAAGTCAAATGTAAAAAGTGAGTAGAAGATGAGTTTTGTGAAATGGCACTGTGCAAAACAAACACTATTTTCCATGCACCTGTTTCATTATATAGGGACTGTTCGAGGACGGGCAGGAAATTGCTGTCAAACGGCTATCAAGAAATTCTCTACAAGGACTTGATGAGTTCAAGAATGAAGTTATCTGTATAGCTAAACATCAGCATCGAAATCTCGTAAAGCTTCTAGGATGCTGCATCGAAGGAGACGAAAAGATGTTGATTTATGAATACATGCCTAATAGAAGTTTGGACTTGATTCTATTTGGTAAGAATTATTGACCTTGCACAATCAGCTCAATATCAGATTCTATCAGGAGTACCAATTATAAGTAATGTCACACATATTTTGAATCTTGGGGCAAAAAGTTTCTGATCTTTTGTAATACCGGGTACAGAACATAGTTATTCTGTTATACATGCAGTTTCGTGCTACTGTATGCTTGAAGTTATTTAGTTAGAGATATTGGATTTGATTTCTTATTTCCTCCAAAAAATATCGACCAAACAAATCATCTTTATGAGCACATAAAAACTTTTTGCAGATCCAACGCAAAGAGCAGTGCTTGACTGGCCTAAGCGCTTTCACATTATCAATGGTATTGCTCGGGGTCTTATGTATCTCCATCAAGATTCCCGTCTAAGAATAATCCATAGAGACCTCAAAGCTAGCAACATTTTGCTGGATTCTGACATGAACCCAAAGATATCAGACTTTGGCCTGGCTCGGTGTTTTGGAGGAAACGAGACTGGAGCTAATACGAGCCGAGTAGTTGGAACATAGTAAGAATCTCAATTTTGTATTAGATGAAATGCTCTTCTATTGCTCATAACATAATTTCCTTAATAAATTTTATCACCGTGTAGTGGCTACATGTCCCCAGAATATGCTATAGATGGTCATTTCTCAGTGAAATCAGATGTATTTAGCTTTGGGGTTTTGGTGCTTGAGATAGTGAGCGGCGAAAGAAATAGAGGATTTACTCACAGAGATCACCACCACAACCTTCTTGGACATGTAAGCTTTGTTTACTTATTTCCATGTACTTGACAATGAAATTATTCTTTTTAGCATTTGGATTAGAAAAGATGGTCCTTTTAACTTAGTTTAGTAAGCACAGGCATGGATGCTGTATAAAGAAGGAAGGTCTTTGGAATTTGTCAATGCTTACCTTGACGTCTCGGGATATTTATCAGAAGTGCTGCAATCGATCCATGTGGGACTATTATGCGTTCAACAATGTCCACAAGATAGGCCAAGCATGTCGGCAGCAGTGTTAATGTTGGGAAATGAAGGTTTGTTGCCTCAAGCTAGACAACCTGGTTTTTTCACAGAAAGAGATGCTGAAAGTTCAAGTAGCACAAACACTGCAAATTCAAAAAACCAAATGACCATTTCATGGGTGGAAGCACGATAAGTAAATAAGATACATTAGTCACCCCTATGTTGCTTTTATCATTCTTCTTCAACCAGAATAATGTATTTGTCTTTCGTTATAAACATCAGTTTTCTATTAAAGAAATAACATTCTCCTATGTAATTGATGAATTCAACTGGCAAATGATCTAGTGAGCAAGTCAATAGAGATTGGTACTTTATTCTAATAAGGTCAAAGTGTCAAATATCCTACCAATTTAGGTATGCGATTGTCTTCACCATGACAAAAGTTACATTGAGAGTATTGAAACTAGTACATCGAGTGATTCTCGAAGTATACTGGACTGGTCCAAATGTGTGAATTAATTTCTATAGCATGATTGTGCACAAAAAATAATTTACGCTTGAGTGTCTTATGTATTACCTTAATACATAATTGAGATCAGATTACATAATCAACTACCTAGGTAAGTTAGGGGGGTAACTTTAAAAATGGCTTAGTCAAAAGGCCATAATTCTTTTTTGACTTTTTCACAAGTGAATAACTTCAAAATGGCCTAATGATTTTTAAAAGACAAAAATACCCTTAAGTGAATAATATTGTTGACTTTTATTAGACGGGTAAGACCCAATAACGGTCATATTTTCAATTTTAATTGAATTTTAAGTCGTACCAAACAGACTCTAAATCATACACAAAAATATGGAATAGTATCACCCAGATCAAGAATTATGGATGAAATCTTGAAAAGAGAGGATAAATCTTTAATAATCTTGAGAAAATCAGCCTTTGATTTATGAATTAGCCTCGTTCTTAGCTTCTAAAATATGTAAAATATATGAATTTTAGGTCTAGGGAAGTCCTTCAACATTCTGGTTGAGTTTAGGTATTTAAATAATGTCAAAAATATTTTATTGAATTGTTACCAAAACATAAAAATAAGAAAAATCGGATTTTTTCCCGTTTTATACTGAGACACGCATTTAGGCTTTTCCCAAGGAGCTTTCACTATTTTTATCGTAACTTTCTTTTCTGATATGCAATTGAGGTGATTCAAATTGAGTTGGAAGTTTAACTCAAAGGGTTACAATTCTTCTAGAAATATCATTTCTTCAATTCGAACGTTTTCTATTCCAAAAATAAGTTGCAATCCAGGACTAAAAATTTGGGTAATAATTTTTTCAGCTGAAAATTGATGTTTGATAATATTTTGACTATATTTTGTCTCTTCGACTTCTTTCCTCATCAAATTGACCTCTATCACTCTTGAATATTCATCATGAGTTTCGACATAACATTTGGGCATTTGCACTTTAGTTACCAAACTTTGTTTTGTTTTATTTTATCCCTTTTCCGTTCTTTCTTCCAATTTTTTGTCCAAACATGAGTCTTCCATAATAAAAACAATAAATAATGAATTAGGCACTAATCTATCCAAAGAATAACAAAATATCATCATTTAAGATCTTGAGAATAAATGTAGAAACTACATTTACTAGTCACCCTATTAGATGAATTAATGAGTCCACTTGAGTTTTTCTTTAGAGAGCAATTTAAATTTGACCTCAGTGTTTGGGATGCCTAAATCTATGTTCTATGATAACATCAACAAACTATTTAAGAGAGAGTTAAGAAAACTAATAATTGTCTTGTATGGTCTATTTCTTTGATGTCCGATGGGGGTAATTAAGGCATAAAGATGATTATTCAAGAGGATGTAATTGCATGAATATTGCTTACGTGGTGTTATATATTTGGCAGTTCAGTTTCTAGCATTTAGTGGAGTTATTAAAAACTAATAATTGTCTTGTATGGTCTCAAGTTGGCTTGACCATTATTCACTTATTGGAATTTAAGATATATAGATTCGATCAGATCCTTTTGTAGCTTCTTGAAGAGTCTTGGACTTAATTGCACACGTGATAAAAACTTTTTTTTTATTTTTTATTTTTTATTTTTTACTCAGAAAATATTAAATATATATATATATATATATATATATCTCTTCAGAGGAACAAAAATAAAACTTTGCAGAAAAGTAAAGAAATTGAACATAAGAATTTTTCACCTGTTGACAGGTCCGAATGTTCGCGTGCTTTAAACACTACTCATCCATTGAACATCTACAAATTATATCATGTTCCAAATAACTAAAATCAAGCTAAGAATCAGTCCAGTAAAAAAAAAAAACTACAGAGTAGTACAAATATTTAGAAATATCGACAGATTTCTTCAAATTTCTCTCACCTCATAATTTACAAGATTACCACAATAAACTACTCACTCAACCTATCAATATACACTCAGTACATCACAAATTCGCTAACGATTTATATGCAGAAAGAGCTTGAATCAAAGACAAACCCCTAGAAGACAACTGAAAATAAAACGGCCTACACACTAATCTGTGTCAAAAATGGGTTTAGGCCCTATTTATATGGGGCCACAAAATGTAGATCCAACGCCCACAAATACTCCACAAATAAGGCTAGATTACAACATTCATTTAACCAAAAGATGCCAAAAATCACATTTCACAAATGCATTTTTATCAACAATGGTCAACTGGTCAAAGAGAGAACAATTAGTGAGGAAATGAACATTCAATAATCTCCATCAAATACAGCGTATCACTTCCTTTGGTAAAACCAAAAAAAAAAAAAAAAACTTGGTTAGTTTAAACTACAAAAAATAAATTACATTGCTTGTTATTCTAATATAAGGGAAGAACGTTGGTACCGATGTCAAAGAATTGAATTTAGAAGGAATTCTAACTAATTTAATCGTACATTTATCCACCATGTCTCTAACAAAATAAAATTTTATACCAGCATTCTTAGTTTTATCGTTATTAAATATTGAGATTAAACATTTGATTCTTAAGATCAATCAACGACAAGTTGGGAAAAATATCAAATTCAAATAATCCAATACACCCACTTCCTAAATACAACCGAAGATCTAGGGGGTCGGGCCGCAAGCACAGGAAAAGTACAAGAATAAGGTGTTCTTGGTGATTCACAAGAGAGATACAATTCTAGAAGGTCAAGAGCAACTGTAAGTGAAGCATGTTCAAGCGAATTTTGGAGACTTTAGGAATTAGATCAGCGACTCTAGTGAGTATTCTTGGTTGGATCATACTTTAAGTTCTTATTATCTATGGTGAAAACTACTGAGTTAGTCTTGGAGTTTTTATCCGGTTGAGGGGATTCTCCGTCATCAATTCTCTGTGTTGTTTACATTATTGATTTCAAATAAGCCGGTAATTCAACATAGAATAATTGATTCACGTGAACTGTACCTAGAGTAATTAATTATCGTGAGTTGTTGCAATATTAATCAACGATAGTTTTTTATTCTTCAGTGATTCTTCTCCAAAAAAATAAAAAAAATAACCTTTATACTTGAGTGATTCTTCTCGAAACTGATTCTTTAGTACAACATAAGCTGATTCTTTTAAAATCACACTAATACCCAACCAAGCATAAAACAATTAGACTCAACTAAAACTGAAAATTGAATAGTGCAAATGTAATAGGAAAAAAAATAAAAAATACACAATTAATCTAAATTACGAGATTTTTTTTTTATTACTGAACTAATGACACGTATTATACAGAGAAAAAGACGTATTTGAAGAACAGATATTTTAATAAGATGATATTTCTTTGACACAAAAATTGTTAAGACATATTGTCTCCATCAATTGAATAGATGCGGGATGTATAAATAATTATATTTTTGTAGAAGAAATTCAAAGAATGCGTGTTGTTGGTCTAATTCTAACTCTGGGTAATTTTATTAATATTAGAAAAAAATACAGTATGCAAAAATTATTGAAGTAATTAAATGCATGAAAAAATCTTATAACCATTACCGTTCAGTATTGATGTATTTTGGGTTAATCTAGAGATAATTGTTGGAGAAATTGGTTTTATATGTTGGTTTGACCTATTATTTGAGTGGGCCTTGATAGTCGGATGAAAGATTCATTTGGCCAAGTGTGTTCTACGCCACAAGTAGATCATTGTAGTATATACTCCCCAAATACCTCCTATTATAAATACTCAATGTCCATTACATTTTTTTTATGGTTGATCATTATAACATTATTCCAAGATTTAAGAACATATTCAAACATTGAAGATCAATATAATTCCTAAATTGTTTAAAAATCTCTCTCGAGTAGAATTAAACATATTCTCACATGATATCCGACTATAAATCTGTTGGGAACCTACTTAATCATGCACAGCGAAATTAAAGCAAATTTCGATTTCCAAACAAGATCTGCTTTATGTTTAGATAGAAACTGTGATTCGAATTGTACCTTAGATGAATTCTGCAAACTCTTTTGCTGATTCACGAACTCCAATGATCACGATCTGCAATCCAAGCTGTTCAATTGTCCAACCTCCAATGGTGATCCACACAGAGAACAAGAATGACAACTAGGGTTTTATTTTCTCGTGCTAGCAAGAATAATGAAAATTCTCTACAGTTTTTCAAACTCTAACAGCAAATTAATACAAGTTTAAACGGGCTTGGCCCATCTCTTAATTTAACACGATCAAACATTTAATTAATCAAATTAATTAAATCCGGTCCATGAATTAATTAATCCATTAATTAATTCGAGCATATTAATAAGCAACCCAATTAATTAATTATCCAACACTTGTCAATTAATTAATTGGTAAATCTCATTCTTCTAATTCTCTTTTGTGTGTGACTCATTAGATTCCCGATCACGATGCCTAACGACGTGAATTATTATTTTGATATAATCAAAATTGATAAATTAAAATACTCCTTTTAATTTATCATCAATTCACATTCGTCGTCCCAAATTAACATATAACAATGTGTCGGACAATACATGTGACGGAAAATGTCACGTGGCATGACAAAACCAAACTTGTTCGTTTATCTTGAAATTATAATCTCTTCGTCAATATGATCCGATCAATTACGAAATATGGATATGTGTTAATCTCAATTATCGATCATATCTTTTATCATACTGTTAAGTCAATGTAATGAGTTCACCTTAGCCAAGGATTTCATTATCAACTTAACTGGATCAAAATGTAGACCATAATCTCTTACTATCTAAGAATGACGAATTCTCTATTGATCATTCACAACCTTCATATGATTCTTGACATACCCGAACGATGTTGTATTAGCGACCCTTGACAGAGTAACATCCAACATCACCAAAGTATGACTGTCATCATATAAGGCACTATGATGACCTCAAGTCAAAGGACCAATTTCACTACTGAACGTTAGAGATTAACCACCGAGACTCAGATAGTTATCCATGTGGAATCTCCCAACGGGTCTCCAATGTTTTGTTCTGTAACAAAACATTCACGTGTTCATTAAAGTATCACCACACTTTAGCTTGTGAGATCAGCTACTTACTTCACAAGTAAGAAACACCACACGTGATGGTCATCCGTTTTATGTTTTCCAACCTAGGCAGTTGCCCGGTCCATATAATTAGATGGGTGCCCAGTTATAATAACTTTCAAATTTTGCAATGTAGTCATCGTCTTCATTATTTCCTCAATTTGTGGTCCTTCAACTTCTAATTACTTCTATTTTTGCCCTTCAACTTCTTCTCATGTGCACGTTAGTCCCCAAACTTTCCATCTAGTCCTCAATTCATCATTCTTTCTTTTCCAATTGCTTACGAACGGATCCAAAATTGAAACAAAAGAAAATTAACCCAAGTAAAGAAAAATTCAAGACTTTGATGACATAAAAGCTTAGTAATATAGCAAGATAAGTGCATAAAACACATATACCAGTCACTTTGAACTATAGATTCAACATATGAGAGTTGAAAGCCAAAGCTAAGGTCAAATAAATTCTAACTAAGACCTAAGGCTATTTAGAGGAGCATAGACCAATTCAACCTCGAAGCCTAGCATAGTATATCTGACATCAGATAAATATATTCACACCACAATTTTTAATAACTAGGCAAAATCTTAATTGTATAAAAGGTTTATAACATTTACACATTATCACATTTATGTTTTAGACTTTTTTTTTTTATTTATCATATTCTTATTCTCAATTTAACAAAAATTGTTCCTGATTATGATTTCTCTCCAAAATTTTATTTAAGATAAAGGAAAAAAGATGCATATGCCCATTGTATTTTTAAATAAGAAAAATAATAATGCAAAAATACGATTAAATACTTCACCCTCATTTTAAAGCACATTAACAATACTTTTTGTAAGAGAATCATGATTAAAGACAAGATTTTTTTATCAATTAAATATTAAAAATAAGAATGTGAAGAAGAAGAAAAAAGTTAAGAATATAAGTATAATAATGAATAAAGATTAATGATATTTTTGAGGTATATTTATTTAAAAAATGTGTAAATATAATTACACTTAATTTAATTTGACCTCTACAAATTTATATATGATATTTTCTTTTAAGCTAAATTGTTAAAGCATAGATAGTGACACAATTATTCAATTTCAATATCGATGGAAATAGGGAAGTGAATAGCGCCAGATACATTGACTAGTCAGCCTTTATATATTTCCAGTATTCTTGGAACCATTTAAGGCGATGGTCAGTGGAACTTTCCTATCCATATCAATAAAATAGTGGTCCTACACGGATCTAATCATGCATAGACTTTTGAAGCATAATATTCACCGTATATTACTTCGGATTTGCATATTGGATGCCGTGGCTGTAATCGAAATTTCTCAATCCTCTTATGAATTAATCCAAGTAATTAAAGAACTTAAAAGGTGTGAGCACTGGAGCTCACAAGAGAGAGATAAAACTCATATCCTCTTACGTTCTGTTAGATATTTTTACAAAAAATATAATATGTGAAAGAAGTAATTAATTCAGATAAAGTGGCCAATTGGTGAAAAGTATGGAATTTGTGTGGGAGGTCGGGGTTCGAGCCACGCCTCACGCATTTTATGAAAAGGTCTTTGATTGAGTTTTATTGATTCTAAATATAATTATTATTATTATTTATTTATTTAATAGGTCAACTAGTCAGTAAAATATGACCGTTTTTAACTATTTAGTATTAACAATCCATTACCACCAGTCATAAAAATTGTAAATAATACTGGATCATGGTGGAGGCAGTTAAATCATTTTTTCTTATAAAAACACACGTTTGAGGAGTAGAAAACTACAACAAAACTAAATTATGTCTTCCTATTCAATAAAAAAATATTATTCTCAATTTTATATATTTTATGGAGTACAATTGAAAGTTCTGAAAACATTTGTGATTGCTGCATAATTGGTTTATTTGATCGTTGTATCTTGGAAGTGATTGTCCGCAGAGGTCGCAACAGTTATCGACGGGCAATTTCGCTTTATGACATTGTGCTGTCATGAGACTCGGCTAGTTGATAAGTTTTATTTCTGGACTTTACTGTATTGCAACTAGTAACATTTCTAACAATCTAAAGCGAAATTATACGTTTTTAATTAGTTGCCATGTCTGCAATAGATATATTTGTTCCTAAGTATTCTGAAAAACCTAAATTATTTGATAGAAAGAATTTTAAGAGATGGCAAATGAAGTTACGATTTTATTTGACAACTCTTAAAGTTGTAGATGCTATTGAATCTAATAAACCCATTTCTGAAATTGCTGTTAAGCCTACTAATAAGGAAATATCAAATTTACCTAATTGGGAACATAAGGATTATATGTGCATAAACTATATTTTGAATTGCTTGACGTTGGATTTATATGATGTTCACTGGTTGTGTAAATCTGCTAATGAATTATGGAACTCATTAGAAAAGAAATATGCAACCGAAGATGTTGTAACTAAGAAATTTGTTGTGGAAAAATTTCTAGATTTAAAAATGAATGTCAGTCAAGTTGAAGAATTACAGATTATAATTTATGAAATTATTGATGAGTGATATAAAATCTGTGAGGGTTTTCAAGTGTCTATTGTAATTGAAAAATTACCACATTCTTGGAAAGAGTATAAACATAGTTTGAAGCATAAAAGAAAAGAAATGTCATTAGAGGATTTGTTTATCAGAATTAGGATTGAGAAGGATAATAGAATGGCAGAACGTAGGGAGAGACCGAATTTGGATACAAAGGCCAATCTTATTGAAGGAAGTTCTGGCAGTAAGAAAGCTGTTAGAAATTTTACCAAAAATACGAACTTTAAAGGCATAATCGAGGGGAAGCAATTTATAGGAAAGAACAATCGGTCTAAACCATAATTTAAAAATAAAACCATTGGTGATTTTTTTGTTTGTGGTAAATTATGTCACTTTGCAAATGATTGCCGAAATAGGAAATGAAAAACTGTGAACCATCAGGCACATGTAGTAGAAGATGTGAGTTTTTCTGCTATGGTGACGAAGTCAATCTAGTAAGCAACATGACAGACTGTTGGGTAAATTCTGGAGCTACCAAACACATTTGTTGTACGAGAGTTGCATATTCTTCATTCACTCTTACTAGTGATAGAGAATGTCTGTTCATGGGAAATGTTTCTTCCTCTAAAATCGAGGGAAAAGGAACTGTGACACTTAGATTTTCTTCTGAAAATATCCTTAGTTTGAAGGATGTCCTGTATATACCTGATATTAGGAAAAATCTACTGTCTGGATCTATTTTAGTCAAAAAGTGATTTAAAATTGTATGTGAGAGTGGTCAAGTTGTATTCTTTAAGGGTGGTACTTTTGTTGGGAAATGGTATGCAGATGAGAGTCTGTTTAAACTAAATGTTTATGTGATCAATAATAAAGCTTCTATTTCTTTTGTTTACTTGCTGGATTCTTATAATTTATTGCATGCTAGACTTAAATATGTTAACAAAAATTATATTAAAAAATTAATGAGATTGGGAAACATTCCCAAAACTGATAAGTTTCCAAATACAAAATGTAAAACGTGTGTTGAATCTAATTATGCTAGAAAATCATTTTCACATGTTGATAGAGCTACTTCAGTTTTAATTTTAATACATTCTGATTTATGTGATTTAAAAAGATATGTTACTCGTGGTGGAAATAAATATTTTTTAACTTTAATTAACGATTACTCTCGATATTGTTACATTTACCTTTAAACATGTGGGGGGAAGCACTTCTAACTGCATGTTATATTCTTAACAGAATTCCCAGTAAGAAAAATGATAAATTCCTTTATGAATTGTGCAAAGGTAGAATATCTTCATATAAATATCTTGAAGTGTGGGGGTGTTTAGCTAAGGCCTCTATTCCAGCACCTAAGAGAACTAAACTTGGTCCAAAAACTGTTGATTGTTTGTTCATAGGCTATGCTCTTCACAGTCATGCCTACTGATTTTTAGTCATTGGCTCTAAAAATATTTTGATTGAAAAGAACACAATTTTTGAAACTAGAGATGCAGAAATTTTGAAAATAGATTCCCTTTTAAAGAAAAGTCTGAGGATCAAATAGCTCTCTTAGTGTTCCTTCTAATGATAGAGAGGATCCTACCGAATTAGAAGAAGCTGAAGTTAGGATAAGCAAAAGATGATCCTAGTACATTTGATGAAGCTATGTCTTTGCCAGATTCTATATTTTGGAAGGAAGCTATAAATAGTGAATATGATTGCGTTATGCCTGATAACACTTGGGAATTAGTAGACTTGCCTCGAGAATATAAAATCATTGGGTGTAGATGGATATTTAGGAAAAAACTTAAACCTGAAGGTTCGATTGATAAGTTTAAAACAAGACTTTTAGTTAAAGGATATAAACAAAAAGAATGAGTTGCCTTTTTTGATACATATTCACCTGTTATTAGGATGTTAATTGCGATTGCTTCATTATATAATCTTATAATACATCAAATGAATGTCAAGACTGCCTTTTTATATGGAGGTTTATATGGACTACATGAAGGATTTGTGGTAGAAGGCCTTGATGATAAAGTATGCAAACTTAAAAAATCCATTTTATGGCCTTAAACAAGTCCCAAAACAATGACATGAAAAATTTGATACGATTTTGACATCTGATGGTTATGTGATAAATGAAGCTGATATATGCATATATAGCAAATTTGATAATAATTGTAGTGTTATAATTTGCTTATATGTTGATGATATATTGATAATGGGAACTAGTTTAGATGTGATTAATAAGACTAAACAGTTTTTAAAAAAAACACTTTGAAATGAAAGATTTAGGTGTTGCTGATATTATTCTAAGAAATTAAATACTAACACATTCCGAAGGAATCACTTTAACCCAATCACATTATGTAGAAAAAGTTCTTAAGAAGTTTAACCAATACAATTGTATTCCTGCTAAAACACATTATGATGCAAGCCGTCATTTGAGAAAATATTTAGGTCCTAGTGTTTTTGCTTTAGAACATGTTAGTAGGGGTGGGCGTGGGTTGGGTTGGGTCGGTTTTTCTCCCAACCCATAGTGTACCCTTGATAGAAGCACCTATTTGAGTATGGAAATGGGGCCGCTTCCTATGAGAATTGAGGCTAATTCTCTATAGCACTCAAAGTAACCAAAAAAGTTTACGACCAAAATGAACACGACTGTGAGAACTCAATAATTGTTTTAGAAGTCATGTGTGTTCTATTGTCTTAATTTGCAACCATAATAGTGGAGTTCAAGATATAGTTCACTCTACAGTTAGCAAACTCGATAGAATATACAAAACCAATGTTTAAGTCGATAGACACCTAGGCCGCGTGATTTCTACCGTACTCCATAATAGTATTTATATTTATCGTATTTCTTTCATGTGGGGGATTGTTAGATATTTATACAATAAATATAATATGTGAAAGTAAAAATTAATTCAGATGGAGTGCCCAATTGGTGAAAAGTGTGCAATTTGTGTGGGAGGTCAACACCTCGCGCATTATATTAAAAGGTCTTTGATTGGGCCTTGGGGATTTATTGATTCTAAATATAATTTTTTTATTATTTATTTAATGTGTCAACTAGCCAATAAAATATGATCTTTTTTAACTGTTTAGTATTAATAATCTATTACCACCAGTCATAAAAATTACAAATAATACTGGATCATGGTGGAGGCAATTACATTATTATTTTTTTCTTATATAAACACACATTTGGACAGTAGAAAATTACAACAAAAACAAAATTATATCCTCCTACTTAGTAAATTTCATTTGAATTAACAAAAAATTGTTACTTGTAATGTAACACGCATTACTTGTAGGGTAACACACACTACCATAATTCGACATATCCTAGCAATAAACAACCCAAAAATCTATAGTCTGCACCTTCCACAGTTGCCACTGCCACCACGATCATAATCAAGCTCCAAAATACTGTTGCCTTCCCAAATCTCACCAACACCGCCATCAACATAAATCTTAGAAAATAGATATCAATCATTACACCATCCACAACATGACCACATGCCGGTAATCACCTCCATCACATACAGCCACTATCCTCAACGACTACCATCACACATTGAACCACCTAGTTTCTCAATCACAACCATCAACAGATATGAATCAAACTTATTTTTTCGCGCGCACACACACTATGACATATTTTTTATATATTAATGATCAATTAATTCAAATAAAATTTGAATTATTTTTCAGAGATAAAGTATCAAAATATGTAACTTATTAAATATAATTATTATAAAATAAAAATATAAGGTGAGTTTGCCTTTTCAAATTTGAAAAATCATATTCATTCTCTATTTTAAAAAATTTAGATGAAAGAGTCTATTTGAATTTAGATGAGTGTATAGATGCACTTTTTTATTTCAGAGAAGAGGTCCATGGTATAAATAATTCAAAAAATATCTCAATGATTAAACTTATCGTCTAACTTTGGAGTCAATTAAAAATATTTCTAAACTAGCGTCCAACTCAATTGAAAATGCTTTTATAGATGCGTCCAACTAGGGTCATCGTAATGTCAATGTCTATATCAAACTTCTCGAGCTGAGGCAAGTCAAATAAACAAGCAATGTTGCCTTTGAAGACTGTCCATATGATCTTTAAGTGTCCAACATTAGAATTCCAAATGGTGGACCAACAATCGAGAAATTTCCACAATATTCCCCACCATACACGGCGGCGTTCACATTTACCCCCATAAACTTCCACAATACTCCGCACCATACACAGCAGCGTCCACATTTACCCCCGTTTGACAGATCATACTAAAAATCAACTTTTCACCTACGAATAATTACCAACAATTCGTTAGTAATCAAAAGTGGATTATCCATTGGTAGAAGTATTAGAATTTTATTAATTACGAAAATAATCAATGAAATCTTCGTTGGTAAAATTGATAGCTCTTCACAAACGGATACTTCGTGTCTAACGTTGTTTAATATGCTTACCATTTACTAATAGCATTTTCGTAGGTGATGTAGTTCAACTTTATTACTAAAAAATATGTCAACCTTTCACTTACGGGTTTCCGTAGGTAAAGAGTAGTTCATATTACGAATGGAATTATAGTTGCTAATATTAATCAATTTTAATAATTCAAACATTCTCCTACGGGATATTTGTAGGTGAAAAGTAAATAGTTTTTTATTTTTTAAAAAAAAAAAATTCAACACTTCATCAACAAAAAATCCGTAGGTGAAGATTAATTCATATTACCTATGAAAAATCCGTTGATGATATTAATCAATTTTAATAATGCCAAACCCTTTTTATCCCATATTGAAAGTTCACAACAAAATTTTTGAAGATGAGCTTCTATAAATTAGTGGTCTAATAAGTGATTAAACAACTTTTTGGACTTTTCAATTCAATTGGTTAAAAGTTAAAAAAATTATAATTATTAAGCAATAGTAAAAAATAAATAATTTTTTTTTTTTTTTTTGCCATGCCTTGCACTTGTGCTGCTATTTACAACATTCATTTTAATAATTGTAATGGTAGACATTTACCAATGAAAAATCGATTGGTAATTTTTAAGATTTTTACCAACAGCATTTTCGTTGATAAAAGATCCACATTTTTTACCAACAGAAAAATTTGTTAGTAAAAGGTGTATTCTTTACCTATGACGCGATCCGTTAGTAACTATCAGCGACCCTCAAATTAACAACGAATTTGTGGTTGCTAATATTTCATTCGTAAAAAGTAATAGCAACAAATATCTTGATTTTAGGAACGGAAAATCCATTCCTGAAGCCATGTTTTTTTGTAGTGAGAATTTATTTTGAAATAATGAATTCTTAAACAGTAAATTTTTGGAGTATTAATGGTTCGAACGTAAGGAAAAATACTTTTGTTTTAAATAAAAAAATAGTTTATAGTGAGAATATATGATTGAAAATGTCCTTGTTTGGCTCTCCAATTTTTTTAAAACTTTTCTCTTTTTTTAATTTTAACCACACATTTTTTAAATAAAATAATATTACATATAACTAAATTTTTTCATTATTTTTCAGTCACACATTCTTCCATAATTATTATTCTAAAATTTATAAATTCTGACTCTTGATTGCAACCTTGCTAGAGGTGGGCCAATGTTCCAGATAATGTGATTTCCGACTGACACAAAATATGTGGCCAGTATTTATCAATAATTTGCGAATCGGCAGTATAATTCATTTCTTTAAAATAAAATTGGCGTTGACCCTAGTTATCATGAAAAATAATGGGAGTGTAAATGAAGGAAATTTTTTTTGCGAATCCTAGGATTATCTAAAAAAAAAAATTAAATTAAATTTAAGAATTCATTATTGTTACTGCATGCTCATATACATGTTATAATCAAATAAACAAAGAATTTGAATTTATCCAAATTCAATGATCAATTCTTGAATTGGTCTGAATTATAAATCCATTACGAACTTTCAGCTTTTTTGATGCTTCAAATCTCCAAACCTTTCACGGTATTATTCAAAGTCACGACTACACCAACCAGTGAACACTTTCTTTTAATTAAATAAAAAAAAAAATGAATTGTAGATTGAATTGACCAAAAAAAAAAAATCATTTTCCAACTTTTTTCTCTTTTTATTATTGAATTTGGCACCCTATGTAGCTATATTTATATGCACAAAAGCCTTGTCATGGATATCAAATTAGGTGATAATTTGATATAATTTCACATGTAGCCCCTAAACTTTAATTACAATTACAATTAAGTTTAAGAATTTTTAAATAACTGTAAGTAAGTCCATAAATTTTTTGAGCTAGCATTGGGATTAGGCATATATTAACAAAACTCTAATTATTAGATCATGTTTAATCGATTCTAGACTATTCAATCTAATTATTAGTCATTAAAATAAATATATATAAGTAATATGTTCATGTGACGTGTCTTGTGTGTGTATTTTCATTGTCTAAGATTCAATAATTAGGAACAGGTACAAATGACAATTTTTTCCTCTTATTATTCTCACCAATTTAAGTACAATTTTCAATGGTCATGCGAACTATTCAAAGATGTCAAAGTTTAGTCGTAATAGCTGTTAGATTTATAACAGTTAACTAAAAAAAAAAACTTAAATAGTCACCCTCCCCCCCTTTTTTTATGATGGGCTAGGACATAAATTCGTGTTATCTATTTCACTCATTTTCAAGCTCTCAACTCACTGGATATTTGGTCAATGAAATTGATCTCATCCATTGATCAATCCAAAAATCATTAAACTCACAAATAGATATATACACAACTCCACAACGATCAAATAAAATTTAATTCATGCACGATTATGTTACATAATTAAACTCGACTTGTGGTCCATTTAATAAATTCTAAGTGTAGTAGTCTCATCTTTACTTATATTCACAATAAAGATAAAATCGTGAAATCCAATTAGTGAATGAATCAATAATACAACCTTCCAGTACAAGGAATAAACCTTGATTTATTGGTTGTGAACGAATTATTTATGATCAAACTATAAATTGTTTCATACTATGTTTCTCGGTATAAGCACCCAACTTATATTATTTCAATTGATCACATATACTTTAATTTGAATGTTCAATATCCAATAAATGAAATAAATAAAACCATAGTTTGTTTATTATATATAAAAAAAACAACTTTATAATCAAACAAAAATATACTCTATAGCAATGTTCTAAAAGGCGTAATGTGTGGCCATGATTGGAGGCAAGCTATGAGCAAAACGAGTTTAGGTGAGGCATATGCTTAAAAATACGTTTCCATATTTTAAATATTATTTTAATTTTTAATCAATAAAAATAATTATTTAATGATTAAAAATAATATCTATCAAACATGTAAAACAGATTTCTAGAAAATTTATACATTTTTTCAAAAGTTTCCAACAAAAAGATAAGTTTCAAATGTAAATCAACTTTTAAGTTTTAATTTAAAAGAATTGTTAAAAAATTAAAATTAAAAAAATATATATATATATATATATATATATATTGCACTTTGCTTGGCGCCTTATTTATCGGCTAACGACAATCATTGACCGGTAATGTGCGCTTATATATATGCAGCTCATCGCGTCTAGACTCGCTTTTTAGAACACTGCTCTAAAGGCATCCAACCCAATAGAATCTTAATTAGATCTATGTAGTTTGACCTTAATTTTTAAATTCATGATACGATAGTAGATTAATTTCCAATTTTTGCTCTAGAATTAATTGACAATTAGAGATTGTGGAGATGAACCATGATGGAGTTCAAAATCTTGGTAATTTTAATTTCTTTCTTCTGATTTTTTTTTTCTAACTAGACTAAAATTATAGTTAATTTAGATTAACTTAGACTTCTATTTTAGCAATCCCTATGAGCGAAAGTGTTGCTCATTGACTCTGAAATACCAACATAATATAGTAGGAAATTCTTGTTTAAAAGATTAAACTACATTAAGAATGCTTGTAAAAATATGCGAGTTGAGCTCGAAATAGTCACCTTGAACTATGAACATTGCTAAGTTGAAATCCACAGCTAGGTTCTAATAGAGTTTAAATGTGGAGGCCGCTAGCATATCAAGTGAGACAGTGTACCAAGGCACCTAAAATGCTATATAGAGGAGCCCAGACCAGGTTCGACCTGGAAGCTAAGCACAAGAAAATCTAACAGTACTAGCAGAAACGTATATTAATCTATGCATTGTTCTAGATGATAATTTCATATAAGCTAAACTGTTAATTATTTACTACAAGTGATAAATGTAGTTTCTACTCTTATTCGAAATTCTAAATGATGATGTTTTAGTGTTCTTTGGATAAAATACTACATAACTTATATTGTATTGCATTTTGTAAGTAAAACTCGACGTTTGATGAAGAATTAGAGAAAAGAATGCAAAAAAAAAAAAAAAAGTGAAAAATGACAAAATTCGAAAGTCGAGGACTAATAGATGAGATAGGCAACGAAATGAAGATCAAAGATACCAAGCATTTAATTGGATACAACTGGAAGATAAATGAACAAGATTGCAAGATAAAATGGATGAAATGAAGCAAACTCAAAGTTCGGGAACAAATGTGAAATTATTAAAAGATTGTGTCGAACCTCATTATGAAAATTTGAGAGTGCTAGAAATCAATTGAATGAGAAAAGAAGTCAAAAGAATGAAGTATAGTCAAAGTATTATCTCAAATCAACTTTCGACTAAAAAAGTTGTGCTTCAAATTTTTCGCCTCATATTGAGACCCTATTTTGGCATAGAATTGTAAAAATTACAAGAATTGTAGCCGTTCAAGTTATCTTTCCAATGCTCTTTAAATCACCTCAATTGGATATCATGAGAGAATGTTTTGACAAAAATACTAAAAACTGTTCCGCTATCAGAGATTAGGCAAGGTGCAACCTTGCCTGTAGGAGATGCGTGCGCCCCAACCAAAAATGGGGTATTTGAGGTGCCTCAAACCAACCAGACGTGCGTCTTAGATATGCCTAGGCGCGTGCCCCAGTACAAAAAGGAAAAAAAATACGATTTTCCTTATTTTTCTTTTGTATCAATTCAATACAATCTTTTTTTCATCCTTTAAAAACTAAATTTGACTAGAACATGGGAAATGGCCATTTGATCTAAATTCCATCATATTCTACATATTTTGGAGGCGAAGAATAAGTTTATACATTTATTCAAGGTGAATAATACAAGAATTTTGAAAATTCATAGCCTGGTTTCAAGATTTGTTCGAAGAAAGTGGATTTCTCTACTTCTTCATTCTTTCTTATTTCTAAGTGATATTTTTCCAATTATTTTTGTGTAATTTATTTATATGATTGTTAGACTAGATTTTTCATTGTATTGGATGAATGATGAACTCTATTGCTTATTTATTTTTATTCAAGACAATTAATTTAGTATTTTTTTCTTGATTGGTTTTGCATTTTCATTGAACTTTTTGGTTGATTGATCATCAATTAGATAGTAAGTCGCTTGTTGTAGTATATGAATACTCACAATAAGTTTAGAATGTGGCAAAATCAACACATGGACAATATGTATTAGGAATAATAACTATGACATGTGCAATAATGTGTGATAAATCATATGAATCAATGCACGTTTCTCATATAAATTTGGACTAGAAATATAATCGGGTCATGTTAAACATAAGTTTTCGATATTCTTGAATGCGTGAATCTACTAGATTACGAATTAAGAATTCAATTAAATGGCAATAAGAGGATTCACAATTACGATACAAACATTCACATATTAAATAAATACTTTATTTGCTTTATTAGTTTAGGATTCATAATGAAAACAAACAAACCATCTCTTTTGATGTCACCACCCTTTGAATTTAATAGCATCTATTGAACTACAAATTAGACAATATTTCTCGTGAGAACGATACTCTTTAATTCATGAATCTTATTACGTGTACAACGATCCTATATGCTTGCGGGTTTTGTCCGAACAAGTTTTTGGTGCTAATGTCAGAGAGTAACATATTTAATTTTAGTTTAGTAGTTTATATTAAGTTTTATTTTTTCCTATTTATTTTTTTATCCTTTTTGTTCTTTTTAGATTTTAATTAAAATATTTGATCTCTTATTGTTTCACTCGTCATAGGTTTCCACCATTTTATGCAAGATCTTGACGAGATCAAGATTCTCCATATAGATCCCGGATTGAAAAGACCTTCAAGCAACGCCGAAGAGAAAAGAAGAACGAAGGTAATGGCTAATAATCGAAATCTGATTCAGGAGGCATTATAGGAATCATCACTTCCAATTCAACAACCTCCTTCATTTCAGTCTATATTTGTGAGAGATTATGTGAAGCCTATACCTACACCATTGTAGTAGGGAATTATACACCCGCCCTTCGGACAAGCTAAATTTCACATCCGACCAGATATCATAAACCTCTTACCTAATTATGAGGATATCAAGTTCTGCGAGAGAGCCACAGAGAATCTACATGAACGAATACAGACTTTTCTCATGTTATGCAAAATCGTCCGCCATGAAAGAATGTCACAAGATGCATTTATAATGCATCTATGTCCTTACCCATTGAATGTGGGCGCAAAAGCATGGATATATCACTACCTCCTGGGAGCATCGTATCGTGGAATGACACAGTACAAAATTTTACTATGAAAATCTTCCTACCATCTCGAGTCCACCAAACCAGAAAAGAAGTATATCTTTTCAAACAGAGTGACATTGAGACATATCTAGAAGCATGGGACATGTTCAAAAGTGCATTTAGGAAGTACCCAAATCTTGAAATTCCTAAACTAGTTCAAATATATCTTTTCTACAATAGATTGGGCGCTGAATTTCGTAATAATGTAGATGCTTCTACGGACGGATCAATTTTGACTATCGAGGTAGATGATGCACATAATCTATTTGAGAAGATTGCTGAGAATAAGATAAACTGGTCAACGGACAGGGAAGCTTCGAGAAAGGCAGCTGGGATACATACTGTAGATGCAAGGATAGTATTGGTAGTAAAGATAGAAGTAATAACAAAAAAGCTTGACACTTTAACTCAATCTGTTCACATGATACAACATCCAACTCCGATTTGTACATGTTGTCGGGCAGATCACATTACTACAAGTTTCCTTTTAGCTTTCACTCACATGAGTCAGCTAGCAGGGGTTAGTTATGAGCAGAGCTATCAGAGGTAAAATGGAACTTATCTACACAACTTCCATCCGGGTTTAAACAAGCATCCCAACTACGTGTAGGTGGATAATCTGAATCAAGTAAATCAGATGAGAGGCAATCCACCAGTGTAGTGGCGGACCCAGCACCCGGCCAGGGGGGGCTGCCGCCCGTGCTGGGATCCGCCGGAAATTTTTTTGGGGAGATGCCGGCTCCTGGTGCCTGACTGGTTCTTCTTCTCCGGCTGGGCTGCTGTTGATTTCTTTCTTCTATTTTTTGTTTTTCGTTTTTGTTTTGTTTAGGGTAAAACTTAAAGTTTACCCTTCGGGCCAATTTAATCTTGAGCCCAATACTTAATATATGTATATAGGGAACATTACATTTCTAAGGTGTTTACTTTACACCTTTTCAAAAGTACAAAAACAAGTTCCAAATTTCACAAATCAGGTTTTTTAATTTTTTATCTATGAATTAATGAATTATTAAATCAATATATTATTAAATATTTAATTCTAATATAATATAATTACCCCACCCCACCCCTACCGCTCCGGAGACTATTCCGACTATTGTTCCGGTCTCCGGCGACGATTCCGGTGACCGTTCCGCCACCACTTATTCCGACGACTGCTCCGATTCCGGCAAGTGTTCCAACTCCGACGAAAATTTTTAGGTCACAATTCAAATTTTTCACAGGTCACACTTTGTTTATCAGTCACAACTTAAAAATTTAAACGTCACAATTTTTTATCGGTTACAAATTACAAAATTTATAAGTCACAATACTTATTTACGGTCACAAACATCCCATTAATTGAATATACATTATAGGTCACAATTTATCAAATTATTGAACGCAAATTAATAATTTCTAGGTCACAAAGCATTTATTGGTCACTGTTTATTTAATTCATTGGTCACAATATTGTTTACTGGTCACAAACTAACCAAATTCACCAATACGTATTTGTAAAGGGTAGGTCACACGTCATGTATTGGTCACATTTTTATCTAATTCATTGATCACATATCATTTATTGGTCGCCAACCAATCAAACCATTAGTCACAAAACAATCAAATTACTTGTGACCAACACCAAAATTATTTGTGACCATCACACCTCAACCAGCGACACCACCACCGTCGCCGCCCCCATAGAAACATCTCAAAGCCAACATGGCACCATCACCATCCTCGCCCCCATAGAAACATCAACTGATCAACGTCTCAAAACCAACTGAACACCACCACCGCGCCGACACACACACTCCAACCACCACTGCGCCCCCACATACACACCCAACAACACCGCTCGGCAGAAAAACCACAGATCTGCAAACATCGACAAAAATAGACATACAACCACCATGATGCACGAACGCACACACCCGTTGGCATCCACATTGCACGATACCACCGCCCACATTGACGATTCACCACGTCTTCCTCAGATCGAAAAGAAAAAAACCTCAAACCCCCTCCACACCCCCGTACCGTCGCTCGCCGAAGAACTACAAAAATATTCGTCGCCTGAGTGAGACGGAAGAAATCAGACCTCAACTTTGCCCATTTGAGGAAATCACGGGGGTAACCCAGTCCACCATTCGAACCGGGAGGCGGGAGATAAGATGATGGGTAGAACGTCAGGGCGAAGCAGCGTGACAGCGGAGGCGAAGCGAGGGAGGCGACGGTAAAGAGACGGGAGATGAGAGAATAGAAGGAATAATTTTAGGGTTTGGGGGTAGATAGGGAGGGTATATATAAATTAAGATATTGTAAATAAAAATAAAAAAACATATTTTTAAATTATTAATTAAAACCTGATTATTGCAATATGAAACTTGAATTATGATTTATGAAAATGGTAATTTAAAAGTAGGGCTAGGTGTAATTTCCACATGTATATATACACATCCTAACCCAGTCCAACAACTATATTTGGTCTCAGACTCTCATTTCCTCCAGCCTTCAACAAACAAAATCAAGAGACGACTTCGGCACTTTGCTACGCCTCTACCTGACTGCCCTGGTCACCATGCCGTCGTCGACTACTACCGACCACCGTCTTCTTCCGTTCGCCATTTTAATTTTGAGCCAAGTGAGTTTTTTTTTTTTTTGGTTCTGCCGGGCTGGCTGCCCATCGTGTTTTTTTTTCTTTTTTGGTTTTTGGTGTTATTATCTGTTTATGAGTTTTGAAATTATGATTTTTTGATAGTTTTCAGTTTGTTTGAAATATGATTTATGAATTGGAATTGGGGAAATTAAAATTGGAATTTAATTTGGATTTGGAATTGGAATTAGGGGAAAATAAATTTGGATTTGGAATTGGATTTAGGGTTTGAAATTTGGGGTTGGATTTAGGGTTTAGGGTTTGGGATTTGGGGAATTGGAAATTTATGACACTACATTCATCATTCATGAGAAATAAGTTTACATTCATCATTCATGATAAATAACATGTGTTGATATGTAATGGGGCCTGTTGAAGTTTGGCGTATTTTTTGCCCCAGAATTCTTAATACATGCCTTTTTTCTGCCACTGGTTACTATCAAGGATTACCTTGCTCAAAGAGATGCTGAATGGATGCAAGCCTTATCGTTTTCTTTGGTTATCAATGTTCCAGCTTATAAAAAGGAATTCTTATGCACAAGAAAGAAAAAGTTCTCTTTAGTTAAATATTATGGGGCCAAAAACAGTTGTGCAAAAGTCTCTTGCAGGAAAAATTTATATTTTGTACATTTTTGGGGGATCAGTTTAGTTTTCTATAAATTCTTCAACTAAAACATGTACACTAATAAGATAAACAAGAATGATAAATGCCAAAAAAGACAATGAGCCCATATAGTTATAGTATCATTCAGGCATAAACTGTCAATGCGCTTGCAACCACTTGCATGTTTTATTCTTATGGAGGGTTCAGGGAAAGCAAAGGTCATCCCTATTAACCTTGAATAATTTTTAATATTATATAATTAAATATTAATAATCAAACTCGCTCTTACGATCGCTGACTGTTGATCGGTCAACGTCCGCGGTCTGCCCGGGCTGAGCTTCGAGGCTGGGTCCGCCACTGGACGTCACCCTATGTGCAACAGCTATGGCGAGAAATTGATATGTTTATTCGAATTGATTAGACTAGTACACCTAAAGATGCTTAGAAATATAAGAAACGGGTGGAGAAGGAGAGAGTTTATGATTTTTTTGCTCAGTTAGTTCTTGGAATGAAGAGGCCGACAACTGGGCATCAAGCCACCTCCAATAATTGATAGGTTTTTGCTGAGGTGTGTCGTGAGACCAACCGAAAACGTGTAATGCTTGGATACACCATACAATGAAGTTCATACATAAAATGAAAGGAAATAGTTGCATATTAAGTTCTAGAAAACTCGCTAAGCTCGAAACTCGGGCAAAATATCTTGTTTCGCGCCCGGACGCTTTTTTTGCCAATTCCTACTGAATTTTTTCCTTCCTTTTTTTCGTCTTCCCTAGGTGTGCTTTATTAGTTTTTATTTTGTTTTTTTCTTTTTTTAAAAAGTCTTTTATTTGCCTTTAGCTTATTAAATTTTTTTAATTTTTTTAAAAAAACTTTTCATTTTATTTTATTTTCAAGTTTTTAAAAGATTTATTTGTACAAAAGCTAAAAACTACTTTATCTAAATTTTTAAATAAGGTTTAACATATGGTGCTATCTACATTATATAATTATGATTTTGAGATTCGTTATTTCGTTGCAAACTCTAAAAGCATGTATCAAGTTCCTATAAATGTATTAAGTAGGAATTGTCTAGTTGAGAATTGAAACTACGAAAAATATTATAATTATTGTATTTCGAAAACTTGAAAATTGTATAGTTGATTAATGATAGGAATTATTAAGTAAATATAGTATTTTATAAATTTAGATATTTTAATTATTAAATGCTTTTTAAAATGATTAAAAATTTAAAATAATATTAAAAATAAGAAAACATTTTTTTGCGCATTAACCTCGCATAGGCTTGTAACACTTGAAACTTCATCTCCACATCCAACCATGCTTCACGCTTTTTACAACACTGTATATAGTGAGACGACCAAGTTTTAGAGTAAGTGAGTGGGAGGGTAGGTGTAGGATTTTCATTTAAACTTCGAATTTCCTTTACAAAATCTTCAAAATCCTACCATATTTCTCATTAGAATAAATCAGATTGTAAACATGAAGATTGTCCGATTTTAACAAAATATAATGTTACACCCCACTCATTAATGGTCAAAGTAAAAAAACATAACTGGCCAAGGCCAAGTCAAAGAAGGACTTAAGTTGAACAAAGTATTTTTATGGTGCAAAAATAAAATAAAATTAAATGGACATTTAGGGATTTAGTTTCTATTTGTTGGAATTAAAGGAGTAAACGTTATATTATACGAAGGATGGGGACTTTAGTTGCAGTTACATAATGGTCATCCACGAGTTAATTGTTTCATTGGCCACTGAACTTTACCAATCGTCACGGACTACCCACTGTACTTTACGATGCTTCCAAATAGCCATTGAACTTAACTCCGTTTCACCAAAATGGCCACCGAATGGATTCCGTCCGTGAATACCGTGACGTGGAAGATGGAAAGCTGAGTTGTTCGTTAAAATTGTGACCCAGCAACACACGTAGATGACAAATCATCCAAACACACCCTTATTAAAAAGACACCCCAACATCCATTACAATCGACATTATCCATTTCCATCCATGGAGAGAAAAGGGAAAGCCCTAGCCCCAAAATTTGCCTAACTGCCTTCACCATCGAATTGGAAAAGGAGCTCACACACGGACGTCGCGAAGAACCTAGCCCCAAAATCCTTAGTGATTTCGCAATAACCCATGAAGAGACGTACCCCGAAATCGTTCGAAGCATCAATTTTTGTTTTGCTTGTTGAAAGGTGAAATGGGCAAGCGCATTCCGTTCGAAGCTTGTATATTTTTTTCTGCTTGTTGAAAGGTGGAATTGGTTTGTCTGTAATTGCGAACATCAACACTACTACCTCTGAACCATTGAAAGGTAAAATGGGCAAGCACATTCTGTTCGAGCGGTGTTTGCTGGGGTCGCAGTTGGCTCAAAATTGGAGAAGGAGAAGGGTCGAGTTGCATTTTGGGTGGTAATTTGCTGTTGTTGGGTGCAATGGTGTTGTGGAGTAGATGACAGTGGATGTGATATTTGTTGAATTAGAGTTGATCTGTAGATGACTGGTGGACGAGTAAATGTCTAGGCTTGGGTTGACAATGTTGCTGTGGTTTCATTGAAAGGCCCAGTAACTCTGTTTTTTTTTCCTGTGGTTGTCGATTGACTATGGTTTTAGAAAGGGGGTGGTAATTTGCTGTTGTTGGGTGCAATGGTGTTGTGGAGTAGATGACAGTGGATGTGATATTTGTTGAATTGGAGTTGATCTGTAGATGACTGGTGGACGAGTAAATGTCTAGGCTTAGGTTGACAATGTTGCTGTGGTTTCATTGAAAGGCCCAGTAACTCTGTTTTTTTTCTCTGTGGTTGGCGATTGACTATATGTTGGTTTTAGAAAGGAGGGTGGTAATTTGCTGTTGTTGGGTGCAATGGTGTTGTAGAGTAGATGACAGTGGATGTGATATTTGTTGAATTGGAGTTGATCTGTAGATGACTGGTGGACGAGTAAATGTCTAGGCTTGGGTTGACAATGTTGCTGTGGTTTCATGGAAAGGCCCAATAACTTTGTTTTTTTTTCTGTGGTTGTCGATTGACTATATGTTGGTTTTAGAAAGGGGGGTGCGTTGGTTTGATTGTTGTTGAATCAAGTGCCAAGTATTTTGTATTGTTCAATCAATTCATTGACGAATGTATTCTAGTGAGATTGTTGTTGAATCAAGTGCCAAGTATTTTGTATTGTTGAATCAATTCATTGATGAATGTATTCCAGTGTCAATCTCTCTGTTTCATCCCATCAGAGTATTCTTATTATATCCCAACAGATTCTGGCATATGATTTTGTAAGAATCATCCATGAACTTAGACAAAGGTTTAGTCCCTGCTTAATTTATATTCCAACATTCCAACAAAGGTTAAGTCATTGCTTCATAATTTATATTCCCCACAAGTTAATCTCAGAACAATAAACCAATATCCAACATGACAATTCAGAACAATAAACCAATATCCAAAATGACAATTCATTAATAATAGAGTAAATTTCAGGTAACAGCTTGCAACTTTCATATTCTACAGGGAAGATTACTGCCAAATGAAGCATGTGGTGCAATAAGGCTAACATACTAAATGCCACTACCTATTCTTTACAGTAGCTTCAATAGATACATATACAATCGGCTAAGTAAGACAAAAATTCAGACTCTTCAATTCCCTACAAAAGGTGAAATGGAAGCTTCGTAAGAAGCACCACAGTACTTCAATCCCCTCAAAAAGGCAGAACCTACAACAAAAAATAATCCTTATCAGGCATCATGTAAATGGAGTCACATATGCAGCCAACAAAATACAAAATTACCTAGTTATGGCTGCTCAAAACACAACCCACCTTTGACTGCTTATGTGCCATGGTTGGACTGATTCAAAAAACATGTTTAACAAAAGACTTTCCATTTTTGAATGTTCCAAAAACAAAACACTTCAACTAGGATGTCGCCGTTGAAGTCTTTACATTCCTTCTTTTACGTGCCCTCAACCTAGACGCTTCAGCTACATCAACGTTTTGCAATTCATCGACCATCACTTCAAAATTTACTTTGGTTGTAAGAACGTGGGCATTAGGCAAGGTGGGAGCTGGACCTGATGTGAGGCCCCCAATTTGCATTCCCCTAACTACCATGGGAGTAGGCATGAATTGGAAAGGTGGCATTTGTCCTTCCCCCGGGTCGTGGGTCGATGACGATCCCCTCCTAGGCACTCTTTTGGCGATAATATTTTCCTATAAATCAACAAATAATTCAGAGTAACTCAATGACACAAAAGACCACGTTCTTGTACATAAAAAATAGAAACACAGCCCCGATTATAACTTTACCTGCTCGTTACCACTTACATTACCATATTCAACCACGGGTTCTAATTCTGCTTCAAACCAGTCCTGTTACAAGTGAAATGAATAAGGACACATTTAGAACGTTAATAGTGCTAAAAAAATAACGTCACGCTTACATCGGCATTAGGTTCATCGGGTCTATCGTGACATCTTTTATTGTGACCGCATGCACCACATGTTGAACAAGTCATTTTAACGCGACCCTTTCTTCGAACATATGACTTTCCTTGTGAATGCACGACAACATCTTCGTCCGTCCCCTTTCTCCTATTTATCTGCCTCTTTCCTTTTCGTGGGACGGTCCACGACGGGGGGACTATATTGATGACATCCACATGTGGCCATAATCTCATCCTGTTTATGGGGTTCAAGATGTTCTCGTAGCATCTCATATACGTATCGATTGTGTAGCAGTTGTCAACGTAATCTTCAGGTTCATTCCTACACTCTCTTATGACGAACATTGCGTTCATACACGGAATTCCAGTGAGTTCCCATTCTCTACAGGCACATGTTCGTTCTTGAAGATCGACAACGTACGTTCCAAAGCTACAATCAACTTGCCATTTAGGTCCTCCAGACAAGTGTAATGTGCATTCTCGAGATTTCTCCGCATTCTTGTGGAGTTTTCTCCGGATCTTAGGACACAAGCGACCAGTGCATCTCATCATATTGTCTCGACGCTTACGAATCCGAGTCATGAAGGTTAATTGAATAGAAGTAAGCATCGTAATAATCATCTTCTCCCTATCACTTCGCAATGTCTTGTTGAACACTTCACAAACATTATTCAAAAGGACGTCACTCTTTGCATGAACGGAGAAATGAGACTGACTCCATTCTCGTGGAGGCCTTTCCATCAACCATTTGTATGCTTCTTCGTTTAGTTGCCTGATTTGTTGCATCCAATGTCGATAATCAGGAACAGTTGTCGACTTTGCTGCACGCCACAAGTACTGTTTCAGAATTTTTCCCTTAAACCCATGATTGAAGAAGTTCGTGTACATATGTCGTACACAAAATCTATGCTCAGCCTCAGGAAACATCTCCTTTATCACATTCTGTAAAGTTTTTTGTCTATCCGTCATCAATGTCCAACCTCTACCATTGTCAATCCCAACATCATCTGCAAGATACGTCATAAACCATCTCCAAGTATTCATGTTCTCTTTTTCAACTATAGCATATGCAATAGGATAAATACAATCGTTAGCATCAAGTCCAACTGCAGTTAGCAATATTCCTCCAAAACAACCTCTAAGGTGACAGCCATCAACTCCAACCAACTTCCTACAACCGTACCTAAATCCTATTTTACAACAATTGAAACAAATGTAGATCCCCTGAAAGACCTGTTGCTGCAATGCGATAATCACGGTAGACCCAATATTGGTTCGTAAAACCTCGGCTGCGTAAGACCTCAAAAGCCTAAACTGATCTTGTATAGTCCCTACTAACAAATCTTTAGCATATCTTCTCATTTTCAATACCACATTTCGACTAATATCTGTACGAAAATCTTTTTTTACCGTCGCCAAAATAAGTTCTGTCTTCCATTCGGGATCTGCCTTGAATTGTTCAATGTACCGTTTCGTTAAAAACACATAATTGCAATGTCTGTTAAACTGCTCGCGACTACATCTATGCTCCACTGTGTAAGATTTCACCTGTAGTCTCTCGGAAGCATCAAATGCGGATGCCCAAATCTTCCATGTACAGCCGAGTTTGCAAGCCCCTTGTACTCTTCTATCCTCATTTACCTTAAACTTCACATTATACCCATTCATCGCACCATATGTCCTTACTGCCTCTCGAAACTCAATTGCAGAACTAAATAATTGTCCTACCTCGAAATGTGGATTCTTCATTCCTGAATCGAAAGAAAATTCAGGAAATCTATAACCACTCTCCTCGTCGGAAGAGCATTGAGACAATAGCTCCTCCGACGAAGGATATTCCAAGTCATCTACTTCAATATCAATACCCTCGGTAGGTTCATCCTCCACTTCCCTATAACATCTATCCAACCCCGCTTCGATTCCATCTGTCACATTTCTGTTGTACAATACATCATCGTCATCAGATGCAACTTCATTATCAGAATCTACGAAATTTGGGTCCTCAACATAACCTATCACAAAATCAAATAGCTGTAGTCAATTGAAAGCTTTAAAACAAAATAAAAAAAGTCACAGTCACTCCACATTCTTACATAAACACCTTTGCCCTTTGATTTGAAGAATAGAATGGAGGTACTCTAATTTTCTAGTTTTCTTACATATTAATTAACAGCATTAACAGTGATCCTTTCTAAGAACTTTATGCAATGGTAAACTAATTGTGTTTAACTGTTTAGTAAAATGAAAGTGATGTATTGAAATATATTGAAAGCTGATCAATTGGTTAATTATCTCTCGTGTGCTGTATGTTTACTTATTAAAGATGAACCAGAAAGCAAATTCTATTTTCAGCTACTTCATTGTTCTGCAACGATGGTTTTGTTCTTATCCTTTTTAAAAATGCTCAAGTCTCAGTTACCAGACAAGAGCAAAATGCCTTCACATTACCAGACAGGAGCTATGACAAAGCTTGAAAAATTTACCTTCACTTTCTTCATCATCCATGTGCACTCTTTCAAAATGAATTCTGTGTTCGAAACAACGAAATGGGGATGCTGATTTTTGCAAAAATTGAGTCCCCTTTCAGTTGTAAATCGATTTGGGGGTTATGAATGAGGATTGGGGTTTTCAGATTTCAGCTCCATTGGAAGGAAATTCGAAGGCAAGAATCTTTTTGGGAGTCGATTTGGGGGCTAGGGCTATGGATGAACGGGGTTGAATGAAGATGAAACTCCAATTTCTAACGAGTTCAATTAGAATATGTAGCTAAGGTCATGTTTGGTTTAATTTCTATTCCACTGTGTTGTTGGGTCACCAATTTTAACGAACAGCTCAGCTTTCCGTCTTCCACGTCACAGTATTCACAGACGGAATCCATTCGGTGGCCATTTTGGTGAAACGGAGTTAAGTTCAATGGCTATTTGGAAGCATCGTAAAGTACAGTGGGTAGTCCGTGACGATTGGTAAAGTTCAGTGGCCAATGAAACAATTAACTCGGTCATCCACTACCATAAAGGATAATCGATCCCTTTTTGGTCATATTTGGCACAAACACAAAAGGCAGGCAGAGAATGAAACAGCAGGAAGAGAGAGGGGGGCAAAAAGGAAAGGTAGGTGTCGATTTTTCAAGTTTAGGTTTTCAATCTCTTACATTTCTTCTTTGATTTAGAGAGGTCAGTATAAGAATGTCGAAGTATTTTTAGAGTTTATGGAGATTTGCTTAAATTCGAATTTTTGCAAGAATTAGGTGTTATTGACATGTATTTGAGGTTTTAAATAAGAATATAGCAAAGAAATGTGTATTTGAAAATTGGTGTTGAAGAAAGTGGATTTTTGAATGGGTTTATGAGAGAAAGATTTATTTTTGATTTTCTTGTGATGATATAATGCTAAGCACTTAAATGAAGGATTTAAGATTGGAATTCTTTATTAGGTGTTGTTTTTGAAATTATGTCCAGAAAGTGTTGTTTCTGTCAATGAGTTTGGAGACAGTTTTCAAAAACAGACATTGGTGTCACATTTCAATATTCTGGAAATTTAGTGTTATTTTTGTCAATGAGCCGGGGCACAAGGCTTTACTCAATACTTTTAAGGATTTTTCAAGTGGTGTGATCATTTTAATGACCAAAAGGTAGCCACAGCTGATTGTGAAGTTGACGCGAGCCGACTTTATTGAATGACAATTATCTAGGCCACATGCCTCTAGGCAGGCTGATGGAACTAATTTGGAGATGGCTTGGGGGCAGAACTTTTGGTAGTTGGACAGGGAGAAAATTAATTCCTTGCCTAACTATTAGGGATCTCAACAGGGCGAGTATGGGATGGGTTGGTCATTTCCACCTCTGTCTCATTAGGTATTTTTATCATTTTACCCCATTTCATACCTAGTTAGAGAAGGACGAGGTACGTTTTATCGCCCCGTTTAGTTTTTCTTTTTTCTTTTTCTTTTATTTTTTTTTGCTTTTTTTTTTTATATCTCTAGTTAGTTAATATTATTATTTTTTTTTTCAATTTGCTAAGACCAACTTGTGTTCTCTTTAAAAATGATGAAAAATCTTTTATTTTTGTTTGATAAAAATTTAAATTTGCTGTAGGATTGTGTAGAATACAATATTGCTGTAATTTCTGTCTTCATTATAGTTGAATAAAATCTTCATTTCCTTACAGTGACGTAGCCAGGTTTTAAAGTTAGGGGGGGCGAAAATACGGGGGGTGGAGGGGGGCAGGCCCCCCTCCCGGGGGTTCGGGGGCGGAGCCCCCGAAATTTTTTTTTTTAACTAAGAGAATTGAAAACGACGATTTTGAGTACCAAAATAGTACTGAAATTCAATGTTCGATTCAATCACTATTGACTATCCTACTACTTAATTCTTAAATTCAAATATTCAATAACTAACAGCAACTACTCTACTTAATTCTTAAATTCAAATATTCAAGAACAACTAAACATGCATTATGCATAAACCAGGTTGTGAATTGGGTTTTAATTAGTTGGGCTTGAGAATTGGGAACTTAGGTTTTGGATTGGATTTGGGCTATTGATTTATTTAAGTAACTATTGGATCTTTTGTTTAGATCTAAGATTTTTGTATGTTGAATTTTAAAATGTAAGTTATTTACTCAATATTTATTAATGGAAAAAAATAAAAATTTCAAAATTTTTGGGACGAGTCAAAATCTTGGGGGGGCGAAATTGAAAAATACATTAAAAATTAACTAGAAATAATGTACCGCGGACAATGTTAGGGGGGGCGGTCGCCCCCTCCCGCCCCCCCCGAGCTCCGTCTCTGTTTCCTTAGTCAAAGTAAATTCTTGTTTTTTGTGTTTGTGTTGCTTTTGATCAATATTTCATATCGTGTCATATACCTCGTTCAATTTCTAACATGTCCGATGCCACGTAGACAAAATCGGCTGCACTTGGAGTGGTGGCAAATAGTTTTGTTCTACAAGCGCAGCACTATGCAGCTGATACATTTGTAATAATATGGAATGAGGTTTTGAGTAATAGAATATGGACATACATTGATGAACTTTGACAATGTGATGAATGTTAGAGTGACCACACCAACATAAAACAATTTTTTTAAAAAAAATATAAATCTCTTGTATTATTCACGTGACCATTCAAGAAATACTAGGGAACTACCAACTTGATTAAGCAGGAAAAATAAGACCAATTGGCATTTAATTGTAATCAATCAATGAGAAATTAGAGCTCCAAATACTCACCTTGAACTATAGCATGCAGCATTGCCAAGTTGAAAGGCATCAATAAAGTCATACCGAGGAAGCCACATCATAAGTACGATGGCCGGAACCTAGGCACAACAGAATGTAACGACAGCTGAAGAATTAAATTTACTTCTATTAAGAGATGTGCAGTTATTGCTGATTTTTAATTTAAGCTAAACTGTTAGTTATTCAATACTAGCCTAGATAGAAAGACCTAATTATTTTAGTTGAATATCGATGGAAAAGGACAAGGGGAATTTGTCCAGATATCATAGACTGGTCAGCATTTACATATTTCTCTCAACTCTACGTTGTTCGTGGCGGTTGGCATTTTTATATTTTCCCTTCACTCTAAGTCGATGGTGGTCCATAAAACTGTCCTATCCATATCATTGAATTGTGGTCTACCATCTAAGCAAGCGTAGAAACTATTGATAATAGAAAAAAATCAGCTCTGCTATGGACACTACTGAAATGCTCTAATATCTTGTGAAATAAGAGATTAAGTGCAATAGGAAGTAATTGATTACAAGAACACAAGAACAATGTCATTTTGCAGAGAATTGATATTTTATTATAATATAAAGAAAGAATACAAAAACCATGTCATTATGATTTGTCTAACTTTGTCTAACTTCTTCTAAAATACAATGAAGAGCTATATATATAGGGAACAACATAGGGGTACAAACTCTCATAATAGAGTTGTCGATAAAATAGAATACTAAAAATGGAGTCTAAAACGAAAAAGGAGACCAAAATCAGAAAAAAACTGTACAGCTAGCACTACTACTCCACTCACCGAGTGCTGCGGTGCCGGGGGCCGGAGCTTGAGCGTCTTGTCTCCGACCCAAACTCCTTTCAATGTTCTTCAAGTCCAACACAAATACTTACTCCTTATGGTTTCCAAGTGCAACTTCAATTAGAATTTGTCAAATAAACTTGAAAAGAATTTCACAATTGCATTCAAAATAGGATTCTAATTAATGTGCACTTTAATTAGAACTCCTAATTACCTTCAACAAAGAATCCAAGTCATACCTAAATTCTAACAATCTTTATCTTGATACGAATTCTACTACAATGAACGAAACTTAAAAAAAAAAATCTCTACTTGAAGACAAATTCCACTACAAGAAGAAGTGAACACGGTTCAGTTTGGGCGGGTTGTGTTATATTTTTAACTCAAACCATTTAATGCGGTTTGAAATTTTTCCAAACCAAATCAAACCATTATTTGAAGTTTGGTTCGGTTTAAATCCGCAGTTTACCTATCGACATTATAGTTATATGTTTAAAACAAATTAACACATACATTTAAACAAGAAATAATAATGTTAAATGTTAAATCATATTCATATTTGTTTAAAATCCGATATATAAACAAAAAGGTAAAAAAATAGTATCAAGTTAGCATCTAAAAACAAGCACTCCGAATTTTACAAGTAATAATATCAGAATAAGTATAAGAGTAATAATCTCTCATTTGATAAAAATTGGATCAATATCCCCTATTGTAACACATAATTCGGCCCCTATATGATATGCAAATATCAAAATATTTATTAGTCCTTATTAATGATATTAACAATCAACTAAGAATAATATGCACAAAATATCAAAATTGATAATAGAAAATAAATGTCACCTTCAACAGTTTTCTCAAAGTCATTCAATGCTTTTACCTCATCCAAATATTGACGAAGCACTATATGTTCATTGCTGTTATGCAACCAATTCTTTGTGCATTTTAAAGCCACAACCATTTTTCCACTCAATGAACTCCTACAGGAGGCAAGAATTCGATCACTCATGGAAAATGCCGACTTTGAAGCGATCGTAGATATTTGAATTTCTAATACATCTTTGGCAATCTTAGGGACAATTTTGTACTTGTGCGTATTCAATTTCCACCAAACTAATATGTTAAACTTAAGACCGGTCAAATCTTCACAACGATTAGACAAATAATCAACCAAATCATTCTTCTCAGATTGTATGTTTTGCATAAGTTTAGCTTTAAAAATAGAAGGAATCTGTTTAGAAAGACCAAAAGTAGGCTGTGAGGGACTTGAACTACTATTTTTGGTAACCTCCTTTGATAAAGTTGATGGTGACGTGATTAGAGTTGACATTTCTTCATAGTATATCTCCTGCCATATCTCCTTTATGACTTGCGATTTGAATGAAACTTATAATCATTTTTTAAAGTGTCCAATCATTATCAACCTAATGAGTAGTTAAATAAATAACATTCTGTATTGACATCCAACAATCAGTAGTCAAAGAAACTCTATGTTGATCCAACTATTTCTTCAATTTCTTCTTCTCGTTTATGAACAAATTATATATATCTCTTGCTACTATCATCTTTGAAGGAAACACAAATTTTGGGAAAAAAATATCTTGTATAACCCAGAAAACCTTCATCATCCACGTGTCAAAATGGTAACTCGGACAATATGAAGTACCTTATAATCTGTTCTCTAATTCCTTTTTGAACAAACTTGATAACTTTGGTTTGCCTATAATTTTGCAAAGGCGTTATTGCATATATGTCTAGGCCATATTCACAATTTCACGTTCAATTCATTTTATAATTATGAGCCTAAAATTTTATTTTTTTTAACGGAGACCCAACTAAATACTAATGGCAATGACTTACTAACTTGTTTGTTATGCATGAGTTAGGTTAATTAAATTTGTATCCTCCAAGAAAGAATACTTTAATAAAAATATTTTTTTTAATTAAAAAAGTGCTGTTCAATTTGATTTTTTTGCAATTTTTAAAATTTGAAACCTAAACTAAACTATTTTGAAACGGTTTGGTTCGGTTTGAGAGAAATAAAACCGCGGGTCCACGTGGACCCAAACCAACGACTTCGATTTGGTTTGCGATTTCTCGATTTTTTTGTACAGCCCTAACTACAAGGATTAAAATTAAGCTCTTCAATGTAAAACACAAACGAACTTCTCCATCAACAATTCAAACTAAAAATATTCTCCACATATGCTATCCCAACAAGGCAAAAGCGATCTAATGACCACCAAACTAGGCTGAAAGAAACTCTGCGATAGAATTACTAATGAATGCATAAAAAGAAAGATCTTATCTAGAATCAACACCCTTAACCGTGTTCAAACCATCCACAAAATCAGGAGAATTGTACCTACGTGGAACCTTATGGCAAAAAAATGGGTCTATTTTTAACAATTGAAAACGATGATGATGTTGATAATGGTGGCAAGACGGATTGACCAATATCTTCAAAATTCAATGGACATGTATTCTTAAAAGAAGACCCCAAATTAAACTCCAACGGCACAGAAGTCAACTCTAAATCCACCCAAGTTCTTTAAATATGCTGATTACACAAAAATTTTGTATCACCCTACAAGATATATAAATAGAATTTTCTGTGTCTCATCAGCACAACACGAGTTCCTTTGATATCCTTGAGAACTCCACCTTCAACACTGTATCTATACCCTTTTAAATTAAGAGTACTGAAGGAGATAAGATTTTTCTTCATATCTGGAATGTGTCTCACTGCATCAAGTGTTCTAACCGTCCCATCAAACATCTTTATTCTAACCCAACCAATACCAGTTATTTGACAATGAGTGTTATTACTAGACATCAAAACACCTTTTGAAAATTCTTCGTATGTTGAAAATAATTCCCAATTGGGAGATATATGAAAAGTGCAAGATGTATCCAAAATTCATGTCTCATCAGGTTTGGAGTTGAAGTCGGATATAAGTGGAAACTCTCTATCACTGTTAGGATTTTTCGTAATACTTGCTTTCCTTGAAGTTTCTGATTGTTAGTTTGTTGTTGACTCCGATTTATTCTATAACTTATAACAATCATTTACCAAGTACCATTTTTCTTGCAATAATTATGAAATTTGAAGTTAGATTATGATTTGCCCCTCGAATGAGCACCATGGACAATGAGACGATCTCTATGATCCTTAGATGCTACACGATACTTCAACTTCTCCTTTGAATATAGAGCATTGATGGTGAAAGTATCATGATTATACAGAATTGTGTCTCTAAAAGACATGTATGAGGTGGACATTGAACACAAAAAAATCAATCACAAGTCTTCTTCATCATATTTGACCTCCAATGTCTTCAAATCATGGATGATTTCTTTAAAAGAAGATATGTGATCCTTAAGAGGTACACCTTCTATCATACGATGAGAATATAAACATTGCTTCAGATGTAATTTGCTAGTGAGACTCTCGGTCATGCATAATTGCTCCAATTTTAACCATAATGCAGTGCCTGACTTTCAAAACATCCTAAAGAATATTATTTGAAACATGATGTATCAGAGATAGGTCCGTTCAATCCCTCCGTTGTTTCTCCTCCATAGTCCAAGCTGTAGGCATCTTGTTAAATCTCAACAAGGCATCATCCAAGTCCATCTAAGCGAGTACTGTTCGTATTTTTACCTGTCATAAAGAGAATTTTGTATTGCGATCTAATAGCGGAATATCGTACTTCATTGTTGCCATCACGAGAAACTTCGATCTTCCCAATAATTTCAACACAGAAAACTCTGATGCCGATTGTTATGGACACTGTTGGAATGCTCTAATATTAGTTAGTTGTGAGAAAATAAGAGATTAAGTGCAATATGAAGTAATTGATCACAAGAACAAAAGACCAATGTAATTTTGCAGAGAATTGAGATTTTATTATAATATGGAGAAGAAATACAAAGAGTATATGTTTCTGATTTGTCTAACTTATTCTAAAATACAATGAAGAGCTGAATATATACAGGGAACAAATAAGAGATGTTCAAACCCTCATAGTAGAGTTGTAGATAAAATAAAATGTCAAAAAGGAGTCCAAAATGAAAAAAGAGACCAAAAAATAGTACAACTGGTGATGTGGCACCACTCACTGGGCGCCTCACATCCGGCTTCGTTGTTCAATGAACAGCTGCTGGCACCTAGGTGCCTTGTCTCTGGCCCAAACACCTTCCAATAATGTTTTTCTTCATTCTATTATTTTCTTCAAATCCAACACAAATTCTTACACCCAATAGGCTTCCAAATAGAACTTCAATTAGAATTTGTCAAATAAACTTGAATAAAACTTCATAATTACATTGCAAATAGGATTTTAATTAATGTACACTTTAATTAGAAAATTTAATTATCTTTAACAATGAATTTGTATCACACTCGAATTCTAACACGCACCGTAACAAACAAGAGCAAGAACAACAGTAAAAATGAAGAACATGGAGAAAAAAGTCTGTTTTTGGAGAGGGGGAGAAGTTCGGTATTTTCCTTGAATCAAAAGTGGTAACTTATAACTGATATATAAAAATGAAAAGCTATAAGAATTGGCTACGCAAGAGCCATTCGTTTTTACTTATTCGAAAAGCTTAATCATTTAATTTTACGCAAAATCTGGAACAAAGTTAAAAAAATTGAACTTCAACAATTTAATGAGCATGACATCTACATGTCACATTTCCTTATACTGTAGACTGACTTGCCAGTCTAGTATTAGAGTTTTAGAGAAAATCTTCAATCCTTTCAATTATAAACGTATTCTTGACCTTAAATACTACTTCAGATTCCCGAGTCAATAAACTAAATTGTGTATACGTACTAGAGCCCATGATCAGTCAATATGCATTCAAATAATTTTTATTGCTTGCCTAGCGATCCTATTAAACAAGAAAAAATGAAACACACAGGGAGCTGGAACAATGAAGATATTAGATAAAGACTTCCCCATAACTTTTTGCCATAACCTTTTTTATGTCCATTCAGAAAATCTCTAAAGCAACAAATAATTATAACTACTTCACAGATCGTTAAAGATGATCTTGAAGAGATCGGTTATGGACTCAGGAGAAAAAGTCACTGCAATTTCACTAGTTGCCCACTCGGTTTGGGGCTCGAGCATCGAGGGTGAAAAATGGAGCAAATAACCGGTGCCAACTGGCTCCAGCATTTCGCTTGAGCGGCGGAGCTTCCCCCTGCCTAGTGCTCGCCTGGCGCGTATATCCGAGAAAATTTGTTTTCTACTTTTGACACGATTTTTGATATCAACAATAACATATTCTTTTGGGTCATATGTATAGTGAACACGATTCTTGACTTTCATATGACTTCTAATGAGTTAGAATCAAGTTAAGGGTGTGTTTGAGCTACATTATTTTGAAAAAATATATTTTGGAATAGTAGATTGATAGAGAATGTGTAGTTAAAAAAGAAGGAAAAGTTATTGATGTGATGAAAAATATTATTTTATTGAAGAATGTGTGGTTGAAAAAAAGTAGAAGAATGAAAATGAAAAAATAATGTGTACCAACACAATATTTTATATTTTCTGATCTCCATACTAATAAATTTCTTCATTTATCTACATATTGTTCTTGTGTTGTGAATCTTGTTCAGATTCTAACAAGTAGTATTAGAGCTTAAGGTTTGATTTGTCAGAGATTTTGTTCTTGATGACAACCATGAAGTATGATATTCTGTTTTTGGATCGCAGCACTAAATTTTCGTTGTACCAAATGAAGATGCGAGTAGTGCTCGCTCAGATGGATTTGGAGTATGCTTTGTTAGGATTTGACAAGATGTCATCAAATTGGTCAATGATGAGAAACAACGTAAGGATCGAAAAGCCCTTTCTCAAACTTATCTTAATCTTTCAAATCATATTCTTGAAAATGTTTTGAAGGAGAAACTATAGTTGCGTTATGGTTGAAGTTGGATCATTTGTGGATGACTAAGAGTTTAACTAGCAAATTGCACTTGAAGCAGTGTTTGTATTCTCATAGTGTGATAGAAGGCACATCCTTAGAAAATCCCTTTGCTGCCTTTAAAGAAATTGTTGTTGATTTGAAAATCTTAGAGGTTAAGTATGATGGGTTAATTTTGCTGTGTTCATTGCTCGCTGCATAAATATTATTTAGAGACATGATATTATATAGTCGTGATACTCTCACCGTTGAATAAATTTATGACAGTTTAATTTCAAATAAGAAGATGAAGCATTTTGTTGGGTCTGATGCTTAAGAAAAAGGTCTTGTTGTTCACTATGGTTATGAAAGGAACAGTTCGAAATCTAGCTCTAATAATAAAGTTTGTAACTATTGCAAAAAGAAGGGACACATGAAGAAGGATTTCTACAAGTTGTATAATAAATAAAACTTAGTTGCAAATCAGAAAGAAAGGCGATAGAAAACTTTACGTGAAGACGATGCTGCAGAGAACTGTTTGAGTGATGGAGAACTTTTGGTTATTTCTAATGGTGATTCCAAACCTGGCGAGGATTGGATTCTTGATACGGATTTCACTTTTCATATGTGTCCTAATCGAGATTTGTTTTCAACATAAGAAGAAGTTTCAAAAGGTATCGTGGTTATAGAAAACAACACATTTTGTAAGGTAACTAGTATTGAAATGTCAAATTTAAGATGTTGAATGGGACGGTTAGAATACTTGATGAGGTGAGACACATTTCAGATTTGAAGAGAAATCTTATTTTCTTGAGTACTCTTGATTCAAACGGATATAAGTTAAGGTTTGTGAAGGTGCCCGTGTTGTGTTGAAAGGGCAGCAAAGGTCCCAGTTGTATGTCTTGTAAGGTTGTGCAAAATCCCTAAAGATAAATCAATACAGGTTTAGTACTTTAGAGGATATACAATTTGGTACAGTACCATTGGAGTTTGGTGTGGGGTCCGTGATAAAGAATACATCTGAGTCAAGTTTATAGGTTATCGATAATGTCGCTTTGCCGCCGCCACCCGCGGTGCCATTGTATTCAATTGTTAGGGACATAATCAAAAGGAATATTATGACTCCACAAGGGTACGGCGAAGTTAATTTAGTTGTGTATGCTTTAAGTGTTATTGAAGGTGTTAAGTCTAACGAAGAACTTTCTACAAAAGCATTTTGTGGTATTGATTCTGTTTTAGGGTGTTGTTTTTTCCTTGTTTGGTAACTCCTGATTTATTTTCTGATTTTGTTGCACATGTTGATAATTTAAGCAAATTTTGGTTCAAGAATGAAGTTCCCTCCAAGGACTACATGAGTTCAAGAATGAAGTTATCTATATAGCTAAACTTTAGCATGGAAATCTCATGAAGCTTCTAGGATGCTGCATTCAAAGAGAAGAAAAGATGTTGATTTATGAATACCTGTCTAATAGAAGTCTAGAAGTCTGGACTTGATTCTACTTGCACAATCAACTCAAACATTGTATCAGGAGTACCAATTAAAATAATAGCATAACGAAGTCTCGCACTCATTTTTCAAATCTCGGACCAAAAATTTTCTGATCTGCTGTATTGTAGAGTACGGAGCATATTTATTCTTTCACACATGCAAATTCATGCTACTGTATGCTTGAGGACATTTAGTTATAGATATTGGGTTTTATTTCTCTTTTCCGATTATTCGACAAACAAATTATCCTCGTGAGCAGATAATTTTTTTCGCAAATCCAATGCAAAGTGCAGCACTTTGCACATTATCAATGGTATTGCTCGCCCAGTAGCTGTTTCGGGGTAATGACCATCGCCCCATCCTCGTCCCGTTTACCAGGTTAGATGGGTAATTCCCGAGGCCCATGGGTATCAGGTTGAGCGAGTTTTATTGCCATCCATAGGCTAGAAGTTCTAGAGGAAATGAGACTATAGCTAACACGAGCAAATTAGTTGGAACATATTGTGAATCTCAATCCCATTAGATATGAAATGCTCTTCTATTTATCATAATAGATTCCAGATATTATTTTTTTTTTTTTATGGACCCGATATTATTTTTTATCATGTAGTGGCAACATTTCCCCGAAATACACTATAGATGGCTTGTCCTGGTGAAATTTAATGTATTTAGCTTCGAGGTTTGGTGCTTGAGATAGTGAATGGCAAAAGAAACAAAAGATTTTCTCAAAGAGGTACATGGTATAAGTGACCAAAAAAACATCTCTGTGATTAAACTTATTCCCTAACTTTGGTGTCAATTAAAAATATTCATATAGCAGCGTCCAATTAGATTCATAGTAACGCCAAAGTTGATATTTCAATCATCTCGAGCTCAGGCAAGTCAAAATAAACAAGCCGTGTAATATTTGAAGACTCTCTATATGAGCTGAAGTGTCCAACAGTAGAAATCTAAATGGTGGACCAAAAATGGAGAAGTTTCCAGAATATTCTAAATACACAACTGCGTTCACATTTAATTGAGCCAACCTGGTGGTGGCTGTGTCCAATTCCACCCGGCTGCTGGGGTGATTCTTGATTTCCACTTTTTGCTTAATTTTGGGGATAATTGATAATTAGAGATTGTGGAGATAAACCAAGGTGGATTTCAGAATCTAGGTAATTTTTATTTCTTGACAATTTTTTTGTAAACTACACCAAAATTATAATTAATATTTGACTAAATTAGACTTTTATTTTAGCAATTCCGATGGGTATGACATAGTTGCTTATTGACTCTATATTTCAATAACTTTGCCCGCATGTAAAAATTCAATATATATATATATATATATGAGTAATGATCTCCTAAGTACTGTGCTTAGTTTTATGCTAAGCACCGTGCTTAGCATAATGCTAAGCACGGTGCTTAGGAGATCAAATCCATATATACACACACACATACACACACACACACATTACATATATATAAAATTTGCATGGCCATCCATGTGATACTACTAAGCCCCTGACTCATTTTCGACGGCACATTTTAAAGGATCCACAATTTTTATCAATTTTCAATCACACATTGATCAAAATATACTAAAAGCTATTTTTTATCCAAATCAAACAGCAACGAATACCGAACTGATATTGCAAGACAATTCGTGTTGAAGGCCATAGCTAAGGTCTAATAAAGTCTGATTGTGGAGGTCAGTGGCCATATCTCAAGTAAGACAGTATACCAAGGCGCCTAAAAGCTATATAGAGGATCTCGGAACGAATTCAAATCAGATGCCAAGCACAAGAAAATCTAATGCTAGCAGAATTAAATGAACATATATTATCAATATATACATTTTTATAGCTGATAATTTCATTTAAGCTAAACTGTTAACTATTTACTACGAGCTTAGATAGAAAGACTTGGTTATTCCAGGGCAATATTAATGGAAACGGAGAAGGGAAATAGCTCCATATACCATAAACTAGTCAGCATTTTCATATTCCCGTCATTCTTGGAGTCAATCCATTGAACTGTCCTGTCCTGTTCATATCAATGAAACGGTGGTCCTACTCATATATAAGTATTCATAGATATTTGAAGCATAATCTCGACCTTATAATACTTCAGATTTGCAGATTGTACACATTTTCTGGATCCTGGTAAGATTTTTTTCCAAGTCAAGAAGTCAAGGCTTGTACGCTACGCTAAACCTTATATTCAGTCAATATGCATTCAAGCTTCTGCTCATTTCTTAAAAATCAAATCTATTAAACAAGAAAAAAGGAGAAAGAGAGTAGAACTAGAACCATGAGGATATCCAATAAATATTACCTCTTGATTTTTGTCTTAACCTTTTTTATGTCCATACCGAAAATCTCCAATCAAACAGATACTATAACTACTACAAAGATCCTTAGAGATGGTGAGACCATAGTTTCATCGGGTGGAAGCTTTGAGTTGGGCTTTTTCAGCCCTGGAAATTCCAAGAATAGATACGTGGGCATGTGGTACAAGAAAATACCAGTCAAGACTGTAATATGGGTTGCCAACAGAGAAATTCCAGTCTCAAATACATCAGGAGTAGTCTTAAAGGTTATCGAGCCAGGACTTCTAGTTCTTCTGAACGAATCTAGTGGAGGAATCATATGGTCATCAAATACATCACGACCCGTGAAAACTCCAGTTGCAATATTGCTTGACTCAGGAAACCTAGTCATGAAAGATGTGAATGATGGCCAAGGGAATTTCCTTTGGGAGAGTTTTAATTATCCGACGGATACATTGTTACCAGGAATGAAGCTCGGTTCAAACTTTACTGGTCGGGAGGTCTATCTGTCACCATGGAATAACAATGATGATCCATCTTCAGGAGATTTTACATTTCACTTTGATCCTACTGGTTATCCACAACTTGTCATGAAAAGAGGTTCAGTTGTGGTGTTTAAATCCGGACCTTGGAACGGATTACGCTATAGTGGGATGCCAAATTTGAAGCCAAATTTGAAGGAAAGTTCTACTTTCAAACTTGGAATAATTGTAACCGAAAACGAGGCATACTATGCTTATGCCCTCCTTGGATCAATTATTTCAAGGTATACAGTGATTCCAAGCGGTATTGTACAGTATTGGATGTGGATTAGTCGAACGAAAGGGTGGGTGGTTTACATTACTGCTCCAATAGATAGTTGTGACACTTATAAAGTGTGTGGAGCATATGGTAGTTGCAATATTGAAAATTCTCCTGTTTGTGGATGTTTGGATAGATTTCTGCCTAAAGATCCAGAAGGTTGGGATAGGGCAGATTGGTCAGGCGGGTGTGTTCGAAGAACTTCCTTGAATTGTCAAAATGGAGATATATTTCTCAAGTATTCCGGTATTAAATTGCCAGACACACAATATTCTTGGTTTAACGAGAGTATGACACTCGATGAATGCAAGGTAGTGTGCTTGAAGAATTGCTCTTGTATGGCTTATAGTCCATTGGATATAAGCGCAGGGGGAAGTGGATGCCTACTTTGGTTCAAAGACTTAATTGACATCAGAGAGCTTTCTGAAGCAGGACAAGATATCTACATTAGAATGGCTTCTTCTGAATTGGGTAAGAAACTAAGAATTGAATAAACAAGTTCTTTACTCTTGTCTAATTTTCTTTCATATATAACCTGTATACTTATTGCTTTCAAGGTTGTATCATCATTAAAAAGAATTCATTTTATTTGCATATAAAATTTTGCAGAGTTAAAAGGAAGGAACAAAAAAGTTCTTGAATTAAGCTTGTCGTTGTCAATAGGAATGTTTCTGCTTGGGCTTAGTCTGATGCTGTATCTTCGAAGAAGGAAGAAAAGAAATCACAGGCTCAGAACAGGCAGTAAGTAAACACTACCATTTCCTGCTATAGACAGTAGGAGTAACCAAGCTTATCCATATTCATCTAATTGAAATCCTTTCTTTTCCTTTCTCTACACGTTACATCCAATTCATTGCTTTTGTTTCAGGTAGGCTAGGAGACAACTGTATGGACCTTGATAATAAGGAAAGTCGCAACAAAGACATAGAGCTACCACTGTTCGATTTATATTCCGTAACTAAAGCTACCAATCATTTTTCAATTTTTAACAAGCTTGGGGAGGGTGGGTACGGACCTGTTTACAAGGTAATGTACATGTTTTTCCCAATATAACAAGGAAGGCACCACACAGTATCAAATATTTTGCTTGCAGAATCTTTTAAAAATTTATTCTTAATTTCGTAAGAGATTTTCTTTAAACGAAAAAGGAATGAGTGTCAAAATAAGTCAAATGTAAAAAGTGAGTAGAAGATGAGTTTTGTGAACTGGAATTGTGAAAAACAAACACTTTTTTACATGCACCTGTTTCATTATATAGGGACTGTTCGAGGAGGGGCAGGAAATTGCTGTCAAACGGCTATCAAGAAATTCTCTCCAAGGACGTGATGAGTTCAAGAATGAAGTTATCTGTATAGCTAAACATCAGCATCGAAATCTCGTGAAGCTTTTAGGATGCTGCATTGAAGGAGAGGAAAATATGTTAATTTATGAATACATGCCTAATAGAAGTTTGGACTTGATTCTATTCGGTAAGAATCAGCTCAATACAACATTCTATCAGGAGTACCAATAATAAGTAATGACACACATTTTTCGAATCCTAGAGCAAAAAGTTTCTAACATTTTGTAATACTGGGTACAGAATATAGTTATTCTGTTATACATGCAGTTTCGTGCTACTGTATGCTTGGAGTTATTTAGTTAGAAATATTGGATTTGATTTCTTATTTCCTCCAAAAAATATCCAACAAACAAATCATCTTTACGAGCAGAGAAAAACTTTTTGCAGATCCAATGCAAAATGCAGTGCTTGACTGGCCTAAGCGCTTTCACATTATCAATGGTATTGCTCGGGGTCTTATGTATCTCCATCAAGATTCCCGTCTAAGAATAATTCATAGAGACCTCAAAGCTAGCAACATCTTGCTGGATTCTGACATGAACCCAAAGATATCAGACTTTGGCCTGGCTCGATGTTTCGGAGGAAACGAAACTGGAGCTAATACAAGCCGAGTAGTTGGAACATAGTAAGAATCTCAATTCCTTATTAGATGAAATGCTCTTCTATTGCTCATAACATAATTTCTTATAAATTTAATCACCATGTAGTGGCTACATGGCCCCAGAATATGCTATAGATGGCCATTTCTCAGTGAAATCAGATGTATTTAGCTTTGGGGTTTTGGTGCTTGAGATAGTGAGCGGAGAAAGAAATAGAGGATTTACTCACAGAGATCACCACCACAACCTTCTTGGACATGTAAGATTTGTTGACTTATTTCCATGTACTTGACAAAGAAATTATTCTTTTTAGCATTTGGATTAGAAAAGATGGTCCTTTTAACTTAGTTTAGTAAGCACAGGCATGGATGCTGTATAAAGAAGGAAGGTCGTTGGAATTTGTCAATGCTTACCTTGACGTCTCGGGATATTTATCAGAAGTGCTGCAATCGATTCATGTGGGACTGTTATGCGTTCAACAATCTCCACTAGATAGGCCAAGCATGTCTGCAGCAGTGTTAATGTTGGGAAATGAAGGTTTGTCGCCTCAAGCTAGACAACCTGGTTTTTTCACAGAAAGAGATGCCGAAAGTTCAAGTAGCACAAACACTGCAAATTCAAAAAACCAAATGACCATTTCATTGGTGGAAGCACGATAAGTAAATAAGATACATTAGTTACCCCTATGTTGCTTTTATCATTCTTCTTCAACCAGAATAATGTATTTGTCTTTCGTTATAAACATTAGTTTTCTATTAAAGAAATAACATTCTCCTATGTAATTGATGAATTCAACACACATGATACAACTGGCAAATGATCTAGTGAGTAAGTCAATAGAGATTGGTACTTTATTCTAATAAGGTCGAAGTGTCAAATATCCTACCAATTTAGGTATGCGATTGTCTTCACCATGACAAAAGTTACATTGAGAGTATTGAAACTAGTACATCGAGTGAATCTCAAAGTATACTGGACTGGTCCAAATGTGTGAATTAATTTCTATAGCATGATTTTGCAGCAAAATTAATTTACGCTTGAGTGTCTTATGTATTACCTTAATACATAATTGAGATCAAATTACATAATCAACTACCTAGGTAAGTTAGGAGCTGACTGAAATAGAAGCAGTGAGCACATATTTGCATTCGAAATTCGTCAATGTTACGTTGAAACCCACAAGCGTGCGAGATCATTGTACAAGTAATAGAAATAATGAGTTTTGAGTTTATCATTTTCACAAGGAATAAGGTTTAAAATGTAGTTCAATAGTTAGTATTAAATTTGAGTGAGTAATGACAACAAAAGAGTGATTATGTGGTTGTTTATACTATTTCTAATATATGCTAATAAAGCAAGTAAATTGTGATTTTATCGAAAGTGAATGCTTGTATTGAATTCATGATTCCTCATATTTCCATCTATTTCAATTTTCAATTAATAATATAGTTAACTTTATGCATTTTGACAACCGATAACGTTAATATGTTAAATACTTGTTGACACACTAATCAAAGATGAAGACCCAATGAGAATCAATTAAAAGGCCCAAGAAGAAAAGCTCAATTTGGAAACCTGAGAAAATGCCTGAATATTAGACGCCCGAGAGCGAAGGAGTATCATCGCCCAAAGCTCATAGGACGCCCAGAGGCTGAACGAATGTAGTACTGCACAATCGCCCAGAGCGATAGCCTCATTATCGCCCAAATTCTCAAGTCGCCCAGAATCAGACAAGTCTAAAAGGCATAGTTCACCCAATTCAGCAGTTACGGAAGCAGTTGTCAAGTAAACCCGACACGCCCCCACGATCCAGAAACAGCAAGAGTAGTAGCAACAGTTACTAAGTAATTTCTCCCCAAACAAGCAGTTTCTCACTAAAGAAGTGGATAGCTACGAAGGTAATGGAGCAGTTCCAAGCAATTTTGACGATCAAGAGCTGTCCAGGAAGTATAAAAGGAAGTAAAGTCGTAGAAGAAAGGACCCCGAATCAAAAACTCTCGACAAGAGAACATGTAATTTTTATTTCCTTAGTTTAAATTTAATCCTTTTTCAATACTCGTGTGCTTGCGCCCCTTGGAGGTGTTTTGTCTACTTTCCAATTGTAATTCTTCACTAGTAATCGCACCCTTTTTGGGACTTTGTCTCAAGAGGTTTGTTCCTTACACAATCGTCTAATCATTTCCTTGTAATTGTTGGCGGGTTGGAAAACGCGCGAAAACAATTTGGCACGCCCAGTGGGACAGTTGGTGTTTTGTAAGTGAAGATACAAAAAAGAAAAGATATCATGCCTCATAAAAATTTCGATAAGGAACCAGCAAGTCAAGGAGTAGTCCAGTCTGTAGTTGAGCGATACGAGGAGCAACAACATTCTCCACAAACAGATGGACAAAGTCAAAGCAGTCACAGCCGCTATGAACCAATGACAGAATTGAGCCCTCGCACAATACATGCATTGCTGGGGGAACTCACGCAGGATGTCGTTGAACAAGTAAATTTACGAAGTATTCATAATATGGAGAAGTTTACCCAAAACGAGAATAGGCATTTTGATAATATGGCTAAACAACTGAATACGTTGAATGAAATCATGAATAAGTTGGTAAGCCAAATGTGTCAACCTGTTATGCCTATAGACAATCACTTCCAGTCTAGGACTATTGTGGGACATACTTCGCCATATAATTCCCTTGGTGTAAACTCCGGCCAAAGTCTAGAGCCACCTTTTGGCCCTTCTACTTCAAACCCAGGGGGAAACGGGACCTTGAACTTGAATAATAATAATAACACTACGTCCAACCTGGGGGTAATACAAACGTGAGAGATAATGTCCCGAACAACGGACAGAATGGTTTACGTATGAATGAGGGTTGAAGCACTCAATTTAACAGTCATAACAACCCGAATAATGGCACTTTTATTGCCAATCAAGGGCAAACTACCAGGCCTCCCACGAATCAGCCAGTAAATCAACCAATAGGAAACCTATATGACCCTAACGCCGTGCTAAGAAACCAAATTATGGAAATAGTGCAAGATCAAATAGTAGTTGGGGTGCGTCCGGTGATTAGGCCGATCTATACCAAGCCATACCCTGATTGGATAGATCAGGCATATCCATGGCCTAGAGGGTACAAAGTACCGGAATTCTCACTATTCACTGGTCTAGGAGAAGTGTCTACACTAGAACATGTAGGGCGATTCACATTGCAAAGTGGTGAGGTGAATGAATACCATAAGTTGAGGTTGTTCCCAAGTTCTTTAACAGGGGTAGCTTTTTCTTAGTTTATTAATTTGCCAGCAAACTCCGTCCAAACTTGGCAGCAAATAGAGCAATTATTCCATGCTCAATTTTATAAAACTGAGTCTGAAGTTACACTGGCCGATTTGACGAATTTACGTCAATTGCCTAACGAATAGGCAGAAAATTTCCTACAAAGGTTCAAAACGGCCAGAAGTAAATGCTTTGTGCCTTTGCCAGAAAAGGAATTTGTTAAAATCGCACAAAGTTGTTTAAGCTTTGATTTAAAAAAAGAAATTCCAGGATAGGGAATTCCTAGACTTATTCCAACTTAGTGCAAACGTCGTTAGGTATGAGCGATTGGTAAGAGAGGAAGAACAGATGAAAAATTCCAGTAAAGGGACTTATTATAAAGACCCGAATTTCAACGTTCATACTGTCGATGATGGTTATTATGACCAAACGGAAATATGTTTGGCTGAGTTAGTAAAGGGAGAAGCATATACTTGTCCCATACTAGTTAAGCTAAAAATAGTGGGCAAAGATGAACTTGCAAAGGGTGAAAACAGAAAGGCGCGAACGTTCTCGTTCGACGTAACCAAAGCTGACCTTATATTCGACAAGTTATATAAGGATAAGCAGATAAAGTTGAGCGACAAGCACAAATTGCCAGACCCTGAACAAATTAAGGGTAAAAAATACTGTAAATGGCATAATGCATGGTCACATGCGACTAATTATTGTGTGGTTTTTCGCCATGTGTTGCAGGATGCTATTGAATCAGGACGAATCACGTTCGAAGAAGAGAAAAAGATGGCAGTGGATGAAAATCCTTTCCCACGGCCACTGGCAATGAACATGTTAACAACTGGTTTGAAAAAAAAATTGCCAAGGTTCAAATTGGTGATTGATGATGAAGAAGAAGAATCCAAACCACATCCCAACGTTTTTGAACGCATCAAAGGGAAGGAACCCAAACAGGGCGAAGATGTTCTGTGCGACAGATATAAGCACGAGTTGAAAGCAAATACAGGGTCACCAATGACGCGGCCGTTCCACCATCGCTCTGATTTCATTCCGGTCGCTCAGCCTGTCAGAGGGCGAAGGGTGCCGCTTTATGGAGGACTACCTAGAGAAAGGGGGTTTAGATCGGCCAGTCAAGGAAGAACGTTTAGGCCGCAGCCTCGCCAACCCCTCGCCAACCCAATGTATGGCATTCGTTCCAGTATAATGCAGGAAGAGTGGTGCCTTTCAATAAAATGACTAGAACCCAACAAAGGCGTTACCAACATAATTACGGACGGATGATGAGACAACAGCAAGGAGAATCACGCCCTAGAGCGCCCAAACCACTCAGAATAGCCAACGAAAATGTTTTTGAAGATAGTGAAGAAACATGCACTGGCGAATCAATGGGAGAATTGCCAGAAAGCTCGTCTGGGAGATCAAAGTTTGAACGAAACAGGAAAGACGAAGATGATCCCGACCAACCTCTAACTATCCAGTTTGGCACATTACCTCATGTCCTGGCTAATAACTACTTGTTGGCCGACGAATTCAAAAGCAAAGAAAAAGAGGATAGTGAGGAAGAAACTTGTGTACTAGTCTGCGATGAAGGCCAAACATCTAGAGAATGTGTGATGAAGAAGAGGATGATGGTATGACAGATATTGAAGAAGAAATTGATTTAGAAGCAGAGAGACGGAAAAGGGGAGTGTCGCGCAACACCCTGTTGAAGCAACTGCACCAAGAAGGAGTCCGCGAAGTAGATCTGTTGGGAGAACCATCTGGCCGACCGTTTGATTTCTATGTGTTGTATGGGACACCAAAAAGGAAAAAGAGGGTACCTCGCTCTGAAAAATATGGATCACCCCCCAGAATAATGCCTCCTCCTACAAATTGGGTAACTGAGGAAGAAATACTGGAAAAAGAGAAGGAAAAAACCCAAGGAAAGAAGGCTCAGTGCGATATGCTGCACGTCGATCTATCACCAAAAGATAGCCCGCCAGAAAGTAGGCAGGAAGTGGAAATAGATGCTGCTGAAAAAGTCATCTTCAACAAACCAGCTATGAGGTTAACCAAACACTTAAGACCGCTATACGTCAAAGCCTTGGTTAATGGGATACCAGTAGTAAAAGTACTTATTGACAATGGAGCGGCTATAAACACCATTCCAGCTAGGATGATGAGGAAATTTGCTAAGACAGAGAGCGACATGATCCCAACAGAAGTCATTCTTACAAGTTTTAACGGAGGGGCAACTTCAGCAAAAGGAGTTATGTCATTGGATATAACTGTAGGAACAACCATCAGGACTACTGTTTTCTTCGTGATAGACGGCCCCACCAGCTACAACGTGTTACTTGGAAGAGACTGGATCCATGGCAGTCGCTGTATTCTTTCATCGCTCCATCAGTGCTTGGTCTTTTGGAACGACAAAGGTGAAGCAGAGGTAGTGCAAGCAGATCATAGACCCTTTGTGGCGGAAGCAAATTCAGTAGAGAGGTTCATGTACGAAGGAAATTATGGGCCTGTCAGAGTGATTCAAGATGGGGAAGAAACTCAAATTACTGCCCAAAGCGAAGAGCCGTTTTCAGTGGATGCACTCACTGAAATGTTTAATCAAATGAGGCCAAACATAGTGGCCTTGGAAGAGCCAGTAATTGATAAAAAAGAAGTCAAACAACCTTAAATGAGTTTTCAACAACAAAAGCAAGAGGTCGAGATTCAGGCCTTCAAAGCCAAGTTGATGGCTTTCAATAAAGAATGTGAATGTGTGAAGAAAGAAGAAGCGGCGTTAAAGATGCTGATGGACAAATTAATAGTGTCCGATATGGAGCAAAGCTTGGACTGGGAAATTCATAAAGTGGATTGTCTGGAGGAGCAAACTCCTCTGAGCGATATGGATGATGAAGCGACGAGGATCCCTAAGTCAGGATATGCACAAGCTCAAGACCCCTTGGTCAAAGTTAACATTGGTGAGGAGGTCTTGGAAGTCCTCGAAGCTAAGGGCGACATCGGACTGAGTGCTTGAAGTAGCCATTTGTTACAGAATGTAAGTTAGGTAAGGTCTTTTGGCGAAACGTAGCATAGAGACAAGAAGGTGAACAGTGAAAATAGCAAGGAAGGAGTGTAAGGTTGCAGAGGCGTAATAGAATGCCGCGTACTTTTGGGTTTCAAGGGTTTGTAACGTCGCAATCCTTCAAGCAATAAAGGTACGTGATGATTAGAATTCTGGGGAAGTTCAAATGTTGGGAAAAGATACAGAGTGAATATGGCAAAATTAATGATTGGTATTAATTCTGCCATATTGGGGGGTAATTGTTGACACGCTAAAAATGCAGCCCAAAATCAAAGATGAAGACCCAATGAGAATCAATTAAAAGGCCCAAGAAGAAAAGCCCAATTTGGAAACCTGAGAAAATGCCTGAATATTAGAAGCCCGAGAGCGAAGGAGTATCATCGCCCAAAGCCCGTAGGATGCCCAGAGGCTGAACGAATGTAGTACTGCACAATCGCCCAGAGCGATAGCCTCATTATCGCCCAAATTCTCAAGTCGCCCAGAATCAGACAAGTCTAAAAGGCATAGTTCACCCAATTCAGCAGTTACGGAAGCAGTTGTCAAGTAAACCCGACACGCCCCCACGATCTAGAAACAGCAAGAGTAGTGGCAACAGTTACTAAGTAACTTCTCCCCAAACAAGCAGTTTCTCACTAAAGAAGTGGATAGCTACGAAGGTAATGGAGCAGTTCCAAGCAGTTTCGACGACCAAGAGCTGCCCAGGAAGTATAAAAGGAAGTAAAGTCGTAGAAGAAAGGACCCCGAATCAAAAACTCTCGACAAGAGAACATGTAATTTTTATTTCCTTAGTTTAAATTTAATCATTTTTTAGTACTCGTGTGCTTGCGCCCCTTTGAGGTGTTTTGTCTACTTTCCAATTGTAATTCTTCACTAGTAAACGCACCCATTTTTGGGACTTTGTTTCAAGAGGTTTGTTCCTTACACAATCGTCTGATCATTTCTTTGTAATTGTTGGCGGGTTGGAAAACGCGCGAAAACAATACTCTTATTCAATACAATAGAAAAAATTAGTCGATCATTCTAAATATTAAATCATACACAAAAATATGGAATAGTATCACCCAGATCAAGAATTATGGATGAAATCTTGAAAAGAGAGGATAAATCTTTAATAATCTTGAGAAAATCAGCCTTTGATTTATGAATTAGCCTCGTTCTTAGCCTCTAAAATATGTAGAATATATAAATTTTAGGTCTAGGGAAGTCCTTCAACATTCTGGTTGAGTTTTGGTATTTAAATAATGTCAAAAAGATTTTATTGAATTGTTACCAAAACATAAAAATAAGAAAAATCGGATTTTTTCCCGTTTTATACTGAGACACGCGTTTAGGCTTTTCCCAAGAAGCTTTCACTATTTTTATCGTAACTTTCGTTTCTGACATGCAATTGAGGTGATTCAAATTGAGTTGAAAATTTAACTCCAAGGGTTACAATTCTTTTAGAAATATCATTTCTTCAATTCGAACGTTTTCTATTCCAAAAATAGGTTGCAATCTAGGACTAAAAATTTGGGTCATAATTTTTTCGGCTGAAAATTGATGTTTGATAATATTTTGACTATATTTTGTCTCTTCGACTTCTTTCCTCATCCAATTGACCTCTATCACTCTTGAATATCATCATGAGTTTCGACATAACTTTTGGACATTTGTACTTTAGTTACCAAACTTTGGTTTTGCTTTATTTTATCCCTTTTCCATTCTTTCTTCCAATTTTTTGTCCAAACATGAGTCTTCTATAATAAAAACAATAAATAACGAATAGGCACTAATCTATCCAAAGAATAACAAAATATCATCATTTAAGATCTTGAGAATAAATGAAGAAACTACATTTACTAGTCACTCTATTAGATGAATTAATGAGTCCACTTGAGTTTTTCTTTAGAGAGCAATTTAAATTTGACCTCAGTGTTTGGGATGCCTAAATCTATGTTCTATGATAGCATCAACAAACTATTTAAGAGAGAGTTAAGAAAATAACTAGAAGGGGAAAACAATCATTTTAGCCAGGATCTATTTCTTTGATGTCCGATGGGGTAATTGAGGCATAAAGATGATTATTCAAGAGGATGTAATTGCATGAATATTGCTTATGTGGTGGTGTTATATATTTGGCAGTTCAGTTTCTAGCATTTAGTGGAGCTATTAAAAACTAATAATTGTCTTGTATGGTCTCAAGTTGGCTTGACCATTATTCACTTATTGGAATTTAAGATATATAGATTCGATCAGATCCTTTTGTAGCTTCTTGAAGAGTCTTGGACTTAATTGCACATGTGATAAAAATTCATGGACGCACATGTAAAAAGGTCAAAATACGATTTTTAGACACAATAGAATTTAGAGATGTAGCTTTAGGCTTATTTAAGATTTTTAGACACAACGAAAATAGAGAATTTGTTTCTTGTTCCTTTTACACGATCCCAATTCCAAATTAATAATGTAGTTTTTAAATCAAGATTGATATTTTTTGGTGTGTGATCTATACGTGGACAATATTAAAGAAGGCTTGAATGTTTGGAAGCTTAAAGAACAATGAAACTTGTAGATCAAGGAATCTTCGAGATCAAGAAAGCTTTTATCGATTATGTGATTCATTTATGATTATTGAAACGCAAATCTAATTGGCTTAGGTATAAGCAACGTGCAATGCACGTTTGCTTAGTTTATATATATATTTTTTAGTTCATTAAATAATTAATGATGTAATGTTTATGTAATTGATAAATAATTACACATTGTGATATATAAATTTTAATTTGGATAGTGTTAAATTATAAATTAAAATGTATAAGTTTGTGTTTCGTACTATTATATTATATTAAATTTTGCACTTAATCATGAACATTTTGTACATAATAAAATAATAGATAACATTATAATACAAAACTAAATAAATAAATATTTTTTCTTTATTGAGTTCAATGTACCTTACCAAATAAATTATTAGCATTTTTAAATTGATAATCTCCACATCCATTTTGTTTTTTTTTTTTGTTTTTTTTTTCTTAGTAACTAAAATATAGTAGTACAAAGCCTTTTGCATTTCTCATTCATTTATTAATAATATTCTAAAAGGCGTAATACGTTGCGAGACGTTGATGTTGAGAATCAAAAATCACAAGTTTAGGCGTGTCAATGCGAAGAATAAGCGTCATAATGCGTTTCGTATTTTTAATATTATTTTAATTATTTTTAGGACATTAAATATATTTTTATTTTAAAAAATAGTTTTTTTCTATATTAAAAAAAAATAGATTTTTTACTATATCATAAAATCATTTAATATTTAAAAATAATACTTACTAAATATTTAATATAATACTATAATATTGCTAATTAGTGTTAGAAGTTTATGAAACCTTTGGAGAGAAGTGTATCTATAAAATGAGCATGACATTCAATAATTCTCCATGTGTCTTAGAATTGTAACTTTTGAAGCCCAATAATGGAGTTAAAAAATTTTAAACTGAAAAAAAAAAAAAAAAAAAAAAAATCTTGAAAACCCGTCAAAACCGTGACATGTTCGACGGGTTTTAACCGATTTTGTAAATAATCAAAATTAACTGGTTTTGATGGGTTTTAATCGGTTTTGTAAACTTAAATGTTTTGACCTAGTTTTGGGCCCGGTTCTCGGTTTCACCGGCCGGGCCAAGCCGGGTTTGACAACATTGAGTAGTACAAAGCCTTTTACATTTCCCATTCATGTATTATTAAATAATGAAATTCCAACAGACACAAACATCAATGGCCATGGCTTAATTGCTATTTAATAAAAACAATAAAACTGACAGTGAAAATAGATTTTCCGTTAAAACAACAAATTCCGTTAAATTTTCCATTAAAATAAGAATTTCCGTTTCATGTGCACTTTATATATATAGAAGATATATTGAAACAGCTTTTCAGAATGACAAAAAGAACGCATTTTCAACAATTTCAAAAGAAACACTCAAAAAACACAAAATACAAAATGAATTCAAAACTCAACTCAAAATTGAAACGGGAAGAGAACGGTCTCTTAATTTTTCTCCTACCAATTCATTAAGGAATGATAAAACTTTTTTTTTTCTTTTTTTCTACTTAGAAAATATTAAAAAAAAAAAAAATCTCTTCAGAGGAACAAAAATAAAACTTTGCAGAAAAGTAAAGAAATTGAACATAAGAATTTTTCACCTATTGACAGGTCCGAATGTTCGCGTGCTTTAAACGCTACTCGAACGTCTACAAAATATATTATGTTCCAAATAACTAAAATCAAGCTAAGAATCAGTCCAGTAAAAAAAAACTACAGAGTAGTACAAATATTTAGAAATATCGACAGATTTCTTCAAATTTCTCTCACCTCATAATTTACAAGATTACCACAATAAACTACTCACTCAACCTATCAATATACACTCAGTACATCACAAATTCGCTAACGATTTATATGCTTTATGTTTAGATAGAAACTGTGATTCGAATTGTACCTTAGATGAATTCTGCAAACTCTTTTACTGACTCACGAACTCCAATGATCACGATCTGCAATCCAAGCTGTTCAATTGTCCAACCTCCAATGGTGATCCACACAGAGAACAAGAATGACAACTAGGGTTTTATTTTCTCGTGCTACCAAGAATAATGAAAATTCTCTACAGTTTTTCAAACTCTAACAGCAAATTAATACAAGTTTAAACGGGCTTGGCCCATCTCTTAATTTAACCCGATCAAACATTTAATTAATCAAATTAATTAAATCCGGTCCATGAATTAATTAATCCATTAATTAATTCGAGCATATTAATAAGCAACCCAATTAATTAATTATCCAACACTTGTCAATTAATTAATTGATAAATCTCATTCTTCTAATTCTCTTTTGTGTGTGACCCATTAGATTCCCGATCACGATGCCTAACGACGTGAATTATTATTTTGATATAATCAAAATTGATAAATTAAAATACTCCTTTTAATTTATCATCAATTCACATTCGTCGTCCCAAATTAACATATAACAATGTGACGGACAATACATGTGACGGAAAATGTCACGTGGCATGACAAAACCAAACTTGTTCGTTTATCTTGAAATTATAATCTCTTCGTCAATATGATCCGATCAATTACGAAATATGGATATGTGTTAATCTCAATTATCGATCATATCTTTTATCATACTGTTAAGTCAATGTAATGAGTTCACCTTGGCCAAGGATTTCATTATCAACTTAACTGGATCAAAATGTAGACCATAATCTCTTACTATCTAAGAATGACGAATTCTCTATTGATCATTCACAACCTTCATATGATTCTTGACATACCCGAACGATGTTGTATTAGCGACCCTTGACAGAGTAACATCCAACATCACCAAAGTATGACTGTCATCATATAAGGCACTATGATGACCTCAAGTCAAAGGACCAATTTCACTACTGAACGTTAGAGATTAACCACTGAGACTCAGATAGTTATCCATGTGGAATCTCCCAACGGGTCTCCAATGTTTTGTTCTGTAACAAAACATTCACGTGTTCATTAAAGTATCACCACACTTTAGCTTGTGAGATCAGCTACTTACTTCACAAGTAAGAAACGCCACACGTGATGGTCATCCGTTTTATGTTTTCCAACCTAGGCAGTTGCCCGGTCCATATAATTAGATGGGTGCCCAGTTATAATAACTTTCAAATTTTGCAATGTAGTCATCGTCTTCATTATTTCCTCAATTTGTGGTCCTTCAACTTCTAATTACTTCTATTTTTGCCCTTCAACTTCTTCTCATGTGCACGTTAGTCCCCAAACTTTCCATCTAGTCCTCAATTCATCATTCTTTCTTTTCCAATTGCTTACGAACGGATCCAAAATTGAAACAAAAGAAAATTAACCCAAGTAAAGAAAAATTCAAGACTTTGATGACATAAAAGCTTAGTAATATAGCAAGATAAGTGCATAAAACACACATACCAGTCACTTTGAACTATAGATTCAACATATGAGAGTTGAAAGCCAAAGCTAAGGTCAAATAAATTCTAACTAAGACCTAAGGCTATTTAGAGGAGCATAGACCAATTCAACCTCGAAGCCTAGCATAGTATATCTGACATCAGATAAATATATTCACACCACAATTTTTAATAACTAGGCAAAATCTTAATTGTATAAAAGGTTTATAACATTTACACATTATCACATTTATGTTTTAGACTTTTTTTTTTTTATTATTTATCATATTCTTATTCTCAATTTAACAAAAATTGTTCCTGATTATGATTTCTCTCCAAAATTTTATTTAAGATAAAGGAAAAAAGATGCATATGCCCATTGTATTTTTAAATAAGAAAAATAATAATGCAAAAATACGATTAAATACTTCACCCTCATTTTAAAGCACATTAACAATACTTTTTGTAAGAGAATCATGATTAAAGACAAGATTTTTTTATCAATTAAATATTAAAAATAAGAATGTGAAGAAGAAGAAAAAAGTTAAGAATATAAGTATAATAATGAATAAAGATTAATGATATTTTTGAGGTATATTTATTTAAAAAATGTGTAAATATAATTACACTTAATTTAATTTGACCTCTACAAATTTATATATGATATTTTCTTTTAAGCTAAATTGTTAAAGCATAGATAGTGACACAATTATTCAATTTCAATATCGATGGAAATAGGGAAGTGAATAGCGCCAGATACATTGACTAGTCAGCCTTTATATATTTCCAGTATTCTTGGAACCATTTAAGGCGATGGTCAGTGGAACTTTCCTATCCATATCAATAAAATAGTGGTCCTACACGGATCTAATCATGCATAGACTTTTGAAGCATAATATTCACCGTATATTACTTCGGATTTGCATATTGGATGCCGTGGCTGTAATCGAAATTTCTCAATCCTCTTATGAATTAATCCAAGTAATTAAAGAACTTAAAAGGTGTGAGCACTGGAGCTCACAAGAGAGAGATAAAACTCATATCCTCTTACGTTCTGTTAGATATTTTTACAAAAAATATAATATGTGAAAGAAGTAATTAATTCAGATAAAGTGGCCAATTGGTGAAAAGTATGGAATTTGTGTGGGAGGTCGGGGTTCGAGCCACGCCTCACGCATTTTATGAAAAGGTCTTTGATTGAGTTTTATTGATTCTAAATATAATTATTATTATTATTTATTTATTTAATAGGTCAACTAGTCAGTAAAATATGACCGTTTTTAACTATTTAGTATTAACAATCCATTACCACCAGTCATAAAAATTGTAAATAATACTGGATCATGGTGGAGGCAGTTAAATCATTTTTTCTTATAAAAACACACGTTTGAGGAGTAGAAAACTACAACAAAACTAAATTATGTCTTCCTATTCAATAAAAAAATATTATTCTCAATTTTATATATTTTATGGAGTACAATTGAAAGTTCTGAAAACATTTGTGATTGCTGCATAATTGGTTTATTTGATCGTTGTATCTTGGAAGTGATTGTCCGCAGAGGTCGCAACAGTTATCGACGGGCAATTTCGCTTTATGACATTGTGCTGTCATGAGACTCGGCTAGTTGATAAGTTTTATTTCTGCACTTTACTGTATTGCAACTAGTAACATTTCTAACAATCTAAAGCGAAATTATACGTTTTTAATTAGTTGCCATGTCTGCAATAGATATATTTGTTCCTAAGTATTCTGAAAAACCTAAATTATTTGATAGAAAGAATTTTAAGAGATGGCAAATGAAGTTACGATTTTATTTGACAACTCTTAAGGTTGTAGATGCTATTGAATCTAATAAACCCATTTCTGAAATTGCTGTTAAGCCTACTAATAAGGAAATATCAAATTTACCTAATTGGGAACATAAGGATTATATGTGCATAAACTATATTTTGAATTGCTTGACGTTGGATTTATATGATGTTCACTGGTTGTGTAAATCTGCTAATGAATTATGGAACTCATTAGAAAAGAAATATGCAACCGAAGATGTTGTAACTAAGAAATTTGTTGTGGAAAAATTTCTAGATTTAAAAATGAATGTCAGTCAAGTTGAAGAATTACAGATTATAATTTATGAAATTATTGATGAGTGATATAAAATCTGTGAGGGTTTTCAAGTGTCTATTGTAATTGAAAAATTACCACATTCTTGGAAAGAGTATAAACATAGTTTGAAGCATAAAAGAAAAGAAATGTCATTAGAGGATTTGTTTATCAGAATTAGGATTGAGAAGGATAATAGAGTGGCAGAACGTAGGGAGAGACCGAATTTGGATACAAAGGCCAATCTTATTGAAGGAAGTTCTGGTAGTAAGAAAGCTGTTAGAAATTTTATCAAAAATACGAACTTTAAAGGCATAATCGAGGGGAAGCAATTTATAGGAAAGAACAATCGGTCTAAACCATAATTTAAAAATAAAACCATTGGTGATTTTTTTGTTTGTGGTAAATTATGTCACTTTGCAAATGATTGCCGAAATAGGAAAGGAAAAACTGTGAACCATCAGACACATGTAGTAGAAGATGTGAGTTTTTCTGCTATGGTGACGAAGTTAATCTAGTAAGCAACATGACAGACTGTTGGGTAAATTCTGGAGCTACCAAACACATTTGTTGCACGAGAGTTGCATATTCTTCATTCACTCTTACTAGTGATAGAGAATGTCTGTTCATGGGAAATGTTTCTTCCTCTAAAATCGAGGGAAAAGGAACTGTGACACTTAGATTTTCTTCTGAAAATATCCTTAGTTTGAAGGATGTCCTGTATATACCTGATATTAGGAAAATTCTACTGTCTGGATCTATTTTAGTCAAAAAGTGATTTAAAATTGTATGTGAGAGTGGTCAAGTTGTATTCTTTAAGGGTGGTACTTTTGTTGGGAAATGGTATGCAGATGAGAGTCTATTTAAACTAAATGTTTATGTGATCAATAATAAAGCTTCTATTTCTTTTGTTTACTTGCTGGATTCTTATAATTTATTGCATGCTAGACTTAAATATGTTAACAAAAATTATATTAAAAAATTAATGAGATTGGGAAACATTCCCAAAACTGATAAGTTTCCAAATACAAAATGTAAAACGTGTGTTGAATCTAATTATGCTAGAAAATCATCACATGTTGATAGAGCTACTTCAGTTTTAATTTTAATACATTCTGATTTATGTGATTTAAAAAGATATGTTACTCGTGGTGGAAATAAATATTTTTTAACTTTAATTAACGATTACTCTCGATATTGTTACATTTACCTTTAAACATGTGGGGGGAAGCACTTCTAACTGCATGTTATATTCTTAACAGAATTCCCAGTAAGAAAAATGATAAATTCCTTTATGAATTGTGCAAAGGTAGAATATCTTCATATAAATATCTTGAAGTGTGGGGGTGTTTAGCTAAGGCCTCTATTCCAGCACCTAAGAGAACTAAACTTGGTCCAAAAACTGTTGATTGTGTGTTCATAGGCTATGCTCTTCACAGTCATGCCTACTGATTTTTAGTCATTGGCTCTAAAAATATTTTGATTGAAAAGAACACAATTTTTGAAACTAGAGATGCAGAAATTTTGAAAATAGATTCCCTTTTAAAGAAAAGTCTGAGGATCAAATAGCTCTCTTAGTATTCCTTCTAATGATAGAGAGGATCCTACCGAATTAGAAGAAGCTGAAGTAGGATAAGCAAAAGATGATCCTAGTACATTTGATGAAACTATGTCTTTGCCAGATTCTATATTTTGGAAGGAAGCTATAAATAGTGAATATGATTGCGTTATGCCTGATAACACTTGGGAATTAGTAGACTTGCCTCGAGAATATAAAATCATTGGGTGTAGATGGATATTTAGGAAAAAACTTAAACCTGAAGGTTCGATTGATAAGTTTAAAACAAGACTTGTAGTTAAAGGATATAAACAAAAAGAATGAGTTGCCTTTTTTGATACATATTCACCTGTTATTAGGATGTTAATTGCGATTGCTTCATTATATAATCTTATAATACATCAAATGAATGTCAAGACTGCCTTTTTATATGGAGGTTTATATGGACTACATGAAGGATTTGTGGTAGAAGGCTTTGATGATAAAGTATGCAAACTTAAAAAATCCATTTTATGGCCTTAAACAAGTCCCAAAACAATGACATGAAAAATTTGATACGATTTTGACATCTGATGGTTATGTGATAAATGAAGCTGATATATGCATATATAGCAAATTTGATAATAATTGTAGTGTTATAATTTGCTTATATGTTGATGATATATTGATAATGGGAACTAGTTTAGATGTGATTAATAAGACTAAACAGTTTTTAAAAAAAACACTTTGAAATGAAAGATTTAGGTGTTGATGATGTTATTCTAAGAAATTAAATACTAACACATTCCGAAGGAATCACTTTAACCCAATCACATTATGTAGAAAAAGTTCTTAAGAAGTTTAACCAATACAATTGTATTCCTGCTAAAACACATTATGATGCAAGCCGTCATTTGAGAAAACATTTAGGTCCTAGTGTTTTTGCTTTAGAACATGTTAGTAAGGGTGGTGTGGGTTGGGTTGGGTCGGTTTTTCTCCCAACCCATAGTGTACCCTTGATAGAAGCACCTATTTGAGTATGGAAATGGGGCCGCTTCCTATGAGAATTGAGGCTAATTCTCTATAGCACTCAAAGTAACCAAAAAAGTTTACGACCAAAATGAACACGACTGTGAGAACTCAATAATTGTTTTAGAAGTCGTGTGTTCTATTGTCTTAATTTGCAACCATAATAGTGGAGTTCAAGATATAGTTCACTCTACAGTTAGCAAACTCGATAGAATATACAAAACCAATGTTTAAGTCGATAGACACCTAGGCCGCGTGATTTCTACCGTACTCCATAATAGTATTTATATTTATCGTATTTCTTTCATGTAGGGGGATTGTTAGATATTTATACAATAAATATAATATGTGAAAGTAAAAATTAATTCAGATGGAGTGCCCAATTGGTGAAAAGTGTGCAATTTGTGTGGGAGGTCAACACCTCGCGCATTATATTAAAAGGTCTTTGATTGGGCCTTGGGGATTTATTGATTCTAAATATAATTTTTTTATTATTTATTTAATGTGTCAACTAGCCAATAAAATATGATCTTTTTTAACTGTTTAGTATTAATAATCTATTACCACCAGTCATAAAAATTACAAATAATACTGGATCATGGTGGAGGCAATTACATTATTATTTTTTTCTTATATAAACAAACATTTGGACAGTAGAAAATTACAACAAAAACAAAATTATATCCTCCTACTTAGTAAATTTCATTTGAATTAACAAAAAATTGTTACTTGTAATGTAACACGCATTACTTGTAGGGTAACACACACTACCATAATTCGACATATCCTAGCAATAAACAACCCAAAAATCTATAGTCTGCACCTTCCGCAGTTGCCACTGCCACCACGATCATAATCAAGCTCCAAAATACTGTTGCCTTCCCAAATCTCACCAACACCGCCATCAACATAAATCTTAGAAAATAGATATCAATCATTACACCATCCACAACATGACCACATGCCGGTAATCACCTCCATCACATACAGCCACTATCCTCAACGACTACCATCACACATTGAACCACCTAGTTTCTCAATCACAACCATCAACAGATATGAATCAAACTTATTTTTTCGCGCGCACACACACTATGACATATTTTTTATATATTAATGATCAATTAATTCAAATAAAATTTGAATTATTTTTCAGAGATAAAGTATCAAAATATGTAACTTATTAAATATAATTATTATAAAATAAAAATATAAGGTGAGTTTGCCTTTTCAAATTTGAAATTTTTTATTCATTCTCTATTTTAAAAAATTTAGATGAAAGAGTCTATTTGAATTTAGATGAGTGTATAGATGCACTTTTTTATTTCAGAGAAGAGGTCCATGGTATAAATAATTCAAAAAATATCTCAATGATTAAACTTATCGTCAAACTTTGGAGTCAATTAAAAATATTTCTAAACTAGCGTCCAACTCAATTGAAAATGCTTTTATAGATGCGTCCAAGTAGGGTCATCGTAATGTCAATATCTATATCAAACTTCTCGAGCTGAGGCAAGTCAAATAAACAAGCAATGTTGCCTTTGAAGACTGTCCATATGAGCTTTAAGTGTCCAACATTAGAATTCCAAATGGTGGACCAACAATCGAGAAATTTCCACAATATTCCCCACCATACACGGCGGCGTCCACATTTACCCCCGTTTGACAGATCATACTAAAAATCAACTTTTCACCTACGAATAATTACCAACAATTCGTTAGTAATCAAAAGTGGATTATCCATTGGTAGAAGTATTAGAATTTTATTAATTACGAAAATAATCAATGAAATCTTCGTTGGTAAAATTGATAGCTCTTCACAAACGGATACTTCGTGTCTAACGTTGTTTAATATGCTTACCATTTACTAATAGCATTTTCGTAGGTGATGTAGTTCAACTTTATTACTAAAAAATATGTCAACCTTTCACTTACGGGTTTCCGTAGGTAAAGAGTAGTTCATATTACGAATGGAATTATAGTTGCTAATATTAATCAATTTTAATAATTCAAACATTCTCCTACGGGATATTTGTAGGTGAAAAGTAAATAGTTTTTTATTTTTTAAAAAAAAAAAATTCAACACTTCATCAACAAAAAATCCGTAGGTGAAGATTAATTCATATTACCTACGAATTTTAATAATGCCAAACCCTTTTTATCCCATATTGAAAGTTCACAACAAAATTTTTGAAGATGAGCTTCTATAAATTAGTGGTCTAATAAGTGATTAAACAACTTTTTGGACTTTTCAATTCAATTGGTTAAAAGTTAAAAAAAAATTATAATTATTAAGCAATAGTAAAAAATAAATAAATATTTTTTTTTGCCACGCCTTGCACTTGTGCTGCTATTTACAACATTCATTTTAATAATTGTAATGGTAGACATTTACCAATGAAAAATCGATTGGTAATGGTTAAGATTTTTACCAACGGCATTTTCGTTGATAAAAGATCCACATTTTTTACCAACAGAAAAATTTGTTAGTAAAAGGTGTACTCTTCACCTATGACCCCCCCCCCCCCCCCCCCCCCCCCCCCCCCCCCCCCCCCCCCCCCCCCCCCCCCCCCCCCCCCCCCCCCCCCCCCCCCCCCCCCCCCCCCCCCCCCCCCCCCCCCCCCCCCCCCCCCCCCCCCCCCCCCCCCCCCCCCCCCCCCCCCCCCCCCCCCCCCCCCCCCCCCCCCCCCCCCCCCCCCCCCCCCCCCCCCCCCCCCCCCCCCCCCCCCCCCCCCCCCCCCCCCCCCCCCCCCCCCCCCCCCCCCCCCCCCCCCCCCCCCCCCCCCCCCCCCCCCCCCCCCCCCCCCCCCCCCCCCCCCCCCCCCCCCCCCCCCCCCCCCCCCCCCCCCCCCCCCCCCCCCCCCCCCCCCCCCCCCCCCCCCCCCCCCCCCCCCCCCCCCCCCCCCCCCCCCCCCCCCCCCCCCCCCCCCCCCCCCCCCCCCCCCCCCCCCCCCCCCCCCCCCCCCCCCCCCCCCCCCCCCCCCCCCCCCCCCCCCCCCCCCCCCCCCCCCCCCCCCCCCCCCCCCCCCCCCCCCCCCCCCCCCCCCCCCCCCCCCCCCCCCCCCCCCCCCCCCCCCCCCCCCCCCCCCCCCCCCCCCCCCCCCCCCCCCCCCCCCCCCCCCCCCCCCCCCCCCCCCCCCCCCCCCCCCCCCCCCCCCCCCCCCCCCCCCCCCCCCCCCCCCCCCCCCCCCCCCCCCCCCCCCCCCCCCCCCCCCCCCCCCCCCCCCCCCCCCCCCCCCCCCCCCCCCCCCCCCCCCCCCCCCCCCCCCCCCCCCCCCCCCCCCCCCCCCCCCCCCCCCCCCCCCCCCCCCCCCCCCCCCCCCCCCCCCCCCCCCCCCCCCCCCCCCCCCCCCCCCCCCCCCCCCCCCCCCCCCCCCCCCCCCCCCCCCCCCCCCCCCCCCCCCCCCCCCCCCCCCCCCCCCCCCCCCCCCCCCCCCCCCCCCCCCCCCCCCCCCCCCCCCCCCCCCCCCCCCCCCCCCCCCCCCCCCCCCCCCCCCCCCCCCCCCCCCCCCCCCCCCCCCCCCCCCCCCCCCCCCCCCCCCCCCCCCCCCCCCCCCCCCCCCCCCCCCCCCCCCCCCCCCCCCCCCCCCCCCCCCCCCCCCCCCCCCCCCCCCCCCCCCCCCCCCCCCCCCCCCCCCCCCCCCCCCCCCCCCCCCCCCCCCCCCCCCCCCCCCCCCCCCCCCCCCCCCCCCCCCCCCCCCCCCCCCCCCCCCCCCCCCCCCCCCCCCCCCCCCCCCCCCCCCCCCCCCCCCCCCCCCCCCCCCCCCCCCCCCCCCCCCCCCCCCCCCCCCCCCCCCCCCCCCCCCCCCCCCCCCCCCCCCCCCCCCCCCCCCCCCCCCCCCCCCCCCCCCCCCCCCCCCCCCCCCCCCCCCCCCCCCCCCCCCCCCCCCCCCTCCCCCCCCCCCCCCCCCCCCCCCCCCCCCCCCCCCCCCCCCCCCCCCCCCCCCCCCCCCCCCCCCCCCCCCCCCCCCCCCCCCCCCCCCCCCCCCCCCCCCCCCCCCCCCCCCCCCCCCCCCCCCCCCCCCCCCCCCCCCCCCCCCCCCCCCCCCCCCCCCCCCCCCCCCCCCCCCCCCCCCCCCCCCCCCCCCCCCCCCCCCCCCCCCCCCCCCCCCCCCCCCCCCCCCCCCCCCCCCCCCCCCCCCCCCCCCCCCCCCCCCCCCCCCCCCCCCCCCCCCCCCCCCCCCCCCCCCCCCCCCCCCCCCCCCCCCCCCCCCCCCCCCCCCCCCCCCCCCCCCCCCCCCCCCCCCCCCCCCCCCCCCCCCCCCCCCCCCCCCCCCCCCCCCCCCCCCCCCCCCCCCCCCCCCCCCCCCCCCCCCCCCCCCCCCCCCCCCCCCCCCCCCCCCCCCCCCCCCCCCCCCCCCCCCCCCCCCCCCCCCCCCCCCCCCCCCCCCCCCCCCCCCCCCCCCCCCCCCCCCCCCCCCCCCCCCCCCCCCCCCCCCCCCCCCCCCCCCCCCCCCCCCCCCCCCCCCCCCCCCCCCCCCCCCCCCCCCCCCCCCCCCCCCCCCCCCCCCCCCCCCCCCCCCCCCCCCCCCCCCCCCCCCCCCCCCCCCCCCCCCCCCCCCCCCCCCCCCCCCCCCCCCCCCCCCCCCCCCCCCCCCCCCCCCCCCCCCCCCCCCCCCCCCCCCCCCCCCCCCCCCCCCCCCCCCCCCCCCCCCCCCCCCCCCCCCCCCCCCCCCCCCCCCCCCCCCCCCCCCCCCCCCCCCCCCCCCCCCCCCCCCCCCCCCCCCCCCCCCCCCCCCCCCCCCCCCCCCCCCCCCCCCCCCCCCCCCCCCCCCCCCCCCCCCCCCCCCCCCCCCCCCCCCCCCCCCCCCCCCCCCCCCCCCCCCCCCCCCCCCCCCCCCCCCCCCCCCCCCCCCCCCCCCCCCCCCCCCCCCCCCCCCCCCCCCCCCCCCCCCCTGCTATGGACACTACTGAAATGCTCTAATATCTTGTGAAATAAGAGATTAAGTGCAATAGGAAGTAATTGATTACAAGAATACAAGGACAATGTCATTTTGCAGAGAATTGATATTTTATTATAATATAAAGAAAGAATACAAAAACTATGTGATTATGATTTGTCTAACTTTTTCTAACTTCTTCTAAAATACAATGAAGAGCTATATATATAGGGAACAACATAGGGGTACAAACTCTCATAATAGAGTTGTCGATAAAATAGAATGCTAAAAATGGAGTCTAAAACGAAAAAGGAGACCAAAATCAGAAAAAAAAAAAAAAAAACTGTACAGCTAGCACTATTACTCCACTCACCGAGTGCTGCGGTGCCGGGGGCCAAACTCCTTATGGTTTCCAAGTGCAACTTCAATTAGAATTTGTCAAATAAACTTGAAAAGAATTTCACAATTGCATTCAAAATAGGATTCTAATTAACGTGCACTTTAATTAGAACTCCTAATTACCTTCAACAAAGAATCCAAGTCATACCTAAATTCTAACAATCTTTATCTTGATACGAATTCTACTACAATGAACGAAACTTAAAAAAAAAAATCTCTACTTGAAGACAAATTCCACTACAAGAAGGAGTGAACACGGTTCAGTTTGGGCGGGTTGTGTTACATTTTTAACTCAAACCATTTAATGCGGTTTGAAATTTTTCCAAACCAAATCAAACCATTATTTGAAGTTTGGTTCGGTTTAAATCCGCAGTTTACCTATCGACATTATAGTTATATGTTTAAAACAAATTAACACATACATTTAAACAAGAAATAATATTGTTAAATGTTAAATCACATTCATATTTGTTTAAAATCCGATATATAAACAAAAAGGTAAAAAAATAGTATCAAGTTAGCATCTAAAAACAAGCACTCCGAATTTTACAAGTAATAATATCAGAATAAGTATAAGAGTAATAATCTCTCATTTGATAAAAATTGGATCAATATCCCCTATTGTAACACATAATTCGGCCCCTATATGATATGCAAATATCAAAATATTTATTAGTCCTTATTAATGATATTAACAATCAACTAAGAATAATATGCACAAAATATCAAAATTGATAATAGAAAATAAATGTCACCTTCAACAGTTTTCTCAAAGTCATTCAATGATTTTACCTCATCCAAATATTGACGAAGCACTATATGTTCATTGCTGTTATGCAACCAATTCTTTGTGCATTTTAAGGCCTCAACCATTTTTCCACTCAATGAACTCCTACAGGAGGCAAGAATTCGATCACTCATGGAAAATGCCGACTTTGAAGCGATCGTAGATATTTGAATTTCTAATACATCTTTGGCAATCTTAGGGACAATTTTGTACTTGTGCGTATTCAATTTCCACCAAACTAATATGTTAAACTTAAGACCGGTCAAATCTTCACAACGATTAGACAAATAATCAACCAAATCATTCTTCTCAGATTGCATGTTTTGCATAAGTTTAGCTTTAAAAATAGAAGGAATCTGTTTAGAAAGACCAAAAGTAGGCTGTGAGGGACTTGAACTACTATTTTTGGTAACCTCATTTGATAAAGTTGATGGTGAAGTGATTAGAGTTGACATTTCTTCATAGTATATCTACTGCCATATCTCCTTTATGACTTGCGATTTGAATGAAATTTATAATCATTTTTTAAAGTGTCCAATCATTATCAACCTAATGAGTAGTTAAATAAATAACATTGTGTATTGACATCCAACAATCAGTAGTCAAAGAAACTCTATGTTGATCCAACTATTTCTTCAATTTCTTCTTCTCGTTTATGAACAAATTATATATATCTCTTGCTACTATCATCTTTGAAGGAAACACAAATTTTGGGAAAAAAATATCTTGTATAACCCAGAAAACCTTCATCATCCACATGTCAAAATGGTAACTCGGACAATATGAAGTACCTTATAATATGTTCTCTAATTCCTTTTTGAACAAACTTGATAACTTTGGTTTGCCTATAATTTTGCAAAGGCGTTATTGCATATATGTATAGGCAATATTCACAATTTCACGTTCAATTCATTTTATAATTATGAGCCTAAAATTTTATTTTTTTTAACGGAGACCCAACTAAATACTAATGGCAATGACTTACTAACTTGTTTGTTATGCATGAGTTAGATTAATTAAATTTGTATCCTCCAAGAAAGTATACTTTAAATCCTAAAAACTATACTTTAATAAAAATATTTTTTTTAATTAAAAAAGTGCGGTTCAATTTGATTTTTTTTTGCAATTTTTAAAATTTGAAACCTAAACTAAACTATTTTGAAACGGTTTGGTTCGGTTTGAGAGAAATAAAACCGCGGGTCCACGTGGACCCAAACCAACGACTTCCATTTGGTTTGCGATTTCTCGATTTTTTTGTACAGCCCTAACTACAAGGATTAAAATTAAGCTCTTCAATGTAAAACACAAACGAACTTCTCCATCAACAATTCAAACTAAAAATATTCTCCACATATGCTATCCCAACAAGGCAAAAGCGATCTAATGACCACCAAACTCTGCGATAGAATTACTAATGAATGCATGAAAAGAAAGATCTTATCTATAATCAACACCCTTAACCGTATTCAAACCATCCACAAAATCAGGAGAATTGTACCTACGTGGAACCTTATGGCAAAAAAATGGGTCTATTTTTAACAATTGAAAACGATGATGATGTTGATAATGGTGGCAAGACGGATTGACCAATATCTTCAAAATTCAATGGACATGTATTCTTAAAAGAAGACCCCAAATTAAACTCCAATGGCACAGAAGTCAACTCTAAATCCACCCAAGTTCTTTAAATATGCTGATTATACAAAAGTTTTGTATCACCCTACAAGATATATAAATAGAATTTTCTGTGTCTCATCAGCACAACACGAGTTCCTTTGATATCCTTGAGAACTCCACCTTCAACAGTGTATCTATACCCTTTTAAATTAAGAGTACTATAGGAGATAAGATTTTTCTTCATATCTGGAATGTGTCTCACTGCATCAAGTGTTCTAACCGTCCCATCAAACATCTTTATTCTAACCCAACCAATACCAGTTATTTGACAATGAGTGTTATTACCAGACATCAAAACACCTTTTGAAAATTCTTCGTATGTTGAAAATAATTCCCAATTGGGAGATATATGAAAAGTGCAAGATGTATCCAAAATTCATGTCTCATCAGGTTTGGAGTTGAAGTCGGATAAAAGTGGAAACTCTCTATCACTGTTAGGATTTTTCGTAATACTTGCTTTCCTTGAAGTTTCTAATTGTTAGTTTGTTGTTGACTCCGATTTATTCTGTAACTTATAACAATCATTTACCAAGTACCATTTTTCTTGCAATAATTATGAAATTTGAAGTTAGATTATGATTTGCCCCTCGAATGAGCACCATGGACAATGAGACGATCTCTATGATCCTTAGATGCTACACGATACTTCAACTTCTCCTTTGAATATAGAGCATTGATGGTGAAAGTATCATGATTATACAGAATTGTGTCTCTAAAAGACATGTATGAGGTGGACATTGAACACAAAAAAATCAATCACAAGTCTTCTTCATCATATTTGACCTCCAAGGTCTTCAAATTATGGATATTTTCTTTAAAAGAAGATAGGTGATCCTTAAGAGGTACACCTTCTATCATACGATGAGAATATAAACATTGCTTCAGATGTAATTTGCTAGTGAGACTCTCGGTCATGCATAATTGCTCCAATTTTAACCATAATGCAGCGCCTGACTTTCAAAACATCCTAAAGAATATTATTTGAAACATGATGTATCAGAGATAGGTCCGTTCAATCCCTCCGTTGTTTCTCCTCCATAGTCCAAGCTGTAGGCATCTTGTTAAATCTCAACAAGGCATCATCCAAGTCCATCTAAGCGAGTACTGTTCGTATTTTTACCTGTCATAAAGAGAATTTTGTATTGCGATCTAATAGCGGAATATCGTACTTCATTGTTGCCATCACGAGAAACTTCGATCTTCCCAATAATTTCCCCACAGAAAACTCTGATGCCGATTGTTATGGACACTGTTGGAATGCTCTAATATTAGTTAGTTGTGAGAAAATAAGAGATTAAGTGCAATATGAAGTAATTGATCACAAGAACAAAAGACCAATGTAATTTTGCAGAGAATTGAGATTTTATTATAATATGGAGAACAAATACAAAGAGTATATGTTTCTGATTTGTCTAACTTATTCTAAAATACAATGAAGAGTTGAATATATACAGGGAACAAATAAGAGATGTCCAAACCCTCATAGTAGAGTTGTAGATAAAATAAAATGTCAAAAAGGAGTCCAAAATGAAAAAAGAGACCAAAAAATAGTACAACTGGTGATGTGGCACCACTCACTGGGCGCCTCACATCCGGCTTCGTTGTTCAATGAACAGCTGATGGCACCTAGGTGCCTTGTCTCTGGCCCAAACTCCTTCCAATAATGTTTTTCTTCATTCTATTATTTTCTTCAAATCCAACACAAATTCTTACACCCAATAGGCTTCCAAATAGAACTTCAATTAGAATTTGTCAAATAAACTTGAATAAAACTTCATAATTACATTCCAAATAGGATTTTAATTAATGTACACTTTAATTAGAAAATTCAATTATCTTTAACAAAGAATTCGTGTCACACTCAAATTCTAACACGCACCGTAACAAACAAGAGCAAGAACAACAGTAAAAATGAAGAACATGGAGAAAAAAGTCTGTTTTTGGAGAGGGGGAGAAGTTCGCTATTTTCCTTGAATCAAATGTGGTAACTTATAACTGATATATAAAAATGAAAAGCTATAAGAATTGGCTACGCAAGAGCCATTCGTTTTTACTTATTCGAAAAGCTTAATCATTTAATTTTACGCAAAATCTGGAACAAAGTTAAAAAAATTGAACTTCAACAATTTAATGAGCATAACATCTACATGTCACATTTCCTTATACTGTAGACTGACTTGCCAGTCTAGTATTAGAGTTTTAGAGAAAATCTTCAATCCTTTCAATTATAAACGTATTCTTGACCTTAAATACTACTTCAGATTCCCGAGTCAATAAACTAAATTGTGTATACGTACTAGAGCCCATGATCAGTCAATATGCATTCAAATAATTTTTATTGCTTGCCTAGCGATCCTATTAAACAAGAAAAAATGAAACACACAGGGAGCTGGAACAATGAAGATATTAGATAAAGACTTCCCCATAACTTTTTGCAGGGGCGGAGCCAGGAATTCATCATACGGGGGGCTAAAATTTTTAAAACGTAATGTACGAATAAAATTTATATATAATAAGGAAAATTGTAATACAATGTTACCTATTACAGTTGTACCCGACGATGTTTTATAGCATAAAATTCGTCTATAATAGAATCTAGATCTAAATTCATACTAAATTCTCGTTCAATGTTTAGTGTTAAACAATCGGCCAGAAAACCATCATCCATTTTGTTACGAATTTCCGTCTTCACATGTTTCATTGCTGAAAATGCTCGTTCCACAGTTGCTGTTGAAACTGGTAGTGTAAGTACTAAACAAATCAACTTAGTCAAAATGACGTAACTCTCCGACCTTCTACTTGCAACCAATTCCCGACATAAATCAGAAAGTGTAGGCACTTGAAATCGAGAATAAAAAATCACATCGTTCTGATAATGTTTCAACTCAATTTTCAAACAATAAATATCTTGCTGTGTAAAATCTTCAGGATAAAACTTCTCTGCAAGTTTACAAATATTATCCATGTTAAATGATTCAAAAGAATTTTGTGGATCCAAAGCCGTACTGAGAGAAAGGAGTTCTAATGATGTCTCATTAAATCTTGTATCTAACTCTATCATCAAAAAATCTACGGCTGCATTGAAGATATCAAAGTGATAATGATGTTCAATGGTAGGATACTCACGACCACGAGAACGACCAACCATGTATGAACCATCAAAGTCAGGTATATGTATATCATTTTCTTCGCAAAAAAGGTTTACCTCTTGAAGAAATTCTTCCCAACCATCTTCTCTCAATGCTTGAAGGATATCTTTTGTACTATGGACAAATCTCATAGCAGTTAAGATGTCTTGAGTTTTCTTTTGAAGGGCCTGACAAAGTACATCCGTAATTGTCAATATTCTACGCATTAAATGCAAGATAAATACAAATTCAAATGTTGTCATGCTTTTGTATACACCACTAACTTCGGACCGAGATCTTCCATTTGGAATATGATCACGAAGATACTCAAGCACCTTGTACGTTGCAGCATACATATCAATCAAACTCTTCACTGAACTATAATGAGAAGACCAACGAGTACCTCCGGCTCGTTGCAAATTACCAATCTGATTAGCCCCACTGCCTGACTCTCGTTCTCCAATTTCCAACAAATGCTCAATTTCTTTTCTTTGAGCACCTTTCAACTCAGTAATACGCTTAGGAGACGATGTAATCATATTAATAACACAATCCAAATGAGAAAAAAAATCATTAATATCTGAGACATCCCTAGCTGCAGAAACCAATGTGAGTTGTAAACGGTGGGCAAAACAATGGACATAGTATGCATATGGACATTCTCTAAGAAATAAAGCTTGTAGGCCATTCCAAGTACCACGCATATTATTAGCACCGTCATACCCTTGGCCTCTCATGTTTTGCACTTGAAGATTGAAACGGACAAGAACATCAGAAATTTGATTCTTAAGAGTTAATGAAGTAGTGTCACTAACACTTTTGATTGCAAAAAATCGTTCTGTCAATATTCCATTACTAGTCACATACCTCAAGACAATGGCCATTTGTTCTCGTGAAGATTCATCCCGTGATTCATCAACTAGAATACAAAACTTTGCATCCCCAACTTCGTCACGAGTTCTTTGTCGAACTTTATTGGCCATAATGTTTAAAACCTCTTTTTGAATGTCTGGAGATGTGTACGTAGCATTTTTGGGAGCATTACCCAACACAACTTTTCCTACTTCTGTATTCATTTTTCCAAATGCATCCACCATTTCAATGAAATTCCCACGATTCATTGAAGATGGAGATTCGTCATGGCCCCTAAAGGAACAACCTTGAAGTGCTAACCACTGAACACTCATAATAGTGGTCTTCAGACGCAAACGATTTTTCTGTTTTTCCTCCATTGATGCAGAATGCATTACCTTGTCAATATGTTGAGTTGGTATCATTAGATCTTCAGCTCTTCTCGTACAACTATTATGATACGATGCAGATGTTGTACCAATATGAATAATATGCCTTATGTGTTGAAGGTGAATATTCCAACCAAGGAAACTGTTCGTACCAACGCTCCTGAAATCGACGTTTCTGCTTTCCAAATTCTTTACTCTGATAGTCCAAAAGTTTTGGTTGATATGGTCCAACATTTAGATAGGCTCGCCTAATCTGATCGCGTTCATTAAATGGATGTTCACATATTTGATTTCTTTTTCCTGGGTCCCGTTCAATAGAATCAGATGGTTCTGAATTAAAAGTAGAAGCCGAAGGCCGTTCAACTTCAGGAGTCAAAATTGGATTTGGAATGGTAGTTGTAGAAATTGGAATACTCTGCTGTTTTTTGCTTTTCGAAAAGAAAGATAACAAAGTTCTTCCTTTCTTGGAAGAAGGTCGATCTTCTTCCATATTAAACCTAAAAACATAAAGATATGAAATAAGCACAAAGCTCTCATTTTAAAAATTTAACATGAATTCTCACAACTTTTATGCCCACATTTCTCACTCAATCATAGTTAAATAACAATAACAATTCACAAAGACACAAACAATTCACAATTTCACAATTTCCCCACATTTCTCACTCAATCATAGTTAAATAACAATTCACAAAGACACGAACAATTCACAATTTCACAATTTCCCCACATTTCTCACTCAATCATAGTTAAATAACAATTCACAAAGACACAAACAATTCACAATTTCACAATTTTTATCCCCACATGGCCACATTTCTCACTCAATCATACTTAAATAACAATTCACAAAGACAAACAATTCACAATTTCACAATTTTTATCCCCACATTTCTCACTCAATCATAGACTCATAGTTAAATAACAATAACAAATTAACAATTAACTAAATCAAATGAAATAACAATAACCTGAAAGTGGAAGTTGAAACCAATCTGAAGCCTGAAGGGAGCTGATCAGCTGAAGCTGCTGGACCAAGTGGAATTTGTGAATCCTCAAAGTCAATTCATGAATGCTGCAGTCACAGAGTCACAGAAAATTGAAATAGATGAGCTGCTGCCTGCTGGAAAATCGATTAAAGTTCTAACTTCTAAGGACTAAGAATATGAAAGAAGCATCAAAGTTCAAACCGTGTTGAATCTGTAATCTGTTGATTTTGAATTTGATGAATACTCGGCTGAGCTGCCTCTGCCTGAGCACTTGCCACTTGAGCTGCTGGGCCGCTGGCAGCTGGCTGAAGAAGACAAGAAGTGAAGGACAGAAGGACTGAAGGAGAAGCTGAGCTGCTGAAGGACGGTGGGTAGCGACTGGCGAGTGAAGAAGTTGGTTGAGCACAGGGGCAGACTAGCAGTGAACTTGAGTCTTGAGCACTTGAGCTACTGGCTGAAGAAGTGAAGGAGAACTGCCGAACTGGAGAAGGACTGAAGGACGGTGGAGTGGCGACTGGAATCGGAGAAGGACTGAAGGACGGACTGAAGGACGGACTGGTAGTAAGGGTTTGCCGGTTTGGGACCTTGGTGGTTTGGATATGTGGGAAGAAATTGGGTTTTCATTTTGGGCTACTCAATAATGGGCTAAACTAGGAAAATCTGTACTGGGCTAAACTAGTGGGCTGAAATAACTTTTTCCCTAATTTAATGCACCTGGGCTTGGACTACACTGGGCTACAGCCCAGTGTAGCCCAGCCCTATATCCGCCCCTGACTTTTTGCCATAACCTTTTTTATGTCCATTCAGAAAATCTCTAAAGCAAAAAATAATTATAACTACTTCACAGATCGTTAAAGATGATCTTGAAGAGATCGGTTATGGACTGATGAGAAAAAGTCACTGCAATTTCACTAGTTGTCCGCTCGATTTGGAGCTCGAGCATCGAGGGTGAAAAATGGAGCAAATAACCGGTGCCCAACTGGCTCCAGCATTTCGCTTGAGCGGCGGAGCTTCCCCCTGCCTAGTGCTCGCCTGGCGCATATATCCGAGAAAATTTGTTTTCTACTTTTGACACGATTTTTGATATCAACAATAACATATTCTTTTGGGTCATATGTATAGTGAACACGATTCTTGGCTTTCATATGACTTCTAATGAGTTAGAATCAAGTTAAGGGTGTGTTTGAGCTACATTATTTTGGAAAAATATATTTTGGAATAGTAGATTGATAGAGAATGTGTAGTTAAAAAAGAATGAAAAGTTATTGATGTGATGAAAAATATTATTTTATTGAAGAATATGTGGTTGAAAATAAGTAGAAGAATGAGAATGAAAAAATAATGTGTACCAACACAATATTTTATATTTTCTGATCTCCATACTAATAAATTTCTTCATTTATCTACATATTGTTCTTGTGTTGTGAATCTTGTTCAGATTCTAACAAGTAGTATTAGAGCTTAAGGTTTGATTTGTCCGAGATTTTGTTCTTGATGACAACCATGAAGTATGATATTCTGTTTTTGGATCGCAGCACTAAATTTTCGTTGTACCAAATGAAGATGCGAGTAGTGCTCACTCAGATGGATTTGGAGTATGCTTTGTTAGGATTTGACAAGATGTCATCAAATTGGTCAATGATGAGAAACAACGTAAGGATCGAAAAACCCTTTCTCAAATTTATCTTAATCTTTCAAATCATATTCTTGAAAATGTTTTGAAGGAGAAACTATAGTTGCGTTATGGTTGAAGTTGGATCATTTGTGGATGACTAAGAGTTTAACTAGCAAATTTCACTTGAAGCAGTGTTTGTATTCTCATAGTATGATAGAAGGCACATCCTTAGAAAATCCCTTTGCTGCCTTTAAAGAAATTGTTGTTGATTTGAAAATCTTAGAGGTTAAGTATGATGGGTTAATTTTGCTGTGTTCATTGCTCGCTGCATAAATATTATTTAGAGACATGATATTATATAGTCGCGATACTCTCACCGTTGAATAACTTTATGACAGTTTAATTTCAAATAAGAAGATGAAGCATTTTGTTGGGTCTGATGCTTAAGAAAAAGGTCTATGGTTATGAAAGGAACAGTTCGAAATCTAGCTCTAATAATAAAGTTTGTAACTATTGCAAAAAGAAGGGACACATGAAGAAGGATTTCTACAAGTTGTATAATAAATAAAACTTAGTTGCAAATCAGAAAGAAAGGCGATAGAAAACTTTACGTGAAGACGATGCTGCAGAGAACTGTTTGAGTGATGGAGAACTTTTGGTTATTTCTAATGGTGATTCCAAACCTGGCGAGGATTGGATTCTTGATACGGATTTCACTTTTCATGTGTCCTAATCGAGATTTGTTTTCAACATAAGAAGAAGTTTCAAAAGGTATCGTGGTTATAGAAAACAACACATTTTGTAAGGTAACTAGTATTGAAATGTCAAATTTAAGATGTTGAATGGGACGGTTAGAATACTTGATGAGGTGAGACACATTTCAGATTTGAAGAGAAATCTTATTTTCTTGAATACTCTTGATTCAAACGGATATAAGTTAAGGTTTGTGAAGGTGCCCGTGTTGTGTTGAAAGGGCAGCAAAGGTCCCAGTTGTATGTCTTGTAAGGTTGTGCAAAATCCCTAAAGATAAATCAATAAAGGTTTAGTACTTTAGAGGATATACAATTTGGTACAGTACCATTGGAGTTTGGTGTGGGGTCCGTGATAAAGAATACACCTGAATCAAGTTTATAGGTTATCGATAATGTCGCTTTGCCGTCGCCACCCGCGATGCCATTGTATTCAATTGTTAGGGACATAATCAAAAGGAATATTATGACTCCACAAGGGTACGGCGAAGTTAATTTAGTTGTGTATGCTTTAAGTGTTATTGAAGGTGTTAAGTCTAACGAAGAACTTTCTACAAAAGCATTTTGTGGTATTGATTCTGTTTTAGGGTGTAGTTTTGCCTTGTTTGGTAACTCCTGATTTATTTTCTGTTTTTGTTGCAGATGTTGATAATTTAAGCAAATTTTGGTTCAAGAATGAAGTTCCCTCCAAGGACTACATGAGTTCAAGAATGAAGTTATCTATATAGCTAAACTTTAGCATCAAAATCTCATGAAGCTTCTAGGATGCTGCATTCAAAGAGAAGAAAAGATGTTGATTTATGAATACCTGTCTAATAGAAGTCTAGAAGTCTGGACTTGATTCTACTTGCACAATCAACTCAAACATTGTATCAGGAGTACAAATTAAAATAATAGCATAACGAAGTCTCGCACTCATTTTTCAAATCTCGGACCAAAAATTTTCTGATCTGCTGTATTGTAGAGTACAGAGCATATTTATTCTTTTACACATGCAGATTCATGCTACTGTATGCTTGAGGATATTTAGTTATAGATATTGGGTTTTATTTCTCTTTTCCGATTATTCGACAAACAAATTATCCTCGTGAGCAGATAATTTTTTTTCGCAAATCCAATGCAAAGTGCAGCACTTTGCACATTATCAATGGTATTGCTCTCTGTATTATGCATCTCTTGTTGAGAATTATAAACTCTAGAAGTTCTAAAGGAAATGAGACTGGAGCTAACACGAGCAAATTAGTTGGAACATATTCTGAATCTCAATACCATTAGATATGAAATGCTCTTCTATTTATCATAATTGATTCCAGATATTTTTTTTTTTTTTATGGACCCGATATTATTTTTTATCATGTAGTGGCAACATTTCCCCGAAATACACTATAGATGGCTTGTCCTGGTGAAATTTAATGTATTTAGCTTCGAGGTTTGGTGCTTGAGATAGTGAATGGCAAAAGAAACAAAAGATTTTCTCAAAGAGGTACATGGTATAAGTGACCAAAAAAACATCTCTGTGATTAAACTTATTCCCTAACTTTGGTGTCAATTAAAAATATTCATATAGCAGCGTCCAATTAGATTCTTGGTAACGCCAAAGTTGATATTCAATCATCTCGAGCTCAGGCAAGTCAAAATAAACAAGCCGTGTAATATTTGAAGACTCTCTATATGAGCTGAAGTGTCCAACAGTAGAATCTAAATGGTGGACCAAAAATGGAGAAGTTTCCAGAATATTCTAAATACACAGCTGCGTTCACATTTAATTGAGCCAACCTGGTGGTGGCTGTGTCCAATTCCACCCGGCTGCTTGGGTGATTCTTGATTTCCACTTTTTGCTTAATTTTGGTGATAATTGATAATTAGAGATTGTGGAGATAAACCAAGGTGGATTTCAGAATCTAGGTAATTTTTATTTCTTGACAAATTTTTTGTAAACTAGACCAAAATTATAATTAATATTGATTAAATTAGACTTTTATTTTAGCAATTCCGATGGCTTATTGACTCTATATTTCAATAACTTTGCCCGCATGTAAAAATACAATATATATATATATATCTAATGATCTCCTAAGCGCCGTGCTTAGTTTTATGCTAAGCACCCCTGCTTAGCATAAAACTAAGCACGGCGCTTAAGAGATCAAATCCATATATATATATATATACACACACACACACACACATTACATATATATAAAATTTGCATGGCCATCCTTGTGATACTACTAAGCCACTGACTCATTTTCGACGGCACATTTTGTAGGATCCACGATTTTTATCAATTTTCAATCACACATTTATAATCAAAATATACTAAAAGCTATTTTTTTATCCAAATCACCAACGAATGCCGAAGTGATATTGCAAGACAATTCGTGTTGAAGGCCATAGCTAAGGTCTAATAAAGTCTGATTGTGGAGGTCAGTGGCCATATCTCAAGTAAGACAGTATACCAAGGCACCTAAAAGCTATATAGAGGATCTCGGAACGAATTCAAATCAGATGCCAAGCACAAGAGAATCTAATGCTAGCAGAATTAAATGAACATATATTATCAATATATACATTTTTATAGCTGATAACTTCATTTAAGCTAAACTGTTAATTATTTACTACAAGCTTAGATAGAAAGACTTGGTTATTCCAGGGCAATATTAATGGAAATGGAGAAGGGAAATAGCTCCAGATACCATAGACTAGTCAGCATTTTCATATTCCCGTCAATCTTGGAGTCAATCCATTGAACTGTCCTGTCCTGTTCATATCAATGAAACGGTGGTCCTACTCATATAGAAGTATTCATAGATATTTGAAGCATAATCTCGACCTTATAATACTTCAGATTTGCTGATTGTACACATTTTCTGGATCCTGGTAAGATTTTTTTCCAAGTCAAGAAGTTAAGGCTGGTACGCTAAACCTTATATTCAGTCAATATGCATTCAAGCTTCTGCTCATTTCTTAAAAATCAAATCTATTAAACAAGAAAAAAGGAGAAAGAGAGTAGAACTAGAACCATGAAGATATCCAATAAATATTACCTCTTGATTTTTGTCTTAACCTTTTTTATGTCCATCCCGAAAATCTCTAATCAAACAGATACTATAACTACTACAAAGATCCTTAGAGATGGTGAGACCATAGTTTCATCGGGTGGAAGCTTTGAGTTGGGCTTTTTCAGCCCTGGAAATTCCAAGAATAGATACGTGGGCATGTGGTACAAGAAAATACCAGTCAAGACTGTAATATGGGTTGCCAACAGAGAAATTCCAGTCTCAAATACATCAGGAGTAGTCTTAAAGGTTATCGAGCCGGGACTTCTAGTTCTTCTGAACGAATCTAGTGGAGGAATCATATGGTCATCAAATACATCACGACCCGTGAAAACTCCAGTTGCAATATTGCTTGACTCAGGAAACCTAGTCATGAAAGATGCGAATGATGGCCAAGGGAATTTCCTTTGGGAGAGTTTTAATTATCCGACGGATACATTGTTACCAGGAATGAAGCTCGGTTCAAACTTCATAACTGGTCGGGAGGTCTATCTGTCACCATGGAATAACAATGATGATCCATCTTCAGGAGATTTTACATTTCACTTTGATCCTACTGGTTATCCACAACTTGTCATGAAAAGAGGTTCAGTTGTGGTGTTTAAAGCCGGACTTTGGAAAGGATTACGCTATAGTGGGATGCCAAATTTGAAGAAAAATTCTATTTTCAAATTTGGAATAGTTGTAAACAAAAACGAGGCATACTATGCTGACGACCTCCTTGGATCAATTATTTCAAGGTATACAGTGAGTCCAAGCGGTATTGCACAGCATTGGATGTGGATTAGTCGAACGCAAGGGTGGGTGTTTTACATTACTGGTCCAATAGATAATTGTGACATCTATAAATTGTGTGGTGCATATGGTAGTTGCAATATTGTGAATTCTCCTGTTTGTGGATGTTTGGATAGATTTCTGCCTAAAGATCCAGATGGTTGGGATAGGGCAGATTGGTCGGCTGGATGTGTTCGAAGAACTTCCTTGAATTGTCAAAATGGAGATATATTTCTCAAGTATTCCGGTATTAAATTGCCAGACACACAATATTCTTGGTTTAACGAGAGTATGACACTCGATGAATGCAAGGTAGTGTGCTTAAAGAATTGCTCTTGTATGGCTTATAGTCCATTGGATATAAGCGCAGGGGGAAGTGGATGCCTACTTTGGTTCAAAGACCTAATTGACATCAGAAAGCTTTCTGAAGCAGGACAAGATATCTACATTAGAATGGCTTCTTCTGAATTGGGTAAGAAACTAAGAATTGAATAAACAAGTTCTTTACTCCTGTCTAATTTTCTTTCATATATAACCTGTATACTTATTGCTTTCAAGGTTGTATCATCATTGAAAAGAATTCATTTTATTTGCATATAAAATTTTGCAGAGTTAAAAGGAAGGAACTAAAAAGTTCTTGAATTAAGCTTGTCGTTGTCAATAGGAATGTTTCTGCTTGGGCTTAGTCTGATGCTGTATCTTCGAAGAAGGAAGAAAAGAAATCACAGGCTCAGAACAGGCAGTAAGTAAACACTACCATTTCCTGCTATAGACAGTAGGAGTAACCAAGCTTATCCATATTCATTTAATTGAAATCCTTTCTTTTCTTTTCTCTACACGTTACATCCAATTCATTGCTTTTGTTTCAGGTAGGCTAGGAGACAACTGTATGGACCTTGATAATAAGGAAAGTCGCAACAAAGACATAGAGCTACCACTGTTCGATTTATATACCATAACTAAAGCTACCAATCATTTTTCAATTTTTAACAAGCTTGGGGAGGGTGGGTACGGACCTGTTTACAAGGTAATGTACATGTTTTTCCCAATATAACAAGGAAGGCACCACACAGTATCAAATATTTTGCTTGCAGAATCTTTTAAAAATTTATTCTTAATTTCGTAAGAGATTTTCTTTAAACGAAAAAGGAATAAGTGTCAAAATAAGTCAAATGTAAAAAGTGAGTAAAAGATGAGTTTTGTGAACTGGAATTGTGAAAAACAAACACTTTTTTACATGCACCTGTTTCATTATATAGGGACTGTTCGAGGAGGGGCAGGAAATTGCTGTCAAACGGCTATCAAGAAATTCTCTCCAAGGACGTGATGAGTTCAAGAATGAAGTTATCTGTATAGCTAAACATCAGCATCGAAATCTCGTGAAGCTTTTAGGATGCTGCATTGAAGGAGAGGAAAATATGTTAATTTATGAATACATGCCTAATAGAAGTTTGGACTTGATTCTATTCGGTAAGAATCAGCTCAATACCACATTCTATCAGGAGTACCAATAATAAGTAATGACACACATTTTTCGAATCCTAGAGCAAAAAGTTTCTAACATTTTGTAATACTGGGTACAGAACATAGTTATTCTGTTATACATGCAGTTTCGTGCTACTGTATGCTTGGAGTTATTTTGTTAGAAATATTGGATTTGATTTCTTATTTCCTCCAAAAAATATCCAACAAACAAATCATCTTTACGAGCAGAGAAAAACTTTTTGCAGATCCAATGCAAAATGCAGTGCTTGACTGGCCTAAGCGCTTTCACATTATCAATGGTATTGCTCGGGGTCTTATGTATCTCCATCAAGATTCCCGTCTAAGAATAATCCATAGAGACCTCAAAGCTAGCAACATCTTGCTGGATTCTGACATGAACCCAAAGATATCAGACTTTGGCCTGGCTCGATGTTTCGGAGGCAACGAAACTGGAGCTAATACGAGCCGAGTAGTTGGAACGTAGTAAGAATCTCAATTCCTTATTAGATGAAATGCTCTTCTATTGCTCATAACATAATTTCTTATAAATTTAATCACCATGTAGTGGCTACATGGCCCCAGAATATGCTATAGATGGCCATTTCTCAGTGAAATCAGATGTATTTAGCTTTGGGGTTTTGGTGCTTGAGATAGTGAGCGGAGAAAGAAATAGAGGATTTACTCACAGAGATCACCACCACAACCTTCTTGGACATGTAAGATTTGTTGACTTATTTCCATGTACTTGACAAAGAAATTATTCTTTTTAGCATTTGGATTAGAAAAGATGGTCCTTTTAACTTAGTTTAGTAAGCACAGGCATGGATGCTGTATAAAGAAGGAAGGTCGTTGGAATTCGTCAATGCTTACCTTGACGTCTCAGGATATTTATCAGAAGTGCTGCAATCGATCCATGTGGGACTATTATGCGTTCAACAATGTCCACAAGATAGGCCAAGCATGTCGGCAGCAGTGTTGATGTTGGGAAATGAAGGTTTGTTGCCTCAAGCTAGACAACCTGGTTTTTTCACAGAAAGAGATGCTGAAAGTTCAAGTAGCACAAACACTGCAAATTCAAAAAACCAAATGACCATTTCATTGGTGGAAGCACGATAAGTAAATAAGATACATTAGTCACCCCTATGTTGCTTTTATCATTCTTCTTCAACCAGAATAATGTATTTGTCTTTCGTTATAAACATTAGTTGTCTATTAAAGAAATAACATTCTCCTATGTAATTGATGAATTCAACTGGCAAATGATCTAGTGAGCAAGTCAATAGAGATTGGTACTTTATTCTAATAAGGTCAAAGTGTCAAATATCCTACCAATTTAGGTTTGCGATTGTCTTCACCATGACAAAAGTTACATTGAGAGTATTGAAACTAGTACATCGAGTGATTCTCGAAGTATACTGGACTGGTCCAAATGTGTGAATTAATTTCTATAGCATGATTGTGCACAAAAAATAATTTACGCTTGAGTGTCTTATGTATTACCTTAATACATAATTGAGATCAGATTACATAATCAACTACCTAGGTAAGTTAGGAGCTGACTGAAATAGAAGCAGTGAGCACATATTTGCATTCGAAATTTGTCAAGGTTACATTGAAACCCACGAGCATACGAGATCATTGTACAAGTAATAGAAATAATGAGTTTTGAGTTTATCATTTTCACAGGGAATAAGGTTTAAAATGTAGTTCAATAGTTAGTATTAAATTTGAGTGAGAAATGACAGCAAAAGAGTGATTATGTGGTTGTTTATACTATTTCTAATATATGCTAATAAAGCAAGTAAATTGTGATTTTATCGAAAGTGAATGCTTGTATTGGATTCATGATTCCTCATATTTCCATCTATTTCAATTTTCAATTAATAATATAGTTAACTTTATACATTTTGACAATCGATAACATTAATATGTTAAATACTCTTATTCAATATATACCAACCTATGATTAACACTATGTGATCATATTTCTAATCCAAATTCATATAAAAATCATGCGTTTATTTTAATTTATCTACATGATTGCAGATACCATATATATTATTCCTATTGCTAATTGTCCATGTGTTGATTTTGTCGCGTTATAAACTTATTGTGAGTATTCCTACACTACAACAAGTAAATAACTATTCAATTGATGGTCAAACAATTAAATAGTGCAATGAGAATCCAAAATCAATCAAGAAATAATAAGAAATATCGATATTAAAGTCTTAAATTGAAGTAAACTAATATATGATTCATCGATCATCCAATACAATAGAAAAATTTAGTTGATCATTCTAAATATTAAGAGGGTGTTTGGTAGAGATTAAAATCAGATTAAAATTGAAAATATAGCTGTTATTGTTGACTTTTATTAGACGAGTGAAACCCAATAACGGCCATATTTTCAATTTTAATTGAATTTTAAGTCGTACCAAACAGACTCTAAATCATACACAAAAATATGGAATAGTATCACCCAGATCAAGAATTATGGATGAAATCTTGAAAAGAGAGGATAAATCTTTAATAATCTTGAGAAAATCAGCCTTTGATTTATGAATTAGCCTCGTTCTTAAACTCTAAAATATGTAAAATATATGAATTTTAGGTATAGGGAAGTCCTTCAACATTCTGGTTGAGTTTTGGTATTTAAATAATGTCAAAAAGATTTTATTGAATTGTTACCAAAACATAAAAATAAGAAAAATCGGATTTTTTCCCGTTTTATACTGAGACACGCGTTTAGGCTTTTCCCAAGAAGCTTTCACTATTTTTATCGTAACTTTCTTTTTTGATATGTAATTGAGGTGATTCAAATTGAGTTGGAAGTTTAACTCAAATGGTTACAATTCTTCTAGAAATATCATTTCTTCAATTCGAACGTTTTCTATTCCAAAAATAAGTTGCAATCCAGGACTAAAAATTTGGGTAATAATTCTTTCGGCTGAAAATTGATGTTTGATAATATTTTAACTATATTTTGTCTCTTCGACTTCTTTTCTCATCCAATTGACCTCTATCACTCTTGAATATTCATCATAAGTTTCGACATAACTTTTGGGCATTTGCACTTTAGTTACCAAACTTTGGTTTTGCTTTATTTTATCCCTTTTCCGTTGTTTCTTCCAATTTTTTGTCCAAACATGAGCCTTCCATAATAAAAACAATAAATAACGAATTAGACACTAATCTATCCAAAGAATAACAAAATATCATCATTTAAGATCTTGAGAGTAAATGTAGAAACTACATTTACTAGTCACCCTATTAGATGAATTAATGAGTCCACTTGAGTTTTTCTTTAGAGAGCAATTTAAATTTGACCCTAGTGTTTGGGATGCCTAAATCTATGTTCTATGATAGCATCAACAAACTATTTAAGAGAGAGTTAAGAAAATAACTAGAAGGGGAAAACAATTATTTTAGCCAGGATCTATTTCTTTGATGTCCAATGGGGTAATTAAGGCATAAAGATGATTATTCAAGAGGATGTAATTGCATGAATATTGCTTATGTGGTGGTGTTATATATTTGGCAGTTCAGTTTCTAGCATTTAGTGGAGTTATTAAAAACTAATAATTGTCTTGTATGGTCTCAAGTTGGCTTGACCATTATTCACTTATTGGAATTTAAGATATATAGATTCGATCAGATCCTTTTGTAGCTTCTTGAAGAGTCTTGGACTTAATTGCACATGTGATAAAAATTCATGGACGCACATGTAAAAAGGTCAAAATAAGATTTTTAGACACAATAGAATTTGGAGATGTAGCTTTAGGCTTATTTAAGATTTTTAGACAACGAAAATAGAGAATTTGTTTCTTGTTCCTTTTACACGATCCCAATTCCAAATTAATAATGTAGTTTTTAAATCAAGATTGAAATTTTTTGGTGTGTGGTCTATACGTGGACAATATTAAAGAAGGCTTGAATGTTTGGAAGCTTAAAGAACAATGAAACTTGTAGATCAAGGAATCTTCGAGATCAAGAAAGCTTTTATCGATTATGTGATTCATTTATGATGATTGAAACGCAAATCTAATTGGCTTAGGTATAAGCAACGTGCAATGCACGTTTGCTTAGTTTATATATATATTTTTTGGTTCATTAAATAATTAATGATGTAATGTTTATGTAATTGATAAATAATTACACATTGTGATATATAAATTTTAATTTGAATAGTGTTAAATTCTAAATTAAAATGTATAAGTTTGTGTTTCGTACTATTATATTATATTAAATTTTGCACTTAATCATGAACATTTTGTACATAATAAAATAATAGATAACATTATAATATAAAACTAAATAAATAAATATTTTTCTTTATTGAGTTCAATGTACCTTACCAAATAAATTATTTGCATTTTTAAATTGATAATCTCCACATCCGTTTTTTCTTTTTAGTTTTATTTTTTCCTAGTGACTAAAATATAGTAGTACAAAGCCTTTTGCATTTCTCATTCATTTATTAATAATGTTCTAAAAGGCGTAATACGTTGCGAGACGTTAATGTTGAGAATCAAGAATCACAAGTTTAGGCGTGTCAATACGAAGAATAAAAAATCAAGAATCAAGAATCATTTCTCATCTTTTTTTTTTCTTTTTTTCTTTTTTTTTTACTCAGAAAATATTTAAAAAATATATATCTCTTCAAAGGAACAAAAAAAAAACTTTGCAGAAAAGTAAAGAAATTGAACATAAGAATTTTTCACCTATTGACAGGTCCGAATGTTCACGTGCTTTAAACGCTACTCGAACATCTACAAATTATATTATGTTCCAATAACTAAAATCAAGCTAAGAATTAGTCCAGTAAAAAAAAACTACAGAGTAGTACAAATATTTAGAAATATCGACGGATTTCTTCAAATTTCTCTCACCTCATAATTTACAAGATTACCACAATAAACTACTCACTCTGTCACTCAACCTATCAATAATCAATATACAATCAGTACATCACAAATTTGCTAAAGATTTATATGCAGAAAGAGCTTGAATCAAAGACAAACCCCTAGAAGACAACTGAAAATAAAACGGCCTACACACTAATCTGTGTCAAAAATGGATTTAGGACCTATTTATAGGGGCCACAAAATGTAGATCCAACGCCACAAATCTCCACAAATAAGGCCAGATTACAACATTCATTTAACCAAAATATGCCAAAAATCGCATTTCACAAATGCATTTTTATCAACAATGGTCAACTGGTCAAAGAGAGAACAATTAGTGAGGAAATGAACATTCAATGCTCTCCATCTTGTTGAACTAATTTTGGCCTTAACTCGAGTGTCTAGAACTTCAAATACAGCGTATCACTTCCTTTGGTAAACTTGGTAAAAAAAAAAAAAAAAAACTTGGTTAGTTTAAACTACAAAAAATAAATTGCATTGCTTGTTATTCTAATATAAGGGAAGAACGTTGGTACCGATGTCAAAGAATTGAATTTAGAAGGAATTCTAACTAATTTAATCGTACATTTATGCACCATGTCTCTAACAAAATAAAATTTTATACCAGCATTCTTAGTTTTATCGTTATTAAATATTGATATTAAACATTTGATTCTTAAGATCAATCAACGATAAATTGAGGAAAATATCAAATTCAAATAATCCAATACACCCACTTCCTAAATACAACCGAAGATCTAGGGGGTTGGGCCGCAAGCACAGGAAGAGTACAAGAATAAGGTGTTCTTGGTGATTCACAAGAGAGATACAATTCTAGAAGGTCGAGAGCAGCTGTAAGTGAAGCATGTTCAAGCGAATTTTGGAGATTTCAGGAATTAGATCAGCGACTCTAGTGAGTATTCTTGGTTGGATCATACTTTAAGTTCTTATTATCTATGGTGAAAACTACTGAGTTAGTCCTAGAGTTTTTATCCAGTTAAGGGGATTCTCCGTCATCAATTCTCTGTGTTGTTTACATTATTGATTTCAAACAAGCCGGTAATTCAACATAGAATAATTGATTCACGTGAACTGTACCTAGAGTAATTAATTATTGTGAGTTGTTGCAATATTAATCAACGATAGTTTTTAATTCTGCGTTATTCACCCACTCACCCATCTCTAAATAATTTTAGGGTCAAATTCGTAACTTTCAAAAATAACTGTGAATATAACTTCTTAGAAAATATTTGATATTATTACAAAATTATTAATGTAAATAATAATTTAAAGGGACATCATTATAATCAATGTCCATTTTAATAATTATACAACGGTACAATGATAAATTACTTTTATTCTTGAGTGATTCTTCTCGAAACTGATTCTTTAGTACAATGATAAAAAAACATACAAAATTACGAGATTTTTTTATTACTGAACTAATGACACGTATTATACAGAGAAAAAGACGTATTTGAAGAACAGATATTTTAATAAGATGATATTTCTTTGACACGAAAAAACATATTGTCTCCATCAATTGAATAGATGCGGGATATATAAATAATTATATTTTTGTAGAAGAAATTCAAAGAATGCGTGCTGTTGGGCTAATTCTAACTCTGCGTAATTTAATTAATATTAGAAAAAAAATACAGTATGCAAAAATTATTGAAGTAATTAAATGCATGAAAAAATCTTATAACCATTACCGTTCAGTATTGATGTATTTTGGGTTAATCTAGAGATAATTGTTGGAGAAATTGGTTTTATATGTTGGTTTGACCTATTATTTGAGTGGGCCTTGATAGTCGGATGAAAGATTCATTTGGCCAAGTGTGTTCTACGCCACAAGTAGATCATTGTAGTAAATACTCCCCAAATACCTCCTATTATAAATACTCAATATCCATTACATTTTTTTGTTATGGTTGATCATTATAATATTACATCGTTATAACATTATTCCAAGATTTAAGAACATATTCAAACACTGAAGATCAATATAATTCCTAAATTGTTTAAAAATCTCTCTCGAGTAGAATTAAACATATTCTCACATGATATCCGACTATATATCTGTTGGGAACCTACTTAATCATGCACAGCGGAATTAAAGCAAATTTCGATTCACAAACAGGATTTGCTTTATGTTTAGATAGAAACTGTTATTCAAATTGTACCTTAGATGAATTTTGCAAACTCTTTTGTTGATTCACGAACTTCAATGATCACGATCTGCAATCCAAGCTGTCCAATTGTCCAACCTCCAATGGTGATCCACACAGAGAATAAGAATGACGGCTAGTGTTTTATTTTCTCGTGCTAGCAAGAATAATGAAAATTCTCTACAATTTTTCAAACCCTAACAGCCTATTAATACAAGTCCAAACGGGCTTGGCCCATCTCTTAACTTAACCCAATCCAACATTTAATTAATCAAATTAATTAAATCCGGTCCATGAATTAACTAATCCAATTAATTAATTCAGGCATATTAATAAGCAACCTAATTAATTAATTATCCAACACTTGTCATTAATTAATTGGTAAATCTCATTCTTCTAATTCTCTTTTGTGTATGACTCATTAGGTTCCCGATCACGATATCTAACGACGTGAATTATTATTTTGATCTAATCAAAATTGATAAATTAAAATACTCTTTTTAATTTATCATCAATTCACATTCGTTGTCCTACATTAACATCTAACAATGTGTCGGGCAATAATGTGACGGAAAATGTCACGTGGCATGACAAAACCAAACTTGTTCGTTTACCGTGAAACTATAATCCCTTCGTCAATATGATCCGATCAATTACGAGATATGGATATGTGTCAATCTCAATTATCGATCATATCTTTTATCCTACTGTTAAGTCAATGTAAGTCGAAAACTCTTTTTCGACTTATGAGTTCACCTTGGCCAAGGATTTCATTATCAACTTAACTGGATCAAAATGTAGATCATAATCTCTTACTATCTAAGAGTGATGAATCATCTATTGATCATTCACAACCTTCATATGATTCTTGACATACCCGAATGATGCTGTATTAGCGACCCTTGGCAGAGTAACATCCAACATCACCAAAGTATGACTGTTCTCATATAAGGCACTATGATGACCTCAAGTCAAAAGACCAATTCCACTACCGAACGTTAGAGATTAACCACTAACACTCAGATAGTTATCCATGTGAAATCTCTCAGCGGATCTCCAATGTTTTGTTCTATAACAAAACATCCACGTGTTCAATCAAGTGTCGCCACACTTTAACTTGTGAGATCAGCTACTTACTTCACAAGTAAGAAACGTCACACGTGATGGTCATCCGTAATAACGATATCCGTATCTCGTTATTACATATGACCAAGACGATTTAAGATTCAGTCATCTGTAATTTGTATCTCACAATCACAACTCTTTGTGATTAATAAATCACCAAGATTTGAATCTACGGATTCTATTATTTAATTAATTAAAATATTAATTCAATTAAATAATAGATCTTACCATAAATATGCATCGGTTATATATATATATATATATATATATATATATATATATATATATATATATATATATATATATATATATACACATACATTAAAAGTGCTTCTGTCCAAAGTTGATTGGACCTAAGGCATAACACTTACAATATCTATGACGGATGCGAATATACAAGAATGCATTAAATATTTATCAATACTTAAATATCACGTAACTCTATTGGACTCTATGACGATTAACACTATATCTAACTAATTTTCCATCTTTCGAATCTAAAATAAGCCACAATGTTTATACAATCATTGTGCACATAATTGTAAAGAAGATAATTTCATGAAAAACATTCAATAATTGAAAATATGTTTGAATGTCAAAAAGAAAAACTAAGAATTAAAGGTTCTTGATACAAGATTTATCGTAATCCTAACACCAGATTTGTTTAGTCTAACATGTTTTGAAGAATAAAGTAAAAGATATAAAAGATGTTATCGCCTGAAAATTCTTGAAGTTCTTGAAATTCAATTTTGACATTCTGTTTTGCCTCCTTTTTGCAATCAATTCCCGACACCCCTAATTATGTCGATAATTTGTATTTGTATGCCAATCAAAAGTGTCCAAATTTTTCCAAAATTCGTGTAAATAATGGCCCAAAAGTAAGATTCCTAGTTGAAATAGAATTCAAAGCGAAAACAGAATTTAGGCTGAGTATTGGCGCAAGCGGGCGCCCATAAGAATTCGGGCCAACTGCCGCCTAGTCACCAATGTTTTTTTTCCGTTTTATGTTTTCCAAACTAGGCAGTTGCCCGGTCCATATAATTAGACGAATGCCCAGTTATAATAACTTTCAAATTTTGCAATGTAGTCATCTTCTTCATTATTTCCTCAATTTGTGGTCTTTCAACTTCTAATTGCTTCTATTTTTTCCCTTCAACTTCTTCTCATGTGCACATTAGTCCCCAAACTTCCCATCTAGTCCTCAATTCATCATTCTTTCTTTTCCAATTACTTACGAACAGATCCAAAATTGAAACAAAAGAAAATTAACCCAAGTTAAGTAAAATTCAAGACTTTGATAACCTAAAAGCTTAGTAATATAGCACAGATAAGTGCATAAAACACACCTACCAGTCACTTTGAACTATAGATTCAACATATGAGAGTTGAAAGCCAAAGCTAAGGTCAAATAAATTCTAACTAAGACCTAAGGCTATTTAGAGGAGCATAGACCAATTCAACCTCGAAACCTAGCATAGTATATCTTACATCAGCTAAATATATTCACACCACAATTTTTAATAACTAGGCAAAATCTTAATTGTATAAAAGGTTTATAACCTTTAAACATTATCACATTTATGTTTTAGACTTTTTTTTTAATCATATTCTTATTCTCAATTTAACAAAAATTGTTCCTGATTATGATTTCTCTTCAAAATTTTATTTAAGATAAAGGAAAAAAGATGCATATGCCCATTGTATTTTTAAATAAGAAAAATAATAATGCAAAAATACGATTAAATACTTGACCCTCATTTTAAAGCACATTAACAATACTTTTTGTAAGAAAATCATGATTAAAGACAAGATTTTTTTATCAATTAAATATTAAAAATAAGAATGTGAAGAAGAAAAAAGTTAAGAATATAAGTATAATAATGAATAAAGATTAATGATATTTTTGAGGTATATTTTTATTTAAAAAATGTGTAAATATAATTACACTTAATTTAATTTGACCTCTACAAATTTATATATGATATTTTCTTTTAAGCTAAATTGTTAAAGCATAGATAGTGACACAATTATTCAATTTCAATATCGATGGAAATAGGGAAGTGAATAGCGCCAGATACCATTGACTAGTCAGCCTTTATATATTTCCAGTATTATTGGAACCATTTAAGGTGATGGTCAGTGGAACTTTCCTATCCATATCAATAAAATAGTGGTCCTACACGGATCTAATCCTGCATAGACTTTTGAAGCATAATATTCACCGTATATTACTTCGGATTTGCATATTGGATGCCGTGGCTGTAATCGAAATTTCTCAATGCTCTTATGAATTAATCCAAGTAATTAAAGAACTTAAAAGGTGTGAACACTGGAGCTCACAAGAGAGAGATAAAACTCATATTCTCTTACGTTCTGTTAGATATTTTTTTTAAAAAATATAATATGTGAAAGAAATAATTAATTCAGATAAAGTGCCCAATTGGTGAAAAGTGTGAAATTTGTGTGGGAGGTCGGGGTTCGAGCCACGCCTCACGCATTTTATTAAAAGGTCTTTGATTGGGTTTTATTGATTCTAAATATAATTATTATTTTTTATTTATTTAATAGGTCAACTAGTCAGTAAAATATGACCGTTTTTAACTATTTAGTATTAACAATCCATTACCACCAGCCATAAAAGTTTTAAATAATACTGGATCATGGTGAAGGCAGTTACATCAATTTTTCTTATAAAAACACACGTTTGGGGAGTAGAAAACTACAACAAAACGAATTTATGTCTTCCTATTCAATAAAAAATATTATTCTCAATTTTATATATTTTATGGAGTACAAATGAAAGTTCTGAAAATATTTGTGATTGCTGCACAATTGGTTTGTTTGATCGTTTTATTTTGGAAGTGATTGTCCACAGAGATCGCAACAGTTATCGACGGGCAATTTCGCTTTATGATATCGTGCTGTTACGAGACTCGACCAGTTGATAAGTTTTATTTCTACACTTTACTGTATTGCAACTAGTAACATTTCTAACAACCTAAAGCGAAATTATACGTTTTTAATTAGTTGCCATGTCTGCAGTAGATATATTTGTCCTAAGTATTCTGAAAAACCTAAATTATTTGATGGAAAGAATTTTAAGAGATGGCAAATGAAGTTCTGATTTTATTTTACAACTCTTAAAGTTGTAGATGCTATTGAATCTAATAAACCTGTTTCTGAAATTGTTGTTAAGCCTACTAATAAGGAAATATCAAATTTAGCTAATTGGGAACATAAGGATTATATGTGCATAAACTATATTTTGAATTGCTTGACGTTGGATTTATATGATGTTCACTGGTTGTGTAAATCTGCTAAAGAATTATGAAACTCATTAGAAAAGAAATATGCAACCGAAGATGTTGTAACTAAGAAATTTGTTGTGGAAACATTTCTAGATTTTAAATTATAATTTATGAAATTATAATTTATGAAATTATTGATGAGTGATATAAAATCTGTGAGGGTTTTCAAGTGTCTATTATAATTGAAAAATTACCACATTCTTGGAAAGAGTATAAAAATAGTTTGAAGCATAAAAGAAAAGAAATGTTATTAGAGGATTTGATTATCATAATTAGGATTGAGGAGGATAATAGAATGGCAGAACGTAGGGAGAGACCGAATTTGGATACAAAGGCCAATCTTATTGAAGGAAGTTCTGGTAGTAAGAAAGTTGTTAGAAATTTTACCAAAAACACGAACTTTAAAGGCATAATCGAGGGGAAGCAATTTTTAGGAAAGAACAATCGGTCTAAACCACGATTTGAAAATAAAACCAATGGTGATTGTTTTGTTTGTGGTACACCATGTCACTTTGCAAATGATTGTCGAAATAGGAAAGGAAAAACTGTGAACCATGAGGCACATGTAGTAGAAGATGTGAGTTTTTCTGCTATGGTGACAAAGTTAATCTAGTAAGCAACATGACAGACTGGTGGGTAAATTCTGGAGCTACCAAACACATTTGTTGCACGAGAGTTGCATTTTCTTCATTCACTCTTACTAGTGATAGAGAATGTCTGTTCATGGAAAATGCTTCCTTCTCCAAAATCGAGGGAAAAGGAACTGTGACACTTAGATTTTCTTCTGAAAATATCCTTAGTTTGAAGGATGTCCTGTATATATCTGATATTAGGAAAAATCTACTGTCTGGATCTATTTTAGTCAAAAAGTGATTTAAAATTGTATGTGACAATGGTCAAGTTGTACTCTTTAAGGGTGGTACTTTTGTTGGGAAATGGTATGCAGATGAGAGTCTATTTAAACTAAATGTTTATGTGATCAATAATAAAACTTCTATTTCTTTTGTTTACTTGTTGGATTCTTATAATTTATGGCATGCTAGACTTAAATACGTTAACATAAATTCTATTAAAAAATTAATGAGATTGGGAAACATTCCCAAAACTGATAAGTTTCCAAATACAAAATGTAAAACGTGTGTTGAATTTAATTATGCTAGAAAACCATTTTTACATGTTGATAAACTACTTCAGTTTTAAGTTTAATACATTCTGATTTATGTGATTTAAAAGGATATGTTACTCGTGGTGGAAATAACTATTTTTTAATTTTAATTGACGATTACTCTCGATATTGTTACATTTACCTTTTAACATGTGCGAGGGAAGCACTTCTAACTGCATGTTATATTCTTAACAGAATTCCCAGTAAGAAAAATGATAAATTCCCTTATGAATTGTGTAAAGGTAGAATATCTTCATATAAATATCTTAAAGTGTGGGAGTGTTTAGCTAAGGCCTCTATTCCAGCACCTAAGGGAACTAAACTTGGTCCAAAAACTATTAATTGTGTGTTCATAGGCTATGCTCTTCACAGTCATGCCTACTAATTTTTAGTGATTGGCTCTAAAAATATTTTGATTGAAAAGACACAATTTTTGAAACTAGAGATGCAGAATTTTGATACATATTTACCTGTTATTAGGATTACCTCTATTAGAATGTTAATTGCGATTGCTTTATTATATAATCTTATAATACATCAAATGAATGTCAAGACTGCCTTTTTATATGGAGATTTAGAAAAAGAGATTTATATGGACTACATGAAGGATTTGTGGTAAAAGGCCTTGATGATAAAGTATGCAAACTTAAAAAATCCCTTTTATGGCCTTAAACAAGCCCCAAAACAATGACATGAAAAATTTGATACGATTTTGACATCTGATGGTTATGTGATAAATGAAGCCGATAAATGCATATATAGCAAATTTGATAATAATTGCAGTGTTATAATTTGCTTATATGTTGATGATATATTGATAATGGGAACTAGTTTAGATATGATTAATAAGACTAAATAGTTTTTAAAAAAACACTTTGAAATGAAAGATTTGGGTGATGCTGATGTTATTCTAGGAATTAAAATACTAACACATTCTAAAGGAATCACTTTAACCCAATCACATTATGTAGAAAAAGTTCTTAAGAAGTTTAATCAATACAATTGTATTCCTGCTAAAACACCTTATGATGCAAGCCGTCATTTGAGAAAACATTTAGGTCCTAGTGTTTCTACTTTAGAATATGCTAGAGTGATCGGTAGTCTCATATATCTCATGAATTGTACCAGACTTGATATAGCATATGTCGTCGGTGGACTTAGCACGTATACTAGTAATCCTAACAGTTAACATTGGGATGCTCTCATTCGAGTCTTGAGGTAAATGATATACACTCTAGACTAGGGAATACATTATACTAAATTTCCTACTGTACTTGAGGGATATTGTGATGCTAATTCGATTTTCGATACTAATGAAACTAAATCTATAAGTGGATATGTATTTACATTAGCAGGTGGTGCCGTATCTTGGAAATCCACTAAGCAAACCTGCATTGCGAGATCTAATATAGAATCAGAGTTCATAGCATTAGATAAGGCAGGTGAAGAGACTGAATGGTTAATGAATTTTCTTATGGATGTTCCTTTGTGGTCTAAACCACTTCCAGTTATCTATGTCCATTGTGACAGTCAAGCAGCTATTGCAAGAGCTCAAAATTCATCATATAATGAAAAGTCTAGAAATTTTCGTAGGAGGCACAATATTGTGCGTCAGCTGCTTAAGGATGGGGTTATAGCTATTACTATGTGAAGTCAAATGATAATATTGTTGACCCATTAACCAAAGGATTAGCTAGAGCGCTAGTTCAGAAAACATCGAGGAGGATGAGGCTAAAGCCTATTACAAACTAGATCACATATAACAGGAACCCAACCTTGCGATTAGAGATCCCATGGACAAGGTTCAATGGGATAACAAATTTATTGGAATGATTTGTGAGGGTACTACATTGAATTTATTTTAAACCCCTCCCTATGATGAGTAGTACTAACTGTATTGATTAGATGATGAGTAAATGCTCTTAATGCTTATTATAGCTGATATTCAGTGGGGGTATTTAAATACAGTGTACCCTTGATAGAAGCACCTATTTGAGTATGGAAATGGGGCCGCTTCCTATGAGAATTGAGGCTAATTCTCTATAGCACTCAAAGAAACCAAAAAGGTTTACAACCAAAATGAACATGGCTGTGAGAACTCAATGATTGTTTTAGAAGTCATGTGTGTTCTATTGTCTCAATTTGCAGCCATAATAGTGGAGTTTAAGACATAGTTCACTCTACAGTTAGCAAACTCGATAGAATATATAAAACCAAGGTTTAAGTCGATAGACACCTAGGCTACCGTACTCCAGAATTGTATTTATATTTATCGTATTTCTTTCATGTAGGGAATTGTTAGATATTTATACAATAAATATAATATGTGAAAGAAACAATTAATTCAAATGAAGTGCCCAATTGGTGAAAAATGTGTAATTTGTGTGGGAGGTCGAGGGTTCAAGCAACACCTCGCGCATTATATTAAAAGGTCTTTGATTGGGCCTTGGGGATTTATTGATTCTAAATATAATTTTTTTATTATTTATTTAATGTGTCAACTAGCCAATAAAATATGATCTTTTTTAACTGTTTACTATTAACAATCCATTACCACCAGCCATAAAAATTACAAATAATACTGGATCATGGTGGAGGTAATTACATTATTATTTTTTTCTTATATAAACACACATTGGGGCAGTAGAAAATTACAACAAAAACAAAATTATATCTTCATATTCAGTAAAAAATATTATTCTCAATTTTACATATTTGTTTAGAGTACAATTGAGAATTCTAAAAACCATTTGTGATTACTGCACAATTGATTTATTTGATCGTTGTATTCTAGAGGTGATTGTCCACAGAGGTCGCTGCAGTTATCGACGGACAATTTCGCTTTAGGACATCGTGTTGTCGCGAGACTCGATCAGTCGATAAGTTTTATTTCTATATTTTACTGCATTGTAACTAGTAACATTTCTAACACTTTCATCTACCAAATTTCTCGATGGGTTAAGCTTTATTCATTGTACTTTCATTGATCGCAGGACAAGTCATTAGACCCCTCCTATGTTTTTGATTTTAGTACGAGTAAATACTCCACCTGCATAGCCATCTGATTCAAAAAAAAAAAAAAAAGAGGTCATATTGTTCTCATAAATCATAATTGCACCTTAGCTTTAATAAAAAATCGTTACTTGCAAGGTAAGCCAAGTGTTGCCTAATTATTCTAGTCTCAAACCCAAACACCATTTTCAGCTATCAACCCTAACACCATCTTCCTCATCACAACCACCACTACAACCTACTAAATTTCATTTGAATTAACAAAAAATTATTACTTGTAATGTAACACGCATTATTTGTAGGGTAACACACACTACCATAATTCGACATATCTTAGCAATAAACAACCCAAAAATCTATAGTCTGCACCTTCCACAGTTGCCACTGCCACCACGATCAGAATCAAGCTCCAAAATACTATTGCCTTCCCAAATCTCACCAACACCGCCATCAACATAAATCTTAGCAAATAGATATCAATCATTACACCATCCACAACATGACCACATGCCGGTAATCACCTCCATCACATTCAGCTACTATCCTCAACGACTACCATCGCACATTGAACCGCTTAGTTTCTCACTCACAACCATCGACAAATCTGAATCAAACCTATTTGTCCCTGAAAGGAATATAATGGCACAATGATGCTATTGGCCATTGGGCCCAAATTTGTTGGCCCAGCTGGATATTGAAACCCAGCCCACTACCTATCAGTTCACTTGGTGGAAAAGAAAAAGATGTGTTGGTCTTGCAAGCTGAAAATCGTGTTTTGTTCTTTACCTATTATTTGGACGCCCGTGATGTCACCACGTGTCGCCTCCAACTCCGTTGGATTGGCGACTGTTGTGTAACTCACTTAAAAGGGTGCCCTAGGGTTTTGAGACTCTCGATTTTTCTTCTGGCCTTCGAGATCCTTCTGTGGCTCTCCACTCTGCTGCGCCGTTTCCTTCGTTTTCTTTCTCTTCTCTGTTGAAATCAAATCTCCTCATTTGACTTCAGTTGTCCTCTCAATAGATTGTAAATCTTGTGTGATTTCATTGTTTGAGGGCTTTCGGTTCTTGTGTGAACTGTGTAAAACGAAGAGAGTCCCTATTTTGTGTAATAATCGGCCAAGACTGAGTGTCATCCTTTTGTATCTTTATCACTGGGGTTTTGATTCAAGTTGTACAGTGGTTGTTCTTGAGATTGAAGCACCTATCTGATAAGTGAAACCTGTGGGTTTCTGTCACTGAATAAAAGCTACGGTTTCTTCATTCTGTTCCAGTTTTCGTGTTGTTTTATTTTTCAGTCCTATGAGTTTTATTCATTGTTCATAATTTTACTTGCATAGTTTCTGTTTTTGCACAATATATGTTGTTGTCTTGTGAGCTAATGGTTTGATCTACTCCCAACAGTGGTATCAGAGAGTTTGGAAGGAGATCTTGATGCCTGGAGTGATCGATCTTGACACTGATAGTACATTGAACTTCACTGCGTGTTTTTTCTCAAACCCTAGTTAAAGGGGCTTTGGTGAGATCTGACCATTACTTGAATTTTTCAAGATTAATCAAGTTGTATAACTGTATTGCATGTTCTGAATTGATTGGGACTCTGTCTTTGTGTGGTTATACTATCTTGATTGGTTTCTACTGCATTGTTAGGATGTTTGTCTATGTTCAATATTTTCTGTCTATATAGACTACCTGACTTGTGTTTTAAAAACCTGAATCACTGACTCCTTGTAATACCTTTGTCCAGAAACCGTGAGTTGTCTGGAATCTGAGGGTTACCTGGATCACAGTCAGGATTCTTGATAATCTTGATTTCAGAAAGTCATTCCTGCAGTATTACTTAAGTTTGATTGATATCTGTATGTGGTTTTCTGCCTCTGTACAATTTGGTTTGTACTTGATTTGGTTACATTGTGAATAGTCTGAAATAATTCTGAAGTGCCTTTGCTCTAAACTTGCAATTTGTGTTCTCTCTCATGCATCTTGAGTATTGATACTTGATTGATCTACATTGCAAGTTATTGATTGGTGTCTGATTGATCTGCATACATTCTTTTTCATTCAAAATGACAAAATTTGAAATGGAAGTGTTTAATGGCAAAGGAGACTTTAGTCTCTGGCGCCAGAAAATGAGAGCTCTTTTACTTCAACAAAAATGTGCTAAAGCCATTGATGAGTCATGGCCTACTGATCTTGAATCTAGTAAAGTAACTGAACAAGATGAAACTGCATGGAGCACTGTTTTCTTGCACTTATCTGACAATGTGATTAGAGAAATTGGTGAGACTAAGACTACTGCTGAATTGTGGAAAAAATTGGAGAAAACTTATTTGAATAAAGCTATGCCAAATAAAGTTTATCTCCTGAAACAGTTTTTTGGTTTTAAACTGGATCCATCACTTGACCTAGATGCTAATATTGATAGATTCAACAGATTAACCCGTGACCTAACCAACTGTGACGAGAAACTCTCAGATGGACAGTTGGCTGTGGTTTTATTGAACTCAATTGGTGACAAATATAAAGATGTTAAAAATGCAATTGAATATGGGAGGGACACTCTAACTGTTGATGTGATTGTTAATGCTTTAAGAACAAAAGAGTTAGAGTTAAAATCTGACAAGAGGGAATCTGTTAGTGGTGTTAGTTTGATGATGAAGTCCAGGTCTAATCCCAAAAAGGGTAATTTCAATAAGAAATTTGGACATAAGAATAAGGGCAACTTTAAGGACAAAAATAAAATGAATAGCAAAGGAAATAAATGTTTCTATTGCCTTGAAGGTCATTTTATTAAAGATTGTCCAAAAAGACTATTTGACTCCAAAAATAGGTCTAAAAATGATGGTGGAGCTGCTTTGGCTTATAATGATTCTAATGTTGATGAAGTTTATGTGGCTGTTAATAGTCCACCTTGTCAAGAGTGGATTCTTGACTCCGGTTGCACCTACCATATGTGTCCTAATAAGGATTTCTTTACTGATTTTGAAAATGTAACTGGTGGTAAGGTTTTAATGGGTAATCACATGGCATGTCAAGTAAAAAGGTGTGGGAACTATCACTTTAAATTTAAAAGGAAATAAGAAATTGATTCTTGAAAAGGCTAGATATGTTCCTGATCTGAAAAAAAAAACTTGATTTCCTTAGGGGTGTTAGATGACCTTAACTTTGACATTGTGATCAATAAGGGTTACATTAAAATCTTGAGGAGCTCTCAGCTGATTGTTGAAGCTCCCAAGAAACATGGACTTTACATTTTACAAACTGAAAATTTTTTAGAGTCCACTTCAGCAGTAATCTCAGTCCCAAATGATAAATCACAAATATGGCACAAAAGATTGGGTCATATTAGTGATAAAGGCCTACAGATTTTGAAAAAACAGGGTGCTTTTGGTAAAGATAACATTGAAAAATTGAGTTTTTGTGACTATTGCATTTTAGGAAAGCATAATAGATTACCTTTCCTACCTGGAATGCATAAATCCGTCTCCATACTTGAATATTTGCATGCTAATCTGTGGGGGCCAACAACTGTGAGTACACATTCTGATTTTAAATATTATTTGCTTGTCATTGATGATTTTTCAAGAAAAAATGGGACCTTTTTGTTAAAATCAAAATCTGACACATTTAATGTTTTTAAAGAATGGAAACTTTTAATTGAAAATCAAACTGATAAGAAAATTAAAGTTTTGAGGACTGATAATGGTTTGGAATTTTGCAATTATGAGTTTGATGAAATGTGCAAATTATCTGGTATGTTAAGGCATAGAATAGTCACACACATACCACAACAAAATGGCTTGGCTGAAAGAATGAATCGTACTATTCTTGATAAAGTGAGATGCATGTTGTTGTGTTCTGGCATGCCTAAAAATTTTTGGGGTGAAGCAGTTAAGACTGCTAGTTATCTGATTAATAGATGCCCTTCTAGTGCTATAGACTTTAAGATCCCCTAGGAAAAATGGAGAGGAAAACCTGTTGACTTTAGTAACTTGAGGGTTTTTGGGTGTGCAGCCTTTGCACACCAAACTGAAGGTAAATTGGAACCTAGAGCCCTTAAGTGTGTGTTTTTGGGCTATGGGGAAGGGGTTAAAGGCTATAGACTATGGGTGAGAGAGCTTAAAGGCTATAAGGTCATTATAAGTAGAAATGTGGTATTTAATGAGGATGACCTGCCCTGTTTTAAGTCTGGACAGCAACCTGCAGACCTTTTAGAGACCTCTGAACAATTTGAAAATGTGGGAAATAGGGTTGAGACTGAGGTGGAGCAATCTGGGGAGGGTCCTGACCAATCTGCCCATCAAAATGGTGAAGAACCTGAAGCTGAAATTGAACCAATTGAGGTTATAGAGGCTGATTTAGAGCCTGGTCAGTCCCTGGCTGATTACCAACTTGTTAGGGATAGGGAGAGAAGGACCATTAGACCTCCTTCTAGGTTTGAAAATGATGTTTCCTTGCTGTCCTATTATGATATGATTGAAGAAGAACCTGAATCCTATGAGGAAGCTTTGAGTAGCAAAGACTCCAAACAATGGCTTGCAGCCATGCAAGATGAGATGGAGTCCCTTAACAAAAATAAGACATGGGTTTTGGTAAAGAGACCGGAGGGTAAGAGGGTTGTGGATTGTAAATGGATTTTTAAAATAAAAAGGGGTGAACAAAGTGAGAATGACATAAGATACAAAGCCCGTTTGGTAGCAAAAGGTTTTACTCAAAAAGAAGGGGTTGATTTCAATGAAATTTTTTCACCCGTAGTAAAATTTACTACAGTTCGTGTCATTCTTGCTTTGGCTACTCAATTTAATTGGGAGTTGGACCAATTAGATGTAAAAACTGCTTTTCTAAATGGAGACTTAGATGAAACCATTTACATGAAACAACCTAGAGGTTTTGAAGAGAACAAGAAAGCTGACTTAGTATGCCTTCTTAAGAAATCCCTATATGGCTTAAAACAAGCTCCAAGACAATGGTATAAAAAATTTGACAACTTTGTTCTTGGACTTGGGTTTAAGAGAAGTAACTTCGATACTTGTCTTTATTGTAAGGGTCAAGGTGGAGCTAATTCACTTTACCTACTCCTCTGTGTGGATGACATGATATTAGCAAGTCATGACATTAAGGAGATTGAGGAAATTAAAGACAAACTAAAATCTGAATTTGAAATGAAGGACTTAGGCCCGGTTAGAAAGATTTTAGGTATGGAAGTTAAGAGAGATAGAAGAGAAGGCACACTAAGTCTTAGCCAAAAATCCTATACTTTAAAATTACTTAGCAAGTTTTCTATGGCTGAATCCAAGAGTGTTAGTGTCCCCTTGGCTAATCATTTTAAACTTTCAAGTGATTTATGTCCTAAAACTAAAGAAGAGTTTGAAAGAATGGCAAATGTGCCTTATTCAAATGCAACTGGATCTGTAATGTATCTCATGGTGTGCTCTAGACCAGATTTGGCATATTCTATAAGTGTTTTAAGTAGATATATGTCAAATCCAGGTGAAGTACATTGGGAAGCCATGAAGTGGCTTCTTAGATACATTAAAGGGACCTCAAACTTAGGGATTCAGTTTAGAAAACAAGCTGAAGGTGTTATTTTAAAGGGGTTTACTGATTCTGATTATGCAGGTGATAGAGATAATAGAAAATCTACTTCTTCATACATGTATACTTTGTGCAATTCTTGCGTAAGCTGGAAATCCCAGCTTCAAAAGATTGTGGCCTTGTCTTCAACTGAGGCTGAATACATTGCAGCCACCGATGCCATCAAAGAAGGAATTTGGTTAAAAGGGTTACTTAATGAATTTGGTTTTATTAAAGAAGTTGTTCTTTATTCTGATAGCCAATCTGCAATTCATTTAAGTAGAAATCCTGTTTTTCATAATAGATCAAATCATGTTGATGTTAGATTTCACTTTATTAGAGATGTTATTTCACAAGGTGTTGTGAAACTTGAAAAGATATCTACTAATTACAACCCTGCTGATGCAGGTACTAAAGTTCTACCTTTAAATAAATTCCTGGACTGCTTGACCTTGCTGAGTATTGTTCCTTGCTGATCTGTGGATGCTGCTTATTTTTGCGAATGATATCTGTGATGTTTGAATGACCACTGATGCGTTTGAATCATTGTACCAAGGTGGAGTATGAAAGGAATATAATGGCACAATGATGCTATTGGCCATTGGGCCCAAATTTGTTGGCCCAGCTGGATATTGAAACCCAGCCCACTACCTATCAGTTCACTTGGTGGAAAAGAAAAAGATGTGTTGGTCTTGCAAGCTGAAAATCGTGTTTTGTTCTTTACCTATTATTTGGACGCCCGTGATGTCACCACGTGTCGCCTCCAACTCCGTTGGATTGGCGACTGTTGTGTGACTCACTTAAAAGGGTGCCCTAGGGTTTTGAGACTCTCGATTTTTCTTCTGGCCTTCGAGATCCTTCTGTGGCTCTCCACTCTGCTGCGCCGTTTCCTTCGTTTTCTTTCTCTTCTCTGTTGAAATCAAATCTCCTCATTTGACTTCAGTTGTCCTCTCAATAGATTGTAAATCTTGTGTGATTTCATTGTTTGAGGGCTTTCGGTTCTTGTGTGAACTGTGTAAAACGAAGAGAGTTCCTATTTTGTGTAATAATTGGCCAAGACTGAGTGTCATCCTTTTGTATCTTTATCACTGGGGTTTTGATTCAAGTTGTACAGTGGTTGTTCTTGAGATTGAAGCACCTATTTGATAAGTGAAACCTGTGGGTTTCTGTCACTGAATAAAAGCTACGGTTTCTTCATTCTGTTCCAGTTTTCGTGTTGTTTTATTTTTCAGTCCTATGAGTTTTATTCATTGTTCATAATTTTACTTGCGTAGTTTCTGTTTTTGCACAATATATGTTGTTGTCTTGTGAGCTAATGGTTTGATCTACTCCCAACAGTCCCCACACACACACACACACACACACTATGACATATTTTTTTATATATTAATGATCAATCAATTCAAATAAAATTTGAATTATTTTTCAGAGATAGAGTATCAAAATATGTAACTTATTAAATATAATTATTATAAAATAAAAATATCTCAATGATTAAACTTATCGTCAAACTTTGGAGTCAATTAAAAATATTTCTAAACTAGCGTCCAACTCAATTGAAAATGCTTTTATAGATGCATCCAACTAGGGTCATCGTAATGTCAATGTCAATATCAAACTTCTCGAGCTGAGGCAAGTCAAATAAACAAGCAATGTGTTCTTGGAAGACTGTCCATACGAGCTTTAAGTGTCCAACATTAGAATTCCAAATGGTGGACCAACAATCGAGAAATTTCCACAATATTCCCCACCATACACGGCGGCGTTCACATTTACCCCCATAAACATCCACAATACTCCGCACCATACACAGCAGCGTCCACATTTACCCCCGTTTGACAGATCATACTAAAAATCAACTTTTCACCTACGAATAATTACCAACAATTCGTTAGTAATCAAAAGTGGATTATCCATTGGTAAAAGTATTAGAATTTTATTGATTACAAAAATAATCAATGAAATCTTCGTTGGTAAAATTGATAGCTCTTCACAAACGGATACTTCGAGTCTAACGTTGTTTAATATGCTTACCATTTACTAATAGCATTTTCGTAGGTGATGTAGTTCAACTTTTTTTCTAAAAAATATGTCAACCTTTCACTTACGGTTTTCCGTAGGTAAAGAGTAGTTCATATTACCAATGGAATTATAGTTGCAAATATTAATCAATTTTAATAATTCAAACATTCTCCTACGAAAAATTTTATTTATTGATATCTGTAGGTGAAAAGTATTTAGTTTTTTTTTTTTTTAAATTTCAACACTTCATCAACAAAAAATCCGTAGGTGAAGATTAATTCATATTACCTACGAAAAATCCGTTGATGATATTAATCAATTTTAATAATGCCAAACCCTTTTTATCCCATATTGAAAGTTCACAACAAAATTTTTGAAGATGGGCTTCTATAAATTAGTGGTCTAATAAGTGATTAAACAACTTTTTGGACTTTTCAATTCAATTGGTTAAAAGTTAAATAAATTATAATTATTAAGCAATAGTAAAAAATAAATAAATATTTTTTTTTTTGCCACGCCTTGCACTTGTGCTGCTATTTACAACATTCATTTTAATAATTGTAATGGTAGACATTTACCAATGAAATATCGATTGGTAATTGTTAAGATTTTTACCAACGGCATTTTCGTTGATAAAAGATCCACATTTTTTACCAATAGAAAAATTTGTTTGTAAAAGGTGTACTCTTTACCTATGACGTGATCCGTTAGTAACTATCAGCGACTCTCAAATTAACAATGAATTTGTGGTTGCTAATATTTCATTCGTAAAAAGTAATAGCAACAAATATCTTGATTTCAGGAACGGAAAATCCATTCCTGAAGCCATGTTTTTTTGTAGTGAGAATTTATTTTGAAATAATGAATTTTTAAACAGTAAATTTTTGGAGAATTAATGGTTCGAAAGTAAGGAAAAATACTTTTGTTTTAAATAAAAAAAAATAGTTTATTGTGAGAATATATAATTGAAAATGTCCTTGTTTGGTTCTCCTTCAATTTTTTTAAAACTTTTCTTTTTTTAATTTTAACTACACATTTTTTAAATAAAATAATATTATACATATCCATTTAGTCGAGATGACTCAGGCAACCTCCCAGGCCCAGCTGCTGCGGTGACTCTTGATTGCAACCTTGCTAGTTGCTAGAGGTGGGCCAATGTTCCAGATAATGTGATTTCCGACTGACACAAAATATGTGGCCAGTATTTATCAATAATTTGCGAATCGGCAGTATAATTCATTTCTTTAAAATAAAATTGGCGTTATTCGTGAAAAATAATGGGAGTGTAAATGAAGGAAAAATTTGTTGTGAATGCTAGGATTATCTAAAAAAAAAAAAAAAATTAAAATTTAAGAATTCATTATTGTTACTGCATGTTCATATATATGTTATAATCAAATAAACAAAGAATTTGAATTTATCCAAATTCAATGATCAATTCTTGAATTGGTCTAAATTATAAATCCATTACGAACTTTCAGCTTTTTGGATGCTTCAAATCTTCAAACCTTTCACGGTATTATTCAAAGTCACGACTACACCAACCAGTGAACACTTTCTTTTAATTAAATAAAAAAAAATGAATTGTAGATTGAATTGACCAAGAAAAGATTAAAAAAAAAAAAAATCATTTTCCAACTTTTTTCTCTTTTTATTATAGAATTTGGCACCCTATGTAGCTATATTTATATGCACAAAAGCCTTGTCATGGTTATCAAATTGGGTGATAATTTGATATAATTTCACATGTAGCCCCTAAACTTTAATTACAATTACAATTAAGTTTAAGAATTTTTAAATAACTGTAAGTAAGTCCAGAATTTTTTTGAGCTAGCATTGGGATTAGGCATATATTAACAAAACTCTAATTATTAGATCATGTTTAATCGATTCTAGACTATTCAATCTAATTATTAGTCTTTAAAATAAATATATATAAGTAATATGTTCATGTGACGTGTCTTGTGTGTGTATTTTCATTGTCTAAGATTCGATAATTAGGAACAGGTACAAATGACAATTTTTTCCTCTTATTATTCTCACCAATTTAAGTACAATTTTCAATGGTCATGCGAACTATTCAAAGATGTCAAAGTTTAGTCGTAATAGCTGTTAGATTTATAACAGTTAACTAAAAAAAAAAAAAAAAACTTAAATAGTCACCCTCCCTCCCTTTTTTTTATGATGGGCTAGGACATAAATTTGTGTTATCTATTTCACTCATTTTCAAGCTCTCAACTCACTGGACATTTGGTCAATGAAATTGATCTCATCCATTGATGTATCCGAAAATCATTAAACTCACAAATAGATATATACACAACTCCACAACGATCAAATAAAATTTAATTCATGCACGATTATGTTACATAATTAAACTCGACTTGTGGTCTATTTAATAAATTCTAAGTGTAGTAGTCTCATCTTTACTTATATTCACAATAAAGATAAAATCGTGAAATCCAATTAGTGAATGAATCAATAATACAACCTTCCAGTACAAGGAATAAACCCTGATATATTGGTTGTGAACGAATTATTTATGATCAAACTATAAATTGTTTCATACTATGTTTCTCGGTATAAGCACCCAACTTATATTATTTCAATTGATCACATATACTTTAATTTGAATGTTCAGTATCCAATAAATGAAATAAATAAAACCATAGTTTGTTTATTATATATATAAAAAACAACTTTATAATCAAACAAAAATATACTCTATAGCAATGTTCTAAAAGGCGTAATGTGTGGCCATGATTGGAGGCAAGCTATGAGCAAAGCGAGTTTAGGTGAGGCATATGCTTAAAAAATACGTTTCCTTATTTTAAATATTATTTTAATTTTTAATCATTTTGAAAGATAATTATATTTGCATTATTAGGTTTTTTTTAATATTTTTTAATTTATATGCACACATATTTTTTGTTGAACATTACTCGCATAAATATATGCAATATATTCAAATTTTACGGTTGACTTGAGACATGCTCGATATATGTGCCATTGTATATGTTAGGAAATTAAACGCGACAGAACTAGAACAAATTCGAAGTGAACTTGAGGAAAACTAGAATTAAAATGAACACGAGAATTAACGTGCGAAACTCTCAATTTAAAAATTACGGTCAAGTATATAAGAATATGATTAAAGTCGGAAGTACAAAATATCTCTTCCAAGTACAAAAAATAACAATAATTTATCTAACGGGCAAGCTTATGGTCTAAATTTAAGGAGTCCGATTATCCACGCACAAGGTTTGAATTCAAGTTCTCACGTTAAGATAATTTTCAAAAGGAACTATTCAAAACAAATTGGCAATTTGCACACGAGTAAACAAACAAGAAGGTTCTGCTGATATTCAAAATGAATGAAACATATTTTTTAAGCGAATTAATTGACAATTAGAGATTGTGGAGATGAACCATGATGGAGTTCAAAATCTTGGTAATTTTAATTTCTTTCTTCTGAATTTTTTTTTTTTCTAACTAGACTAAAATTATAGTTAATTTAGATTAACTTAGACTTCTATTTTAGCAATCCCTATGAGTGAAAGTGTTGCTCATTGACTCTGAAATACCGACATAATATAGCAGGAAATTCTTGTTTAAAAGATTAAACTACATTAAGAATGCTTGTAAAAATATGCGAGTTGAGCTCGAAATAGTCACCTTGAACTATGAACATTGCTAAGTTGAAATCCACAGCTAGGTTCTAATAAAGTTTAAATGTGGAGGCCGCTAGCATATCAAGTGAGACAGTGTACCAAGTCACCTAAAATGCTATATAGAGGAGCCCAGACCAGGTTCAACCTGGAAGCTAAGCACAAGAAAATCTAACAGTACTAGCAGAAACGTATATTAATCTATGCATTGATCTAGATGATAATTTCATATAATCTAAACTGTTAATTATTTACTACAAGTGATAAATGTAGTTTCTACTCTTATTCGAAATTCTAAATGATGATGTTTTAGTGTTCTTTGGATAAAATACTACATAACTTATATTGTATTGCATTTTGTAAGTAAAACTCGACGTTTGATGAAGAATTAGAGAAAAGAATGCAAAAAAAAAAAAGTGAAAAATGACAAAATTCGAATGTCGAGGACTAATAGATGAGACAGGCAACGAAATGAAGATCAAAGATACCAAGCATTTAATTGGATACAACTGGAAGATAAATGAACAAGATTGCAAGATAAAATGGAAGAAATGAAGCAAACTCAAAGTTCGGGAACAAATGTGAAATTACTAAAAAATTGTGTCGAACCTCATGATGAAGATTTGAGAATGCTAGAAATCAATTGAATGAGAAAAGAAGTTAAAAGAATGAAGTATAGTCAAAGTATTATCTCAAATCAACTTTCGACTAAAAAAGTTGTGCTTCAGATTTTTCGCCTCATATTGAGACCCTATTTTGGCATAGAATTGGAAAAATTACAAGAATTGTAGCCGTTCAAGTTATCTTTCCAATGCTCTTTGAATCACCTCAATCGGATATCAGGAAAGAATGTTATGACAAAAATACTAAAAACTGTTCCGCTATCAGAGATTAGGCAAGGCACACCCTTGCCTGTAGGAGATGCGTGCGTCCCAACCAAAAATGGGGTGTTTGAGGCCCCTCAAACCAACTAGACGTGCGCCTTAGATATGCCTAGGTGCGTGCCTCAGTACAAAAAGGAAAAAAAATACGATTTTCCTTATTTTTCTTTTGTATCAATTCAATACAATCTTTTTTTCATCCTTTAAAAACTAAATTTGACTAGAACATGGGAAACGGCCATTTGACCTAAATTCCATCATATTCTACATATTTTGGAGGCGAAGAATAAGTTTATACATTAATTCAAGGTGAATAATACAAGAATTTTGAAAATTCATAGCCTGGTTTCAAGATTTGTTCGAAGAAAGTGGATTTCTCTACTTCTTCATTCTTTCTTATTTCTAAGTGATATTTTTCCAATTATTCTTGTGTAATTTATTTATATGAATGTTAGACTAGATTTTTCATTGTATTGGATGAATGATGAACTCTATTGCTTATTTATTTTTATTCAAGACAATTAATTTAGTATTTTTTTTTCTTGATTGGTTTTGCACTTTCATTGAACTTTTTGGTTGATTGATCATCAATTAGATAGTAAGTCACTTGTTGTAGTATAGGAATACTCATAATAAGTTTAGAATGTGGCAAAATCAACACATTGACAATATGTATTAGGAATAATAACTATGACATGTACAATAATGTGTGATAAATCATATGAATCAATGCACGTTTCTTATATAAATTTGGACTAGAAATATAATCAGGTCATGCTAAACATAAGTTTTCGATATTCTTGAATGCGTGAATCTACTAGATTACGAATTAAGAATTCAATTAAATGGCAATAAGAGGATTCACAATTACGATACAAACATTCACATATTAAATAAATACTTTATTTGCTTTATTAGTTTAGGATTCATAATGAAAACAAACAAACCATCTCTTTTGATGTCACCACCCTTTGAATTTAATAGCATCTATTGAACTACAAATTAGACATTATTTCTCGTGAGAACGATATTCTTTAACTCACGAATCTTATTATGCGTACAATGATCCCGTACGCTTGCGAGTTTTGTCCGAACAAATTTTTGGTGCTAATGTCGGAGAGTAGCATATTTAATTTTAGTTTAGTAGTTTATAAGAAGTTTTATTTTTTCCTATTTCTTTTTTATCCTTTTTGTTCTTTTTAGATTTTAATTAAAATATTTGATCTCTTCTTGTTTTCACTCGTCATAGGTTTCCACCATTTTATGCAAGATCTTGACGAGATCAAGATTCTCCATATAGATCCCGGATTGAAAAGACCTTCAAGCAACGCCGAAGAGAAAAGAAGAACAAAGGTAATGGCTAATAATCGGAATCTGATTCAGGAGGCATTACAGGAATCATCACTTCCAATTCAACAACCTCCTTCATTTCAGTCTATATTTGTGAGAGATTATGTGAAGCCTATACCTACACCATTGTAGTAGGGAATTATACACCCGCCCTTCGGACAAGCTAAATTTCACATCCGACCAGATATCATAAACCTCTTACCTAATTATCAGGATATCAAGTTCTGCGAGAGAGCCACAAAGAATCCACATGAACGAATACAGGCTTTTCTCATGTTACGCAAAATCGTTCGCTATGAAAGAATGTCACAAGATGCATTTATGATGCATCTATGTCCTTACCTATTGAATGTGGGCGCAAAAGCATGGATATATCACTACCTCCTGGGAGCATCGTATCGTGGAATGACACAGTACAAAATTTTACCATGAAAATCATCCTACCATCTTGAGTCCACCAAACCAGAAAAGAAGTATATCTTTTCAAACAGAGTGACATTGAGACATATCCAGAAGCATGGGACATGTTCAAAAGTGCATTTAGGAAGTGCCCAAATCTTGAAATTCCTAAACTAGTTCAAATATATCTTTTCTACAATAGACTGGGCGCTGAATTTCATAATAATGTAGATGCTTCTACGGACGGATCAATTTTGACTATCGAGGTAGATGATGCACATAATCTATTTGAGAAGATTGTTGAGAATAAGATAAACTAGTCAACGAATAGGGAAGCTTCGAGAAAGGCAGCTGGGATACATACTGTAGATGCAGGGATAGTATTGGTAGTAAAGATAGAAGTAATAAGGAAAAAGCTTAACACTTTAACTCAATCTGTTCACATGATACAACATCCAACTCCGATTTGTACATGTTGTCGGGCAGATCACATTACTACAAGTTGCCTTTTAGCTTTCACTCACATGGGTCAGCTAGCAGGGGTTAGTTATGAGCAGAGCCATCAGATTTAAAATGGAACTTATCTACACAACTTCCATTCGGGTTTAAACAAGCATCCTAACTACGCGTAGGTGGATAATCTGAATCAAGTAAATCAGATGAGAGGCAATCCGCCAGTGATTCAGCAACAACACGAAAAGTGGCAATCCTTGGAAGATCTACTTGTCAAATACATCATCAAAATTGAGACAGCGATGCAGAATCAGCAAGCCACACATTCCATTCCCTCAGAAACTGTGAAGGCAGCCAGCAGTGCGCAAGTTCAGGCCATCACTAGTAGGAGTGATGTTCAATTACCAGAAATCACTACAAAGAAGAAGAAGATAGAGAACACTTAGTAACGGGTAGAGTTGTTCGAAGCAGCAACATAGAAAGATCAACAATTAGTCTTAAACAACCCACAACTTAAGGTAACAATTCTTCGAATTTCACTAACATCTCTAATCTCTTCTCCTCAAAGGCTATAAAACACCAAACTGGAGAAACAGTTCAATTAATTTCTGGAAGTTATCAAAAAGTTGCATGTCAACATCCCATTCATTAAAGTGATTCTTCAAATCCCAAACTACTTCAAGTTTTTGAAAGAGATGTTAATGGAAAAGAAGAAACTGGCCGAGCACAAAACGATAGCACTATCTGAAGAATGCAACGCGATCATCCAGTGTATGATCTCTCCCAAACTAAAAGATCCAAGGAATTTTACTTTACTTTGCTCCATAGGAATTTTACATAATATAAAGTGTTTGATTAACTCATGAGCAATTATAAATTTAATTCATTTACATCTTTATAGGAAATTGGGATTGGAAGATCCTAAGGTGGCCTCTATTATCCTTCATCTCAATAAAACATATCGCTGAAACACCCCTTCAAAATAGTCAAAAACACGCTTATCAAGTGGGAGAGCTTATTTTTCCAGCCGACTTCATCATTCTGGACATAGAAGAGCCATCATATGCTAATAATCAGGGAAGGTTACTCTTATCTACAAGCCGAGTATTGCTGGATTTTGATACTAATGAAATAATCTTGAGGGTGGAAGATAAGCAACAAAGCTTCACTATGGAAAATACAGTCAAGCAACCCTCCTACTTTGAGGATTGCCAACGAGTTGATCACTTAGGGAGCTACAAAGGTAGGCCGGCGTAGCAGGAATTATTGGTAGGGACAAAAATGGAAACATGATTGTTGGAGAGTCAATGATAAACCAAAGAAGCACAAGTAGTGTCTAAAATGCAAGGTTGAGAACTTCATGAAGAACCTAAAAGTAATAGGAGTCATGTTAAATATTTTAAGCAAACACTGGTTGGGAGGAAACCCAACACTTCTATCCTTTCATTTAGTCCGATTTTTAGATTTAGAATAGTTTAAGATAATTTAGATTAGTTTTTGTTCAATTTTAGGGACTTATCATCCGCACTCCCTTCCTCCTTATATTTTCAATATATTAGTTGGTTTATTAGATGTTTGAGTTAAGTAACATATGTTCCATATTTTCTGATCCGTAATGCTTTATTTAACTACATTGCATGGGAACCTAAAATCATGTAATGCTTAAACCAACATTAAGCAAGGAGATAATGAGAGCAATAGGAAAAGCTAGCTTTTGAATTTTACACCATAACAGATGAGTATTTTATTCCTTTTTCCCACTTAGAATTTAAGACATTAATGCTAGTGTGAATTTGTGGTGGTTCGATAGCATCACAGGTTTCTTGTTTTTGTGGCGGTGGTATCGCGGTGGGATGAAATATGTGATGGTGTCGTGGTGGTATGTTGTTGTGCGATGGTGGTAGATCTGTGAAAACGGTGGTGTTGATGTGGCAGTCCGGTGTGTTAGTGGTGGGCATCCAGGTTGCTGTGAAGTCCGGCCTTGTTGTGGTGTAGTAGTGGTGTTGGTGGTTGGATGACATAGTCGTGTAGGTGGTTTTTGGTGGCGATGACGTTGGTGTTGCGTTTCTGTTAGTGGTGGAGGCCGTTGTTGGCGGCGAAGGTGGTGATGGAGGCAGTGGCGAAGTGTTGGGGTTATAATTAGGTACCTAAAACATGGCAAAAGCAACAATTGATGAGAAAATTCTGAGTTACAACGATGTTGTTCTTAGGCGATTAGATCTTGAGATTCTATTTCTCAACAATGTAACATGAAAATTCTTGTTTGTGTATCTCGAGATTTTATGAAGTGCAAATTTTGATCTAAAATGACCCTGCTCTTTTTCAAGAATATTTGTCTTCTAATTTTGGTAATTTGTAAATGTAATATAGTCCATTTTCCAACATTTGTGTTAATTGTCACCGATTGTGACTGGCTGCGACCAATTATGTGTTAATTGTGATCGATTATAACTCATTGTCACCAATTTTGTGTTAATTGTAACCGATTGTGACTTGATCATATACGGTCACAATTAAGATTCAATTGGTCACAGACAGTTACGCTGAATACAAATTTGATCACATGTAGTCATATTGAATACAAACTTGGTCACAATTAGTCACGGATGACTCGTGTCAGCGGCTTGATTATATAAAGTGACTTGAAATTTTTCTGGTAGTTTTTTTAAGAGGTGGAGGTGGGGTGGTGGTAGGTGGATCCATGGTGTGATTTCCAATTTTTATTTTTTTGAAAATCTTTAAGTCGCCAGAGCGGCCATCGAAATAGTCGTCAGAGTGTCGCCAGACAGTCGTCGGAGTGATCGCCAAAACAATCACCGGAGCGTCGATGGAGCTCCGCCGAAACAGTTGTCGGAGCAACTGCCGAGTGATCGTCGGAACTGATGGCCGTCTACGGTGAAGAGGTGGAAGGAAGGTGGTGTAGTGGGGTGATAGGATGTGATAGGTGAGGTGACATGGGTAGAAATAATTAATGTATATTATATTATATTTTAATATTTAATAAATTTATTTACCACCTGATTTTTGAAATATTTTAATGAGTTTGTTATTTATGAAATGTGATCTTCAAAAGAGTTATGTATTGTTCCCTTAAATTAATGTAATTTGACCTATACATAATCCTAGCTGAAATATTCATTTGTGCTAAATGTTATTAATCACAACAAGCGTTGAATGGTCAAATGTCAGTGGAAATGGAGAAGGGAATAAATCCATGTACCATAGACTAGTCTGCATTTTCATAATTTCCCTTATTCTTGCAACCATTTGAGGTGATGGTCCATGAATTTAACAATTGATCTCAATAAATCGTGGTCCCATTTGATCTAATAACACATAGATATTTGAACTTGAAGCATAATCTTCACATTATAACAGTTGGGATTTGCCAATTGGTTGCCCTGACTGTACCGGCAATTTCTCAATCCTTTTACGGTTTAGTCCAACTCAAGAATTTAAGGTGTGAACACAACTTCATATCCAGTCAATATGCGTTTTCAGATTGTTTTTTTCCCTACCTATGAATTCTATTAAAAAGAAAAACAGAGGGAATGAAAGACAGAACCAGAACCATGCATATTCCAAATAAATATTTCCCCTTACTTTCTGTCTTGACCTTTTTAATGTTCATCCTCAAAATCTCCAATCAAACAGAAACTATAACTACTACACAGATCATTAGAGATGGTGAGACCCTGGTTTCATCTGGCGGAGGCTTTGAATTGGGATTTTTTAGCCCACAAAATTCCAATAATCGATACGTGGGCATGTGGTACAGGGAAATACCAGACACTGTGGTATGGGTTGCCAACAGAAGAATTCCACTCACAAATAAATCTGGAATCTTGAAGGTTATCGAACCAGGACTTCTAGTTCTTCTAAACAACACTAATGGTGTCACCGTATGGTCTTCAAATACATCACGAACTGTGAAAACTCCAGTTGCAAAATTGCTGGACTCAGGAAACCTTGTCGTGAAAGATGAAAATGATGATGACCCAGGGAACTACCTTTGGGAGAGTTTTAATTATCCAACTGATACATTGTTACCAGGTATGAAGCTCGGTTGGAACTTTATAACTGGTTTAGAGGTCTATCTATCATCATGGAAGAGCAACGAGGATCCAATTTCAGGAGATTTTACATATCACTGTGATCCTACTGGTTATCCACAAAATATCTTGAAAAATGGTTCAGTTGAAAAGTATAGAACTGGACCTTGGAATGGTCTCAGTTTTAGTGGTACACCAAACTTAAAGAAAAATGATATTTTCAAATTTGAATTGGTACTAAACAAAAATGAGGTGTACTATCATTATGAGCTCCTTAAAAAGTCAGTTATTACAAGGTTTACATTGAGTCCGAGTGGAGTCTGCCAGCGCTTGACATGGACAGATCAAACAAACAAGTGGCAACCTTACCTGACTGCCCCAACAGATATTTGTGGTAACTATAGATCATGTGGTGCATATGGTAGTTGCAATATTGCGAATTCTCCCATTTGTGGATGTTTAAATAGATTTCTCCCAACAGATCCTGAAGGTTGGAAGAACGCAGATTGGACGAAAGGATGCGTTCGCAGAAATCAATTGAATTGTCAAACTGGAGATGTATTTCTCATGTATAGTGGTATTAAATTGCCAGACACACGATATTCCAGGTATCATGAAAGCATGATACTCAAAGAATGCAAGGTAGAGTGCTTAAACAATTGCAATTGTACTGCTTATACTTACTTAGATATAAGTAGAGGAGGAAGTGGATGCTTACTCTGGTTCGGAGAGTTAATTGACATCAAAGAGCTACCAGGAAAAGGACAAGATATCTACATTAGAATGGCTTCTTCTGAGTTAGGTAAGGATTTATTCGACAAAATGCTTAACTATTCACGACATTTCTACTATTTTCTTCAAGTATATCCAAATTATAATATTGAAGATTTTTCTACAGTATAACATTTTCTTGAACTTAAAACTTCAGAAGATCTCATAATGAGCACTAACGAAAGCGACATCCTGTAGTACAGCTTTACTCTTTAAATTTGATTGATTTAATTTTGCAGCTTAGTTTCATGGCTTCACATTAGCTTCAGTCTATTCTATTAATATTAGTATTCAAAAACTGGTCTACAGATGCAGAAAGTTCCATTATAATTATGGTCTTCACTGATATTATATAATACAATAAATACGGGCATTAATGGAAAGCTTATCCCAAAAACATGAATCTCTTTGAATTCATAGGAGGTAGAATGTTTGCATAACTAGACGAACAGGTAGAAAATGGGATAATTCAGAACTTACTTTCCTTTATAGATGATCTGTTAGCTTGTCACTTCCAAGGTTGTATCATCATTGAAAAGCAATGCTTTTTTCATTCTGTTTCAATTGTGCAGACTCGAAAGGGCGGAAAAGAGTAATTGAAGTAGTAAGTTTTTCGTTGGGTATGGGAATGATTCTGCTGGGTCTGAGTATGTTTCTGTATATTCGGAAGAGAAAGAAGAGTAACCAAAGGCCGAGAGGAGGTATGATGGCAAAATCTACGATTTTTAACTAAAGACAAGTGGAGAAACCAATCTTATCTATGCAAATGGAAACCATCCTTTGCTTTTCTCTATGTTTTAGGTGGACTTGGACACAACTTTGCAGACAATCACAGTGATGAAAGCCATAATAAAGACATAGAGCTACCACTGTTCGACTTATACACAATAACTAAAGCTACTGATAATTTTTCAATTAACAACAAGCTTGGAGAGGGTGGTTTTGGACCTGTTTACAAGGTAATACGTAGTGTTTTTTTTTTTTTTTTTTTTTTGTTTTTTGCATATAACAGAGCAGGCACTACTCTGGGAATTGATGCTCTCAGATGTCATTCGAAATTTTATTGATGTTTAATAAACACACCTCGTCAAATATTTTGCTCACAGAATAATTTGGAAATTTACTCTTATTATTCATATGAAATGAAGTCTTTAATACACTTAAGGCATCAATATTACCCTTCATCACAAATAAAAAGTGAGAGGAAGATAAATTATGTAAATCACTACCATGAAAAATTAATATCTTTTACATGCTTGATTTCCGATATAGGGACTGCTGGAGGACGGGCAGGAAGTTGCTGTCAAACGGCTATCAAGAACTTCACTTCAAGGATTCGATGAGTTCAAGAATGAAGTCATTTGTATAGCTAAACTTCAGCATCGAAATCTTGTGAAGCTTCTAGGGTGTTGCATTAAAGGAGAGGAAAAGATGTTAATTTATGAATACCTGACTAATAGAAGTCTGGACTTGATTCTATTTGGTATGAAATATTCATCTTGCACAATCGGGAATTATCACATTCTATCCCGGGTACCAGTTATACACTGTAATAAAAGAGTTTCATAAACATTTAATCAAATCTAGAGGAAAAATTTTCAGATCAATTGTAAAATAGGTGACACGTCATTATTCTTATTTTATGTGTTGTTTCATGCTATTGTATCCTTGAAGATACTTGGTTATAAATATTGGAATTAATTTCTCATTTCCTATTATCCAACGAAGAAATTATTCCCATGACAGTGAATTTTTATTTTATTTATTTATTTTTGTTTTTTACAGATCCAATGAAAAGTGCAGTTCTTGATTGGCCGAAGCGCTTCCACATTATTAATGGCATTGCCAGGGGCCTTATGTATCTCCATCAAGATTCACGTCTCAGAATCATCCATAGAGACCTCAAAGCCAGTAATATTTTGCTAGATTCTGACATGAACCCAAAGATATCAGATTTTGGTTTGGCTAGAAGTTTTGGAGGAAATGAGACTGGAGCTAACACGAGCCGAATAGTTGGAACATAGTAAGAATCTCAATCCCCGTTATAAACCAAATTCCCTTCTATTGGTTATAGCTGAATTTCTTGGTTAATTTATCTCGCAGCGGATACATGTCACCAGAATATGCAGCAGATGGACTTTTCTCAGTAAAATCAGATGTATTTAGCTTTGGTGTTCTAGTGCTTGAGATAGTGAGTGGCAAAAGGAACAGAAGATTTTCTCACAAAGATCACCACAACAACCTTCTTGGACATGTAAGTATGCTGTGCTTTTTTCTATCTAAATTACTCCATTTAGTATTTGGGTTCCAAAATGGTCCTCTTAAATGAGTTCATGTAGCACAGGCATGGGGGCTTTATAAAGAAGGTCGGTCTTTGGATCTAGTCCAAGCATACCTCGGTGTCTCGGGCAATTTATCAGAAGTTTTGCGATTAATTCATGTGGGATTGTTATGCGTTCAACAATGTCCAGAAGATAGGCCAAACATGTCTTCAGTAGTGCTAATGTTGGGGAATGAAGGTGTATTGCCTCATGCTAAAAAACCTGGTTTTTTCACAGAAAGAGATTTGTTTACTGCTGAAAGTTCAACCAGCACAAATGCCGCAAGTTCGATAAACGAAGCGACCATTACTCTTCTAGAAGCACGATAAATATATAGGTTACATTAGTTGTCCAAAATTTGCTTGTATAACTTTTCAGCTAAAAAGTATGTCTTCTTTAGCCAGAGTACTGAATTGTATGTTTTGTATCTCTTTTGTTATATACTCTGATTCTTCTGTGTTAGTTTCACTACTTGGAGGAATATGATTTACTATCAGGGACGAAGCTAACCCGTCGAAGTAGAGGGGTCCCAGAGTTAAAGGAGTGGGGGTCTACGAGGGTGCTGCCTCCCGATTTTATTTTTGAAACATTACCTATTAAAATGAGGGAAGTTGGTAATTTGTGATGAAGAAAGGAAACAAAGGAACATGTATTAATGTAAATTAGTTGAAGACTTAAAAGATGGTAATACCTTCATGGAGATATGTTGGTAATCGACAATTATTTTTCGGGCACTTACAATTCTACTGGTTGAAACTTCTAAATTAGAAGTTAAGACTTAGACATATATGCATAATGCATTTAAATTTTTATAGCTAAAGAATCCAAAATTTTAGCATTCTCGTTCAAATATCTGTAAGCGGGTTTAAAGAATCGGGAAATTTTAGAAATTTAGGAGAACTGGAGAGTGAAGACGGTAGGGTTTAGAAATTTTACTCAAGCTGAGGACAAAATGGTAATACAAACAAAAAAAATAAGCAAAACAAATAAAAAAATATTTGTCAAAAAATTGGGGTTGGGGGGGGGGGGGCAGGACCCCCTATTCACTAACAATCAAGGTGATGCAGAGGAAGATTATAGGAAAGATGAAAATACACACAAAGTGAGAGAAAACTTACGAAAATTTTATTCAATTCAATAATAATCTGCCTTAAAAGGCTTACAAGGCTTTAAATAGTAAAACCCTAACAAAATTCGGAAAATAAATAATAATAATAAAATGATATTTTTCCATAAATGGAAAAATTTGAGTTAACAACTTAAATAGAAACTCCTAAAATTCAGGATCGTCCTCCAAAAAACGGAATCGCAATCCGAACTTTATTGAATAAGATATTGTCAAATTAAATATTATCATGAATGACAAAAACGCTTAATTGAGGGCCTAAACGATGGAATTTGCCCAACATTTGACGTGCATCAGGGCCAAAGGCCCTGAGTTGTGATCATTGGCCCCTTCCCAATCGAATTGGACTATCAATTCGCAAAAAACGAACAAACCCGAAGTTAAATAAAATTATTATTTTGCCTTCATCATTCTCCTCGGGTTGAGAAAATTTTGCCCTCGAATTTGACGGAGAAGAAACCTCATCAGTATCAGAATTATTACCACGAGATGGAAGCTCTGGCGACAATCCATCTGGAGGCTCTTCTGGGAAGTCCTTATAAAACTCTTCTAGCACTAGCTGAACCCTGCAAGTGACCCCCTACTCACTGTCAGCTAACTTTTCCACCAGCACATACACTACCTCATATCCTTCCATATTTGTCTCGAACTTCACTATGGTCAATAAATTGGTCACATCCCCAACTGTTTTTACTGAGCCTTTATCTGGAAGCGACACATTTTTCTTTCTCCTAACAATACACGTCGACTGGAAGATATCATTATAGAACCAGTCAATGTTATTTTCCAAGGGAGTCAGAAAACTCCGCCTCACCACCAACGCTTGACCCACATCACCAACCACAAACTCCTCATCCTCTAGTGCTTCTTCTTCACCGTCATTGTCAAATACAGGCGGACTGTTATAATCAAACTCTCCCTCCTCTGTTACTTCTTCTACACCTTCACTGTCAAATACAGGTGAACCGTCATAATCAAACTCTTCCTCATCTGTTGCTTCTTCAGTATCTTCATTGTCAAATACAGACAGAACTTCATAATAAAACTCTTCATCCTCTGTTGCTTCTTCAATGTCTTCAATCATAACATCCTGAATAGTATGATCACGGTGTTGGACTTCCTCAATCGGAACCTGCCCACGACGACCACGACCTCCACGCGTATGTTACTGCGGCATAAGTGCAGCGACTTGCTGTGTCAACAACTCTACTTGTTGATGCAGCCGTGTGATTTTATCATGTCTATATACCTCCTCCTCTGCTAGGGCTTCACGAGTTTCTTGACATCTCCTTGACGGCATGGTGAAGGAACGACTTCGGCTCTGATACCAACTGATGTAGGGGAAGATTATAGGAAAGATTAAAATACACACAAAGTGGGAGAAAACTCACAAAAATTTTATTCAATTCAATAATAATCTGCCTCAAAGGGCCTACAAGGCTTTAAATAGTAAAATCATAACAAATTCGGAAAATAAATAATAAAAATAAAAAAATGATATTTTTCCATAAATGGAAAAATTCGAGCTAACAACTTAAATGGAAACTCCTAACATTCAGGATCGTCCTCTAACAAACGGAATTGCAATCCGAATTTTATTAAATAAGATATTGTCAAATTAAATATTACCATAAATGGCAAAAAAAAGCTTAATTGAGGGCTTAAACAACGAAAGTGATCATTGGCCCCTTTCCAATCGAGTTGGATTATCAATTCGCCAAAAACGGATAAACCTGAAGTTAAATGAAATTATTATTTTTCCTTCATTACATGGCCAGTTTCAATTCAACTGTAAGACAATGATAAAGAGTAAAGACTACATTTTTGCATATAGAAGTGAATATGTGCCAGATCACAGGTCCAAACTGGCACAGGCAGTCCATGGGTTGGCCAGAGAGGGGGTGGCGACGGGGCTAAGGTCCATGCAAAGCTAGATTTAAGAAGGAAACTTAAAGTAAAAAAAAGTGGAAGCCCGTTGTTATGGGACCACCTCAAAACCAGGTACTGTTGCGGTGTTACCGCCTCAATTTGCATGTGGATTTACTAAACACTGAAAACTTTACTGTTAAATACTCATCCAGAGAAAAAAATAAAAATAGATAATAAATAAAATAAAAAGTGATATTCATCATGGAAAAATTGTGAACTCATAAACATCAACCACTCTTTTTTCTTGAAATTTTAAAGGTACTATACTTCAAAACTTCATCGCTTTTAAGGTAATTGTTATATTTTGTGTCTCAAAAGGGCATGGGATGGTTGATAAGGGATCAAATTTCATCATGGATTGAGCGTTTGATTGGTATAAGGACTTGGGATGGTTGAAAAAGTGTTTTGGAAGCATTAGGACAGAGTCGAGGTGCCGGGACATGGCACCCGCAATGACAAAAAAAGGGCAAAAGGGCAGGAAGCGCGGGCATTCAGGGACAATTTTTATTCTTGTTTGGTGTTTGATGCGGTTTTATGTTTTACTTCATCCATAACTCCAAGATTTAGATCGTATAGAAACTCCACGAGGTGTAGGATCTTTAAGTGACTCAAGAGAGACTCAAGATAACAATTAGATCATTATTGTATACATTATAAACTTGAGAGAATTGTTTAGATTTAGATTGAGAAAATCAATTATTGTAAAGACAATTTTGCCCCCGTTTGGTACACATTAAGATTTTCATTTTCATTTTCATTTTTCTACTCATTTTCAACCACACATTTTTCAATAAAATAATATTTTTCATAACATCAATAATCTTTCCTTATCTTTCAACCACACATTCTCCATCAATCTACTATTCAAGAATATATTCTTCCAAAATAATATAGCTCAAACACACCATAGTTTCGTGATATAATGAATTCTCATCTTCTTGCACATAAATCTTGAATGTTGTGTTATCATTATTTTTTATATTGTTCATATTTTCTTGTCTTTAATTATTTGATCGGATTCTCAACAATTGGTCTCAGAATGATTCTAGTATTGGGGTTGGTTCATGACAATAATTCAAAGTGATTTATGGATGAAGCCACCATAAGTATGAAATACTTTCCATTAATGAGGTTATTTGAGGGGTGAAAGAAGTAGTACATTTGTAATTTGGTGCAGCCTTCACATCACAAATGCCAAGAGGTCCACAAATGTTATGTTGGTGCAATTATCGTAATGGCTGATAAACAAATTAAGTGATTGAGTTAAAGGAACACTAAGGGTCCGTTTGATTGGGAGAATAGAATTGGGTGGAAAGAAAATGAATTTCAGATAATTGAATTGCCTGTAAATTATTTTAGTGAGAATTGTCAATTAACTGTGTTTAATTGGTATAATTTTTCACCAAGAAAATATTGAAGTTTTGTATATTTTGGTATTCGTTTATCTTTGTTTTCCAAAGGAATTGTCCAATAAAGGGATAAAATGTGTTACAATTGTGGATAAAATTTGTTTCCATTGCAAAAAAAAAAAAAATTGTCTAGAAAAACTTTTCCCACCAAATCCATGGGAAAAGTTTTTCCTCAAAAACCAAGAAAATGTGGAAAATCAATTCCATGAAATATTTAGTCAATCAAACATGCAAAAATGTGGAAATGAGATTTAATTTCCATTTTCCACGAAAAATATAGCACAATCAAACAGGGCGTAATAGTAACTCTAACTGAACCTAAACTATAACATGTAGTAGATCCCAAGCCATGTGTTGATGCTTTCCTTAATTACCGGTCAACCGGGCCGGGTAAATCACCTGTTAACTCAGTCAAAGCCCAATTTTTACCGAGTTAAGTGCATTTCTATCAATTTTATCTGCCCCGTTTAACAAGCCACCGATTTTCCTGCCCAACCGACCAGACCGGGCTGGTTCTTATAACTATGATTTGCGCTCACCATGATATATAATGGAACCTAATTTGTTGGTGTTGAAGATCCCATAAATTAGAAGTAGATTTGATTGTTTACTTGTTCCCTTACTTTATAGTTTCCTTATTGTTAAGAAATAGTTTGTTTCCTTGTTTATAGGATTTGCATGTTTTTAGATTTCAAAGTATTGTTATCTAAATTTGGTAGATATCCCTAGAATAAAGGATCACAATAGTGTATCCTAGTCCTATAAATAATTGTACTCAATAGAGGTCAGTAATAAGATTGATTTACCACTTTTGTGGTGTTCATTTTGTCTTTCATTCCTGATTTTGACATTTGGGGGCCCTATTTTCAAATGGGTATTTTTTATGCATCACAAAAGTGAAACACAATATTTAATTGTCTATTTTTTCTCATTTGTCCAAACATAGTTCCATGCTTCTATAGCCAACATTCGGGTTGATAATAGTGGAGAATTCTTCTCTATGCGAAAATTTTACAAAGGCCCCAAATGTCAAAATTAATTAATTTAAAAGGTCTAACAGACGAAATTGAACTAATAGAAAACAGAAGTTGACTTTGTTTTACAAGTGCACAAACATCATAAGCATTATTAGACTGGAAATGCAAATTTAACAAATGCTTTGTGATAAGTGTATTTTAAACACTTATTTGGCTCTAAAATATCGACATTTTGTGGTTCTTTTAATGAAATTATAGCTTAATTTATTATATAATGTGTTTTTAGGTGAAACTCAATGAATGGAAGTGAAATTGAAAGAAAGAAGCGAAAAGAGTAAAAAATGGCAAGATCCAAAGCTTAGGGGCTAAAGTGCAAATACTCAAAAGTTGTGTCGAAGCTCACGATGAAGATTCGAGAATTCTAGAAGTCAAATGGATGCAACTAAAGATCAAAAGGAGTGACAACAAATCAATTTTCAACCGTACAAGGATGTCGAAAGTGTTAGTTGGAGATTGAGACCTATTTTTGGAATAGTAAATGCTCGAATTGAAGAAGAGCTATTTCTAGTAAAGTTGTAGTCCTTCGAGTTATCTTTTTAACGCATCTTGAATTACTTCAATCGGACATCGGAAGAAAAGGTTATGACAATAATACTGAACCAGATACAAAGTGGACAGAAACTCAGCGCTCAGGCACTGTACCAGCCGAGAAAATACAATTTTCAACAGATTTCTAGCATTGTCCTGTAGAGCTCAAGCGCTGTGCGCCGCCACAGATTTTAGGTTTTTATTGTTTGGGCCACGAAAACTTCACAAAAAGACTCCAAATTAGCCAAGAACGTGTATGAAAGTATAAATAGACATAAGGACACATTGAAAAGAGGGTTCCACACTTTGTAACGTTAAGAGGAAAACACAAGATCGAAGAGGAAGGATTCAAGTTCAAATCAAGGATTGAAAGTGGAAGAAGATCTTGGTGCAAGAGTTGATTCTTTTCCATCTTTTTATCATTTAAATCCGGTGATATATTCGAATTTAGTTATTTCTTTCATTGTTTTGATTATGAGTAGCTAAATTCATTATTAGGGCAAATAATTTAATCTATCGAGACCCTTAGTTCTTTAATTCATGAATTCTGAGTTTAATTCTTCCATGTGTTGATTTTATTATGATTGCAATGTTTTGAATTACCTGATCAATAATTTGATGATCTATTGAGTTTCTTACGAATTGAGAAGTGAGTTTGAGACTTAGATCAATAATTTGATGATCTATTGAGTTTCTTACGAATCGAGAGGTGAATTTGAGACTTAGAACGTGTAATAAAATCCAGTAACGAGGTATAACGTGTAGAGATACCTATACTAAGTGATGCGATCGTTATATGAATTCCTAGTGCCATAACCCGTTTAACTAAGGGTAATTTGCATAGAGATATGGAATTGAATTAGTTAAATAGGCTCAATGAGAACTCGAGAGGGGTAAATTGAATACCGTAAAAGAATTCGACTGAACATTACGTTAGGCTAGAATCTTGAATTGGGAATTAAGGTGATCACTAGATGAAGTTGTTTTGCCCTAATACATCTTATTTACATGAATCTTTGATCTATTTGTATTTGTTATTTCAGCATAATTTTCATTAGTTTTAGGCATTTATTTCATTTAAGAGAATCAATCTTTCCAACTATCACAATTCCTTATTTGATTTACTTCCATCAAATAAGAGTTAGAATAGTAGATTAAGACTAAAGTATAGTCCTCGTGGGAACGATAATCCGGACTCTTAGGTCCACTATATTACTTGTTACGATATCATACACTTGCGATATAAAAATAAGCAACACTTTGCCATAAATCTAATCTAGAGGAAGACAAATGCCCCAAATGGTGATGCCACAAAGCAATGGAGGAGGTGACCTAAGAACTGGGTGAACGACAAGACGTGGCTGCTGCGGATGGAGGTTGAGGTTTTCGTTTCTCTGATGATAACACAACCAAGTAATAAAGTATGTCTTGTTGTTCACCCAAACCAATCGTCGTCCTCGTTGTCAAGTCCTACAAAATACACTAATGATCCACATTAAAAGATGGCACACCAAGCACATTTTTAAAGTAACAGCAAAATTCAAAGGTAAATCCCCAATGGATGTAATCTATTCTCCATTGGGCAACTAGTGGCAAAAAAATGTTCTTACTATTACTGACAAGCAAAGTTGGAGATGAAGTAATGTGGTATGTTGCACCACTGTCGATAATTAATTGATGGAGGCGCAACAATGTTTGTAACAAACTTGAGGAAGCAGCATTAGCTTTAGGATTGGTGGATTGTGTTGTCCATTTACCCTGCATGATAGATAAGATTTGGTAGATTTGCAAATCAGAGAGCCCATTTGTCATCGATGGCACTTCTACATTATTGGACTTTCCTTGACGTTGCTAACTGAAGATTGATGGCTATCGTTGTGCTTGAAATGAGTGTTTCCTTTATTAGACATGTTTGATGCATGTTTAGGGTGTTCTGGTGGGTACCCATTCAGCTTCTAGCATTTTTCTCGTACATGATGGTCACAATCACAATAATAGCAATGCAAAGGTTTTTGATTAGATGGGTAGGAACAAGAAGACGAACATTGTCGGTGTCGAACATCCAGAGCCACCAGTTTAGCCCTTCGAATAACCATGGTTGATTTCTCCGTCGTCTCATGTGTAGCCCCCAGGCTTCACTGCTTCTTTTCTTGTACAATGGAAGAGAAGCCTTGGCAACATCAGGTATTGGATTCATCAACAAAATTTGCCCTCGAATTGCACTGGAGGACTCATTTAGTCCCATGAGAAATTGCATCAATCTATGTCTCTTATCGTCCACACCATAAGAGCAAATGGTGTCATTATAGGATCCTAGTTCATCCCATATTTTTTTAGCTTTGTGTAATAAGCTGCAACAATCATTGATCTTGAGCAAAACAAGTAATGCTCAATCTGAAAAATACAAGGAGCATTGCTTTGAGAAAAATGATCATGAAGGTCTTTCCATACCTCGTAGACGGTGGTTAAAAAAATAACACTATCTGCAAGGTATTGTATGAGTGAATTGAGAATCCTAGAGAGGATCGTATCGTTGCATTTTTTCGACAAAGCATAGTTGTCTAGTTTGGCTATGGCAGAAGACATTGGGGTGATCCCTTCTACGAAACCTGACTTGGAATTAGCGTTTAAAGAAATCGTCATGGCTCTACACCATGTCGAATAATTATCCCCATTGAGGGGATAGGAAAAAAGCATCATTCCTGGATGATCAGAATGGTGAAGAAAATATGGATTTGCAGCATCAAGCTTGCCTCCATTCGAAGGTTGTTGTTCCATCATGATAATGAGAAACAGCGAAAAAAGAAAAGCAAAAAGAAAGAGGGCAGAGAGCTAAGGTATTATTCCCTTCTCTCATACCTTGTAAAATAGGAAAATAATATTTTCCTTTGAATAAATTTTATTGAATCAGAAGACGTAGCTCTATACAAGAGATTTCCTACAATCATGCTAATCTATTCTAGGTAGTAGTATAAAAGGAAGCTAAACAAATGTACAACTAATACAATATATTTGTCTTATAAGAGCGTTTTACACACTTATTGTATGCCACAAATAAGGATAATTGTTAATAAATATGTTGAATATAATTTAATTCAATATAAATTGTGTTTTGCAGGACAACAATGATGAATACAGTGGAAATTAGGAGAAAAAATGAAAAGGGGCTAAAATGAAGCAAAATCAAAGTTTGAGGATTCAAGTGAAAATACTAAAAAGTTGTGTCGATTTCACGATAAAGACTCGAGAGTGTTAGACATCAATTGGATGAGGAAAGAAGCCAAAGGGATGATAGATCCATTACCCAACCATGGGGGAATTATAGAAGATGTGCTGATTAAAGTGGAGAAATCCAGCTTCTCATAGAAGAGGACATAAATATTCCAATAATCTTGAGGAGACCATTCCTAGAAACAGGTCGAACCTTGATCGATATGGAAAAATGTGAGATGATTATGAGGGTAGATGTGGAGCAAGAAGTATTTAAACTATATTATCCACCTAAACAGCCATCAGCCCTCGATGAGTGTCAGTGTATCAATGAAGATGAACTATCCCTTCAACAAAATTGCCAAAAGAGAAAATCGAAATTTGAAAGGTTTCTGGACATAGATGAGAATGGAGGATTCAAAGTTTGGAGAGTTAAAAGATGATGCAAAGTTGGAAATTGCAATGAGTGTACTGGTGAAATTCTTCGATTTGAACCACCATAAACTTACCTAAGTAAAGTCAAGCTATAGACTATAAACTACCGCTAGTTGCGAGGCAACCTAACATATCTTCCACTTTATTCATTTCACGTTATGCATTAGATTATGAATTTCTTTTTTTGAGTTTATATAATTTTTAACAATTTTGGTTATTCATCGTCTTTACAGGACACAAATAAAGGGTGAAAATAGTGCACTACTAGATTAATCAAAACTTGTGAATGCTAAACTTGACATTTTTATTGCACAAAACTCGTGTTGAGATGTTTTGTTAGTGATTTGGTTCATTATTTAGGAAATAGTTGAACATAGTGAATAAACCCGAATAACCTCTTTTGAGCTAAATCATGGTCCATTTTTAGAATAGTTTGGATGTGGTTGAGCTGTAGCAAGGGAACATTGAGATGAATAGGGATTCTGTGCATGATACTATCTTGTGTGGATTGTCTAAAACCAATGAGATGAAGATGAGGTAAAAATCTTAAGTTGGAGGTTAGTTTTAGAAACTGGATGTCCAAAAGAAAATGGGCATTGCACTAATCTTTGTGTAAATAAAAACACATGTTCTAGCCTATATAACTTGATTGATTAAGCGTGCAAGGGTTTAAAACCTAGTGCCATATGGTCATAGCAAAAGTAAATGTCTTCTCAAAGCTTTGCTCATTTGTCGATCCCGAAGTTAATGGAAGGTGATATGTTATCACTTGGATGAATATTAGTAAAACTAATTCTGATGGTAGTAAAGAGGGTGAAACTGATTTCCCATTCTTGATGAAACAAGTTTCTAGGGCATTTCCAGGAATAGTTGAGTTTATAAAGAAGATTTAAGGAGACTAGGATGCTGGAAATCAAAGAGGCTGAAATTATGGGTAGAACTGCTTAGTTATGTTGACTAGTTGAACTTGACTGGAGATTTCTAACAACAATGTGTACTTATGATTTATATGTTAGTGAAATTTATTATGAATGATTTAGCTTCTTCTTTTTACATAAAATTGTAGCTTCTCACAAGGTATTGAAATTGGCAAAAAAAAAAAAAACTAGTGAAAATGAATAAAATAAAAGGCTATGGTCATAATTGAAGCCTACATAATATAAAATAACCTAAGGTTTGAAAAAGATCAGTTTCAGCTTCAAGGATATGAAATCTAATGTTTTGCAATTAAGTTCTCATTTAAAATTGAAAATTCTTTCAAGGAAAGCTAAGAGCTTGTACTCCAAGTATATGGAATAAAACACAAAGTAAGCATATGGAAACATTTTATTTTTCTCCTACCAATTAATTAAGGAATAATAAAGCCTTTTTTACTCTTAAAAGATTAAAATATATCTCTTCAGATGAACAAAAATATCAAAAATAAAACTTCGCAGAACATAAAAGAAATCGAACATAAGAGTTTTTCACCTATTGAGGGGTCCGAATGTTCACGTGCTCTAAACGCTACTCATCCATTAAGCATCTATAAAGTAGATTATGTTCCAAATCACTAAAATCAAGCCAAGAATCAGTCCACTACAAATGTTCAAAGAAATTGACAGATTTCTTCAAGTTTCTCTCGCCTCATAATTTACAAGATTACAATGGTAAACCACTCACTCAATCTATCAATATACACTCAGTACATTTCAAATTTGTAAAGATTAATAGACAGAAAGAGCTTGAATCAAAGAGAAAACCCTAGAAGACGACTGAAAATAAAACAGCATACATACACTAATCTGTGTGAAAAATGGGTTAAGGCCCCATTTATATGGACCACAAAACATAGATCCAACAATGCCCACAAATACGTCACATGTAAGGCTAGATTGTCATTTAACCAAAAGACTCCAGAAATCGCATTTCGTATATGCATTTTTATCAATAATGATCAACGGTCAAAGAGATGACAATTAGTGTGGCAATCAACAATTAACAATCTCCATCTTGTTGAACTGACACATTCATTTCAGTTCATAAGCATGGATAATTGTCGATAAATATGAAGAATATAGCTTAATTCGATATAATATGTGTTTATAGGACATCAACGATGAAAGTGTGAGAAAATAGAAAAAAAGCAAAAAATTGGGCTTAAATGAAGCAAAAGCAAAATTTGAGGACTCAAGTGCAAATACTGAAAAGTTGTGTCAAACCTCATGATGAAGATTTGTGAGTGTTAGGAGTCAATTGGATGAAGAAAAACATCAATTGGATGAAATATCGTCAAAGTATGATCACACGTCAATTTCCAATGGAAAACGTTTTGCACCAATTTTCAGTCTCATATTAAAACTCATTGTTAACATGGTAAGGGATCGAATTGGAAGATGATATTTGAAACAAAGTTGTAGTAGCCCTTTGAATTAGTTTTTCAATGCATCTTGAATCACTACAATCGTACATCGGGAGTGGAAAATATGATCAAAATATTAAACGTTGTCCCCGGCGGAGAAAAATGTCAACACTATGCGGTTACATAGTGTTAATTCATTACGACCGCATAGACCACTACCGAGACCTTTTAGGCTGAATTTATTTGTTCTATGTGATCGCATGACTTTGTACTATACAGTTGCATAGAAGACCTCCGACATGAAAATTGTGGTTTCCTTATTTCGTTCCAACTCTTATGGAAATCAATCTTTTGGCAACTATATAAACTCTTAAACCGTCCTCAAACCCTAGGCAAACCTGGGGGAGATGTTTGAATCGTTTGAGAGAAAAATCAAGACACAAACAAGGAGAATAACATCACAACGCGAAGAATAAATTCAAGAATATAAATTGTTGATGTCGTTCTTTATTAAGTTTTCTGATTTCTTTTTTTCTATCATGTTAGGCTATATTTATATGTGTTAGGTGAACGATAAACCTTGTGGTATGATATTTTAATTCCTAGTTTTACTTTGTTGACATTAAAACTCGTTTTAAATTATTGAGTGAATATATATATATATATATATATATATATATATATATATATATATATATATATATCTTATCTTTTATCTCTACAATTATATGCGCAATAGTTGTATGAGTGTGGTGGCTTATTTTATACATTCAAAAGAATGGAAATAAGCTCGACAGGCATAAATCATGGTAGGATCTGATAGGGGATAGAAATATACCACTATGATTTACGTGAATTTCTAAGTGTTTACAAAAGTCATGCATTCTTGTATATTGCGTTTGTCAAATAAATAATCAAATGGTGTGCAAAAATATGTTCAATTCTACTCGAGAGAGATTATTGAATAAGTTAGAAATATTAATTCTTCATCAATACAAACGTGCTGTCAATTTTGTACAATTAGAATTAAAATAGACCATTGCATGGGGATTCGCTAACCTAGTGCTTTTCTTTTCTATTAGTTACTTCAATTTGCATTCAATCATATAATTTGTATTTAGTTCAATTAATTCATACACTATTGTTTTCATTTAGTTTAGGTACAATTTAGTTACAAAACTCAATCATATTTCACGTTTCGGTTAAGGTCAGAATAGATAAAATTGAACTAGTAAATCTCTATGGGAACGATATTTAAACTCTAAAATCCATTTTATTACTTGACCGATCCGTACACTTGCCGTATTTTTTATTCGAAACATATTTTCGTACAACATGAACTAATTTTGGTCTTAACTCGAGTGTCTGGAACTTCAAAAACAATGCATCACTTCCTCCGGTAAACTTGTGAAAACCAGAAAAAATAAAAAATAAAAAACTTAGAGTTAGCTTAAACTACAATAAAATAAAACTACATTGCATGTTATTCTAAGCATTACACCTTTCAAGTAACATTTAGAATTTTCAAGCAATTTTTAAATTTATTTCAGGGAAGAACTTTGGTACCAAGGTCAAAAGAATTGAATTTAGTAGGAATTTTAAATAGTGTAATCATAAATTTATCCACACCATGTCTCCAACAAAATAAAATTTTATATAAACATTCTTAGTTCTATCATGATATACAGGATTCTTACTAAAATTGATTGCACTTTGATTATCAGCAAAAACAAGGATCCTTCAATAAACCCCTTAATCATAGTCTCTTACATGTCATCACAATCTACTATATATTCTGTCTCAATAGTTGACAGAGCCACAATCTTCTGCAATTTGGATTTTTAACTATTGCACTCATCACATAGAGTAAAGATATAAGAAGGTGTTGATCTTCTTCTATATAAGTCACTTACAAAGTCAAAATCTGTGTAGTTCTTAAAAATTATGCCTTCATTATACCTTTTAAAGATCAAACCTAATTCATATGAGCTTTTCAGATATCTCAACGTCCATTTTATAGCAATCCAATGTGTCTCACCCAAATTTACCATATATCTGCTTAGAATACTTATGACATGAGCCAAATCAGGCCTAGTACACACCATCAGCCACATAATAGATCCAACAGTATTAGCATAAGGTATTTTATTCATTCTTTCAAATTCTTAATCTGTTTTAGGTTATTGCTTACTTGATAGTTTAAAAAGGTTTGAAAGAGGCACGGAAACAAGTTTACAATCAGAAGCAGAGAATATTTCCAGCACTTTAGTCACATACAAAAATTGATCCACATAAAGAGTATAATTTTCCATGTCTCTTTTAATTTCCATACCTAAAATTCTTTTAGCTTGACCTATATCTTCATTTCAAACTCCAGATTTTAACTTTGATTTCATTCTACCTATTTCTTTTCTATTATGGCAGGCAAGTAGCATATCATCAACATAAATCAACAGATAAATAGATTTAGAACCACATGCGCCTTTATAAAAGAAACATGAATCAAAATTGCTTTTGACAAAATCCAGACTTTGAATATATGAGTTAAATTTCTTATACCATTGTTTAGAGACTTGTTTCAAACCATAAATTGATTTTTACAATAAACACACTTTTTCAGATTTTGATTTTATTTCAAATCCCTTAGGCTGACTCATATATATAATTTCATCTAGAACGTCATTTAGGAAAGTTGTTATAACGTGAAGCTGATCCAATTGCCAATCAAAATAGCAATCAAGGCAACTAAGATTCTGATAGAAGTATATTTAGTAACAGGTGAAAATATCTCATTATAATCTATGCCTTCCCTTTTTGTAAATTCTTTTGCTAATATTCTAGCTTTGTATCTCCTATTTTCAATATTGGACTAGCTTCTTTAATTTTATAAAGCCATTTACAATCAACTACATTTTTTTACTTTTAGGCCTGCCAATAAGAATCCGAGTTTTACTCTTTATTAAAGTGTCTATTTCATCTTTCAATGCTTCTTTCTAAACAACCAACAGATTCTTTACAGTTAACAGCTTTTTCATAAGTAGTAGGCTCAGAATCAAACGAGTCCAAATGTATTTCTTCTACTCATATCTCTAGTTAACTGGTAATCAGCTAAAGTGGGATTTTGAGACTAATTTCAATATTTATATCGGATTGAGCTTGATCTGTTTTCGATTGAGATGTCTCCACCTCAATTTGACCATCAGGTTCAATAGTGTCCGAACTTTGATTTTTTAAAATAGTTTCTTTATCTAATGATTTTTTATCAGAATAACAGTAGGAAGAAACAACACAGGACATATGATTTTCATTAAAATTGACATTTCTACTTAAAATGAACTTAAAGCCACTTTGTTCTTTAACCCAAAGTATACTCCTTAGTTTTTTCCCCATAACCCAGAAAAGTATATTTTAAGGATCTTGGTTCAAATTTTCCTTCACTTTGATGGGAATAAGTTGTAAAGCTAATAATTTGAAGTATAGAGAAATTTGTATGCTTTCTAGACCACATTTGTTCAGGGAGTTTAAAATTAACAGCACTAGAGGGAATTTTCTATTTATAAGATATGTTGCAGTTTTTAAGGCCTCCTCCAAAATAATTTGGGAAGACTAAAATTGAAGAGCGTACACCTAACCTTTTCTAGTAGGGTTCTATTTATTCTCTTAGGTACATCATTCTGCTGAGATGTATAAGAAACTATCCTATGTCTCAGAATTTCAAATTCCTCACAAAAAGAATCAAATTCAAAATTACAGAATAGTAGTTTAATTTTCTTATTTGTTTTATTCTCTGTCAATAATTTTCATTGCTTAAAATTTTGAAAAGTATCAATTTATGTTTCATCTAAGGTCAATATTTTTCTTGAAAAATTACCTACTATAAAGAGCTGAAACCTAAACCACTAAGAGTGTTCAAATGCTGGTCCCCAAAGATCAACATGTAAATATTTAAGAATGGTTGTGGATGTATGAATGCCAATTTTAAAAGGCATATGTTTTGCTTTCCCATAACACACTTGACAAAATTTAAGTTGTTCGATTTTATCATTTCCAAAACACTCTATTCTTAAGTAATCCCCCCTTTATCACTTACGTGGCACAACCTCTTATGTTAGATTAAAGACTTACCAGAATGTAAATTTGCTACAGCATAGCTATTGCAAACTAATGGTTTAGCCTGCATAGTGTAAATTCCATTCACCTTGGAAGTAGAAATTACTTACTATTCAGAAAAATTTTAGTGAAACATTTATGGATTCTTATATCATATTATCTAACTCCCCTAGAGAGATTATATTTCTCTGCTGGTCAGGACAACTCCAGAATATGATTGTTTTCGAGCAAAATGTTAAGTTTCCCCATGCTCTTTACCTGACAACTCGTCATTTCCCATTTGAACATGTGTACCATTTGAACCATTCTTTTTTACATGTGGAAGGTGCAACCAGAACCAGAATCAACAACCCATTAATTTGAATTCCTTGTGGCTGCAATCACAAGGACAACACCTTGCATTTCAGAGTTATTGTTACAAACTATAGCTGCTGATCCATCAGAATTTGATTTTTCTTTCCTGTCAGCAACTTTCTTGAAACAATCCTTTATAAAATGACAAGACTTTTCGTATCTTGGTGTTATTTGTATCAAACATTGGAAATTCAAATATAGTTTCCAGATATTTTATTTAAAAACATAAGAATAGAAGGTGAGGTTGGAAAATTGTTTGTGATCACATTGTCTTTCCAATATATAACAATGTTTAATTGGGTACTAGGCGCTTTATCTCCATGAGGCAAGGCATTAGCCTAGAGACGCCCACCCTCACAAACAATCCATACTAAAACTAATTAACTGAATTAAAAGTTTAACTTACAAACAAACATAAAAATTAAGAAAGTAGAAAATAATAAGTTCTAAAAATAGTAATCATGTCTATTACTAAAAGTAGTGGAGACAATATGTTCTTAATTCTTTAATGGGATCATTAACAGTCGGCATCATACTCATTATGATCACCAAATCGCAATGGTGTATTCTCCTTCTCGTTTTCCTTCTGTGTAGTAGAAGAAAGAAAATAAAAGACCTCTTTATACACTTTATGTTAGAAATAACTTCAAAAGCTAAACAAATAATTAAATGTTTGAAAAAAATACAAGGCAAATGGGCGAACACCTTAGATGGCTTTCAGGCTTAAGCATCATTAAATCAAGGTGTAAGCCTCATTAATGGCATTTTTGGTTCGGGTTTAAAGGCATTTTACGATAAGCTCACTTGAGGCAGGATTCAGACGTAATCTTGAAATGGTTTTTAAAATTATGTTCTCCAAAAGGTATTAACTTTGGAAAAGAAGCAGCCATGAAAATCTATTGTAACATAGTTGATATTTAAGAAGTATAACACTTGAGTTTGACATTAGATAAATAAATCAAATGGATTAATAATGCTGGACTTTAACCGAACGCCTCAAACATGAAGATCTTGGTTCAATGAAAAAAGTGATCGAGTGAGTGCAAGAACGATAAATTTGTCTCTAAGGCAAAGTTTTCGGTACACATAATGTGAAAGGGTTTAAATTAAGCTACATAGCTTTTAATCTCTTATATGACATATCTATATATGGATTACTTTAATTACATAAGTTTTCTTGACAAGTCGACCACTACTAGAAAATGCGGCTTCAGATACGAAAATTTCCGTCGCTAAAGCTTTAAATTCCGTCTCTAAAGACTTTCACAAACGGATTTTATTTGTCGGTAAATCCGTCGGTAAAATGTCCGCCAGTATTTTTACCGACGAAATTCTTTGTCCGTCAGTAATTAGAGACGAAATATTTCGTCGGTGTTTAGCGACGAACAAATTTGTAGCTAATTAGCAACGGTATTAACTACAATTTTTCCGTCGCAAATTACCTACGGATTTAAGTGCATTGGTAATTAGTTACGGATTTCCCATCATTATTTCCGTCGCAAATTTGAAAAAAAAAAATTTTAAATTGAATAACTATTTAAATTATTCTTTTCTAGGGAAGTTAATAAATTAAAATTTACAAACACTCAAAATTAATTAAAGTTCAAGAGAAACAAGATAATATATGGACATTTCAATATAGACCAATTTTCAGCTGCCCAAGACTCTCTGAGGACCAAGCTGCCCACTGCAGTAACTTGAAGGCACATCAGAAAGTTCGTGCCTTCCTCTCCACTCCTCACTAGGCTTCAAAGTGATAGGTTTTTCCACTACAGTAGCCTCAACACGCAGCATGTGCTTGTATTCATCATCTCCAAAATCAACCATTGCCTTTGCCTTCTTATCCCAATGATTCCATACAACTACAAGCAAAAAACAAAAGCTCAATTCCACCTCAAATCTAGAAAATTATAGTAAATGCAGATTGATCATAAACTGACAACATAAATCACCTACTCTAAAAATAAGAGAAATTAACAATAACTTAAAGCACGATAGGAGAATTGATTATTCTATTTTTTTGGTTATTGATTATAGATAGACATGGGTTATTAAATATTTGTAATATAATTTAAGTAGGAAATTTTTTATATTGTGTCCATTAACAAGTAACAACCAAATTACTAATGGGGCATTCACGAGATAAGAGTCCCTTGATCAAGTCTGATTTTAATGGAAATAAATACTAAAATATGAGGAGGAAGAAGCAGAAGAGAAACATAAATCACTGGAAAATGAAGGGGAAAATGGTGCTTAAAACCAGACAAAGATGGATACATTATAAAGGATATCCATGTGCATGTGAAACTTTTTGGATGAACAATGGAATCACATATGCAAACTAAAGAATGTAACTTGTTATTAAAAGCTTTCCTAAGAGCTAAAGTTAAAACCCAATACTTGAAAAGCCAAGTTGTTAATTTATGATGTATAACCAAATGTTACTGAACGGTGCCAATGAATCTGTTTTCTTGAACCGCCATGATTACCACTTCAAGTCATGCCATGATCACTTACACCCAGCTAGAAGTTAAAAGCTCATCGAAATAGATCAATCAAAAGCATCAATTTCAAGTTACTGGGAGCAAAAGCAAGTTATGCCCAAATCAAGAATCAAGTCAAATCAAGTCAAATACTCTCATTAAGTTCACCAATCTCTAATGATCCATTCTCATCCCCTCAGTAATTCACATTGCAATATTGGAAGCAATTCATAGTGCAATTCATAGAGTAATTCACATAGCAATTCACAGAATTACAGATTCACAGAGGCACGGAGCAATACTACAGACAGAGACTACAGACTACAACATTCAAGAAATTTCAATTAGTCAGTAGTCACCAAGGCAAACCCAGCTTTCCAAATCAACAATGCCCAAAGATTAGTTAGCATCAAACAGAGACTATAGACTACACAAATTTCTTGAAAACTATTTGACAAATCAATTTGATTAGCATTCCAATTCAACAAGAGATGCCTGAAATTGGGATGCAAGTTTATTTCCAAATTCAGAATTAGGGAGGCAAGAGATGCCTGAAATTCTGCTCAGAGCGATTAACAAAAGTAAGTCCATTGATAGCGGAATGCAGAAGAAGTCATTGAATCCATGCTTTTTCGCTAATACATCAATTGAAATAGACAGAATCTCTTATAGTTGAAGAGAATAAAAAAATCATTAATTATAGTGTCCGAAAAGAATGCTTGAAGTCTAAACCTACTAAGAGTTTTCTAGCTAATTTAGTTTTCTGTATCGTCCTTGATTGGAAGTTGGAAACAAAGAAGAGTAATTGGACATATCAATTTAATTGAAGGAGACAAATTCACATCTCATGCTCCAAATGGTAGATTCTCTGAATCTCTATGACAAATACACACTAAACAACAAAATATAAAGATTGGCAGGCATCATAGTTACTTATAAAGGTGCAACTACTCAGACTCCTAAATCGACAACAACTTACAAAACTATTTTCTCCATAAAAATTGTTATGTTAATTGAACATAGCAATTAACATAAGCGAATTTAGATTTCCATCATGGTGAGAGAGAAGATTCAGATCAAGAAAATCGAAAATGCCACTACCCGGCAGGTCACTTTCTCCAAAAGAAGAAGACAGCTCTTCAAGAAAGCAAAAGAACTCTCAGTTCTTTATGAAATCCAAATTCTCAATCACAAAACATAATGCGAAACGTAAACAAAACAGTAAAAAATGTAGAAAATTGATCAGAAATTCAGAACTCACGAGCAAACGACGGACTGGCGGAGTCACGGTCGACAGGCGCACAGCTACAGCTTCTAGTTCTGGGCTGAAGGCATCTGTCGGGCCCGTCTGGTCTCTGGACTTCCGTCGGCATGAAGGGTTGACTGGCTGAAGGCGTGGAGCGATGGAGGAAACACGGACAGAAGTGAAGATTGAAGAGTTGTATTGAAGTGGGGAAGGTTTAGGTTAATTTTTTAAAAAAAAAAAAACCAAACAAACAAACAAAAGAAAAGAAAAGTACCTAAAAATTCTGGGTAGCCCATAGAAGATATTTAGTCAATTTTAGAGGCAAATCAAATTTTAGGTGGGAATTAAAAAATTTTGAGTTTTCAGACGGAATTTTTTCGTTGGTAACTATATAATACTTTTAAAAATTTACTTACAATGTTTACCAACATATTTCAACGTTGTCACTAAATTATTTAATTTATTATTTATTATTTTTAAATTTTTACCGACGGATTAGTAACAAAAATGTACCCACGAAAATCTTCCGTTGATAATTCTGTTGTTAATTTAGTATTTAGTTTTTAATAATGAAAAAGTAATAATTCGTTGCTGATTCGTTGTTAATCTGTTGGTATTAGCAACGAAAAACGTTCGTTGCCAAATATCCATCTCTATTGCCTCACTTTCTAGTAGTGGACCTATATAAAAGTTAGAGGTAGTGCCGTATCTAGGTGGGTATGGCTAGCTACATAAGATTTCATAAAAAAATCATTATAAAAGACACGAGACATGTTCACATGTCGATATACGTATACATAAAGGATATGCAAACATGGGCTTGAAGTGTTTCCCAATAGCCACACAGGGTCACTAGTTTAAAGCTTGGCTAGCACGTCACCTTGGTTAAATTTCAGATACTATCACTAGTAGAGGTTCAAATTCAAAAGGCACCTTCATATACACATAAGTTTTGTGACGTCTTTACAAGAAATTTTTTAAAAATTCATTCACTTTTAAAATAGTGGAGGATTGTTGGAGAATTTTCAAAAGAATGTCATTTTGGACAATTGTGATTAAAATGGAGGATAAGAAACATCAATTATCGAAGGATGCCGAGAGTATATAATTGGAGTCATTTGAAGAGAATAATAATAATAATAATCTACCTGGTGCGTGCAAGCGTTGGCTCGGGTGTGTACACACAAGCATTCTGTCTATCTGGTACGTGCACATACTGTTTGACGAATGCCAGCGCCAAAATGATGGTTTACTGTGTCTGTACACACAAGCATTCTGTCTATCTATTAGAATTTACCATTTTTGGTAAATTTTCACTAATTTCGCATATTCAGCTATATAACCCGGCTTGTGGGTTCTTTTTCACTCAGTTGTTGAATAATAAAGATTTCTTATCGTTTCATTTGGTGTTCCTCTTGCTTTATTCTCTATCTTTGTCTATTGATCCCAGCCTGCAAAATAATCGTTATTCTGCCCGGCGTCAAGTCGTCTTTCATATTGCACGACACAAACAACATTATGCATCTTTTCTTTCTCATGAGCTATACAGTGGGAGCAAATATCGTCTTGATGATAGCAACATTATTTTCCCATTGTTGTCTACTTTTCCACCCCTACCATTGAAGATAGTTCCAACATCATGCAATTATTATAATACTTTGCCATGGTAGGATTATTCCAAAAATTTTAAATTCAGGAGAGCCTTCACGGTCTTGCTTAGAAATTTTTGTTGGTAAAATAATATGTAATATAATGAATTTGCCATGCAAAATTATATATTCAATAAATATCCTTTTTCGTAAGTGAGAAATTGGACAGAGTTTTCGAGTTATGAATGAAAGGAATAAAGGGAAAATTAATACAATCAAGGTAAAAAATTTGATTCTCTCTCATTAAGGCGATAATGCCTTGTCTTGTCAAACACCTCTTCCAATATACAACAATCTCAACTTGTAATAGTAGCACTCAAAATTAAAAGACTTGACAAACCTACTAATATTTTTCCGCACCTCTCCTCGAATCATAATTTTCTTTTAATTTTTCCCTCAAAATCTCTTTTTAGTTAAGTTAAACTCAAAGAATAGCAAGGGTGTGAACGAGAAACGCTTCAACACATTTTCTTTCTTTATATTTCAAGAAATCAAGGTAGCTGGTGCTAAAGATTTACAATTTTCGTTCATTATATATATATTATGTTTATGACCAAAGGGTGCACCAAGTGATATTAGTTCTAGTGAGCTTAAAATTCACACCTATGTTGACAAATTTTCAGATCAAAGGATGGTCAAGGAAGTGGAATTCACGTGGATTGCGGAGGATCCGAAAAGAGAAAGGTGCTTCATTTGTTTAATTAGTCACATTTGAAGAGTTTCTAGTTCTTACTAGTTGTGCAACATCTGTTTAATTTAGAAAGAAAAAATGTTAGTTTATCATTCTTTAAGACTTTCCTAGTTCTTTTTCTTGATATGAACATTGAGATTTTTAATTGGTTTTAAGTATGCATATAATTAATGTTGCTAAAGATCGTTAATAATTTTCAGCTTATTGCCAAAACTTTGTCGCGTCACCCAGAACAGAGTTATTTGAATGGTTGGACAAAACTAGTGAGGTTTGAAAGCTCTATGAGTCCTCTGTCCATTGGCTTTGGATCAAGTCAATTGAAGATTGGTAGAATAAGTTATGTCATTTTCTGTGTGCTATGTTCAGTGTACACAAGAACAATCTTTTTTTTATAAAAAATATGTTCGAGTGTCCATTTGGTTACCTAAATGAAGTTACAAAATTCTGAAATTTTACTGTGTTGTACTTTGATGAGTTTAAAAAATTCATTGAATTATCAATTCGATAAATGGTCCAAATAAGCATGATCATTGGATAGCACATTACTGAATTTAATTCCTTTAATGTAAGCTAACATTTATTTTAATCCTATCAAAGTTATGTACCTTAAATCGTTTGTTTCCAATCATTTTTGGAACTTGTAATAGAATGTAAGGGTAAACTACAAATTAAAAAGGAAAATAAGAAAACATTTAATTTAACCCCAATTTTTTCTTATTGAAAAAAGGGCACATTGTTGTTTTTATAAAAAAATTCAAATACCAAGATTTAGGTCGTTATAAATAAGGAGCTATAGTTTGATGAATAGTTCAGAGTCTGAACAAAACTCTCAAATGTGCTCCAGAAGGTCGTTATAAATAAGGAGCTATAGTTTGATGAATAGTTCAGAGTCTGAACAAAACTCTCAAATGTGCTCCATATTCTTCATCTCTATCACTACGAATAACTTTTATTCTTTTGCTAAATTTATTCTCAACCTCATTCTTGTACTGCTTAAATGCCTCGAAGCTCTCATCTTTGCTTCTTTGTATATAGACATAACAGTGTCTTGTGTAATCATTTGTAAAGGTAATAAATTACTTTTTACCACCTCTAATTTATACAAACTTTAAACAACATATATCACTATGAATTAATTATAGAAAACATGAGTTCCTTTCAATCAAATGAAATGATTTTTTGGCTATTTAATTAGCTTCTACAAAAATCTCGCATCAATGATTTTGATCAAATGAAATTGAAGGTAATAGATATAAACTTACTAGTTTCCTAAAGTATTAACATTAGCATGTCATTGTTTATCGTGCCATAAAGTAGAAGACTCGAAATGTTTAATTGTCACATCATGTCTCCCAAAATAGATGACATGAACTTATAATACTAGAACTTCAAATTATAAGACTTAGTGAACCTACTAATGTTTTAATCTCTCTGAACCAAATGAGGATTAAAAGATGCACAAAATTAATATTTAGGACTAGAATACAAAATTCGGAATAGTAAGGGAATGAAAAGAATAATTATTTAGACCTGCTCTAAGTCCAAGTCCAAGTCCAAGGACCCACACATGAGCTGAGCTGAGAGATTGGACGGAGGGCGACGACGTGTGTGAGGACTTTGGCCTAACCTATTAGAATGTTGGTCATCTTCCCTTCAAAGACTATTCTTACCCTTGGGTCCCAAATGTGTGGTTGAAAATGAGTAGAAAAATAAAAAAGAAAATGTTAATGTGTACCAAACAGGGGCTAATTGTTGATTTTGATTGAGAATTTTAATTGGATTTTAATCCAAGCCAACTAAGAGCTTAATTTTTCAAACTTAAGTGTTTATATCAATTACATTGAGGGAAAACAAACAAACATAAGGAGATTAGGTGTCAATAGGACATCAGATGTTTTAAAACTAATTCATACACATATCTGTGAGTCATTCACTTTGATTTTTTAGAATGTTCAACAATAATTACTATATTCATAGACGGATTTTTCTTCCTATGGCCACCTATATCTCATCTATGAGAAATTCAAAATACTGGACATGTTCAAGGCATACAAGACTGAGGTTGAAAATCAACACAATAAAAGAGTTTTAACAAGTCAGATCTTACCATAGTAGTGAATACTATGACGATATGACAGATCGGGAGAACAACGTCCAGGCCTTTTGCTAAATCCTTATGGGAATGTAAAATCGTCTCACAGTACATCAGGATCTTTCTAGGTATAGAAACACTAAAGACTGCAGCTTCAATTCTCAATATAGTTTCAAGTAAAACAATTGTTAAGGGGTTACAATTTTTTACAAAAAAAAAAAAAAAAGATCCCACGATTAGGTTAATTTTTGAAATGAAAAAATGTTTGATTCCTTGAGGATGCAGAGTTTTGCAGGAGAGATAAGGCTATATATATATATATATATATATATATATATATATATATATATATATATATATATATATATATATATATATATTTCTTTTGTTGCAATTGACAATGATCAAGATCAGGGACAAATTCTTGTTCCAAATCTTGTTCAAAAAGCAATTTCGGATCAAAACAATATTACAAAAATCTCATGTACACAATCAAGAGATTGTTTCAGAGAAACAAACTCAACAACCTCAAGAACAAATGTCATTAAGGAAATTCACTATAAAAATGAGAAAGACAATTCTGAATGACTTTATAGTCTTTCTCCAAGAAAATAAAGATGACATCGATTGATAAAAGAAGAATTGATCAATCAACTTTCACAAGACATGCAAAAGAATAATTTTAAAGAGGGGATTGATGGCATACATAAAGAGATAAAGTTCAAAAGTAACAATGACATTTAGGAACTCGTCATATTGCCTGAAGGTGTGAAATACATTGGTTTTGATTGGATATTTAAAACCAAGAGGAATTCGAAGGGTATGGTGGAAAGATATGAGGCATATCTTGTTGTAAATGACTTTACTCAAATGAAGATATTTCGATTTTTACGAAAGACTCTTTTAGAACAATTATGTCATTTGTGACACATTTTGATCTTAAGTTATGTCAAATGGTTTACAAATTAAAGAAATACATCTATGGGCTTAAGGTGGTTTCTCGAAATGGTATCACAAATTTTATCAAATAATTATCTCATTTGATTTTGATATGAATTCAATTGATGATTATGTATATCACAAGTTTAGTAGGAGTCAGCATGTTTTTGGTATTGTATGTCGATGATATATTGCTTGTCTGCAATGATATCTTAAAAGATTTAAAATGTAAATATATAATTTAGGTGATGCTCATATTGATAAGGGAGACAATTTTAGTCTCAATTAATGCCCGACTGATTAATTTAAAGAATAAAAAATACATGAAATTTCATATGCTTCAACAATTGAGATTTTAATATATACTTAAGTTTGTACACATTTGGATATAGTATCAATTGTTGAAATTCTAGACAGACATTTAACTAACTTTAGAATGAAAATTTGGAAAGCAGTCATGAGGTTATTCAGTATCTATAGAGAATTAATGATTGCATGATTACTTTCAGGAAAATCAAACTAATTGGAGATCGTTGGATATTCCGATTCTAATCGTGGAAAATGACTGTAAAATATTGTCACTAAGCTGCATATTTTGGATTAATTTGAAAGACCACTTTAGTTATTCTGTGACATAGCAGTCTTATATTCCAATAGGAACTTGATTATGTCAAATTTTATAGACATTAAGTTCTTAGTTGTCAAATAAAGAATTCAAAGTGGTTAAATTCTATAAAACATATTAGGACAAACTCTATAACATGGATCCATTTACTAAATAGCTACCACCTAAGGTCTTTCGTGAGCATAATACTCAAATGAGTGTTGCGTCTTTTGATGATATGTCAATTTAGTTGAAATTTGTATTTAGATGTTGTTTGTTTTAAACACATATTTTTGTCCATGGATATTCGATTTATTTCAGTGATAAAGTATTCAGTTTAGTTTTCACTCTAATTAAAGTTTTTTTTTTCTTTTTTATCTCATAAGGTATTAAAGAATAAAATAGAACCATTGGAAATAGACATATTTACATTGCATGTAATTTACATCCTACGCATCCACATTTTATCTATGTCATTTGATTGTGTTGATATACGTGACCATTGATGGGTTTAGTTATGATACTTGTAACAAAAACTGCTTTGATCCTATATTAACATAATCAATGGACGAGATTGTTTAGAGATATTTTTGCTTAAGATAATAAAAGTTTTGAACTCATAAGGTTATACGCATTTATAAGGTAACATATGTGAACCAAGTGGAGATTGTTGGGAAATTATTTAATTTGCTATGTGGGCCAACATTTGTAATTAATCGTGTATAAAAGCTATCTTAAAGTTAAGCCAAAATTAAGGGAAAATTACCAAAAACCAGGGGTTAAGTTTGAGGTTTTAAAAAATCAGGTTTTACATTTATTTAATCAAAAATCAGGTTTTAATTTCACAATTAATAATAATATTTTAAATTAAATTAATCTAATATACCCACCCCACCACCTACCCCACCAACTTTATTTTAAATATAACATTATATCATATCCAAACCCTAATCCATTTCCTATCTATTTCCTCTCACCCGCCGCAGCCACCGCCCGCCGCCGTCGATCACCGGTCGCCTCCCCCTCCCCCTCCATCTTCCTCCCTTCCCCTTCTCCGCTCCCCCTCCCCCTCCCCCTCCATCTGCTGCGACGTAGCGATTCGCAGCAGCGAAGCCCGCCCGCCACCGCCACCGCCACCGCCGCCGCCGGTTTGTTCCCCTCCCCCTCCCTTCCCCTTCTCCGCTCCCCTTCCCTTCCCCTCCCCCTCCATCTGTTGCGGCTGCTGTGAATCGCTGCTGCAGACAGCAGCGATTCGCAGCAGCGAAGCTGCTGCCGGTTCAGCAGCGGTAGTAGCTTTGCTGTGACGCTGCTGCCGGTTCAGCAGCGAAGGTGGAATTATTTGCACATTTTGCAGCAGCGAAGGTGCAGCAGCGTTGTGACTGTGACCAAGTTATTGATTTGTTTTGTGTATGTGATTTGTTTTGCAGCAGCGAAGGTGCAGCAGCGTTCCACATTTTTTTGATTTTGCGGTGGTGACTGTGACCGTTGTGATTTGTTTTGTGTATGTGACCAAGTTATTGAACTGTGACCTAGCTATAGTTGATTATTTTGGTGTCTGTGACTTAGCTATTTAACCGTGACTCACAAATTTGAAAATATGTGACCTGTGACATATATATTTTTTGATCTGTGACCAATAAAATGATCTGTGACCAACAAAATTTCTTAACCTGTGATCAATAAAAAATCTGTGACCAACAAATATATGATCTGTGATTAACAACTTTGGAAATATGTGACCTCTGTGACTAAATTAAAAAACTGTGACCTATACTAATTTTAACTCGTGACTACATTAAAAATCTGTGACCTATACTAAATCTGTGACCGACAAATTTTAAAAATCTGTGACCTATACTGGTCGGAATCTGACCAATCGCCGGAATTAAGTGGCGGCGGAACGATCACAGGAGTGGTCGTCGGAGTATTCCCCGTCGCCGGAACAGTCACGGTGGCCGGGGCAGTGGGGGTGGGGCTGGAGGTGGTGGGTGGGTGGGTTAATTATATTATATTATAGTTAAATATTTAATTTAATATAATTGTAAAATATAATTAATTAATTTTTGAAAAACCTGATTTTTGCAAATTTAAAACCTGGGACCTGATTTGTGATTTTGGGAAAGAAAAAGCATGATCCATGCACTTTTCCACAAAATTAAAGTAATTGGACTTTGGGCATCTAAATAAAGTGTGGGCCGAAATATATGTGTAGAGACCGGATCCATTAGGATTTATATTTGACGATGGATCGAATACATATAGAAACGGGAAAATTAAAAAAAACCAGGTGTTTGAAGATTCTAATTCAAAAATCAGGGACCAAATTTTATTGTTCAAAAATCAGGTAATATATTTTAATACTAACCCTAATTTATCAATTTCACTCCCTCACCTCTCTCTCTCTATCTCCTCGCGCCTCATTCCCCTTCTTCGTCTCCCCTCCCCTTCTCCTTCTCATTCCCCTTCCCCTTCCCCGTCTCCCCTCCCTCTTGTCTTTCAGCGTCGCAACGCTGCTACCGGCAGCGTCGCGACGCTTCTTCGAACGGCGGCAGCGTTGCTGCCGTTCGCAGCAGACCGTCGTGCTGCTGCGAACGGCAGCGACGCTGCCGTCGTTCAAAGCAGCTTCGCGGGACGCTGCTTTGAACAGAGTAGCGTCGCACGACACTGCCGTTCGCCCGCTGCCGGCTGCCGTTCAGGGTGTGTGTGTGTGTGTTTGTGTGTGTGCAGTGAACGGGGAGCTGATGTTTTAGGAGAAAACAGATGGTTTTGGTGTGTGTGTATGTGCTGTGGCTGCGTGGTGGTTACAGTGGAGCAGAAGTTTAGGAGAAATTGGATGGTTTTGGTGGCGATTTTTGGTGTATATGTGTGCAGTGGCTGCGTGGTTTGTGCTGTGGGGTGTATATGTGTTCTGTGTCTACTGTTGGGTGGCTGCGTGGTGGTTACAACGGAGCAATTTGGTAGAAAACGGATGGTTTTGGTTGTTTGTGCTGTGGGTGTGAAGGCACTGTGACTGGCGGCGGCGGCGGCGGTGGCGGTGGTAGTTTTGACGGTGATGGGATTAAGAGTTTGTGATTTTGATTTTGTGATAAAAAATATAATCTGTGACCTTAAAATTTAATGATCTGTGACTCTGTGACCAACCATTTTGTTATCTGTGACCTAAAAATTTTATAATATGTGACTGTAGAAAAATCTGTGACCAATTATTTTGGAAATTTGTGACTGTGTGACATATAAATTTTGATCTGTGACCAATTAATTTTGGAATCTGTGACCAACGAATTAATTGTGACCTATAAAATTTTTGAACTGTGACCGTAAATTATAAATATGTGACCAGAATGGTCACCGGAAATAGTCGCCGGAATAGTTGCCGGAATCGGAGCAATCGTCGGAGAAGAGTGGTGGTCGAAATGATCGCCGGAGTGGTATGGATAATGCATGTGGGATGGGTTAATTATATTATATTAGAATTAAATATTTAATAATCAATTAATTTAATAATTTATTATTTCATTTAAAAAAAATAAAAAAGAAAAAAAAACCTGATTTTTGAATTTTCAAACAATAAACCTGATTTTTGATTTGGTGTAAAGTAAACACCTTATTTATGAATTTTTCCCTATAGAAACTATATGTATGGTTATGATCCACAATTCATATATAATTCTCATTCTTTGTGTCATTCCATCAACACAAGAATACAAGAAAAGACATTTTGAAGAGGAAGATCCACAAACCCACAATCAAGAATCAAGAAAAAGGTTTAGAGCAATTAAATTGAAGAATAAGATATCAAGATTTAAATATCTGAATTCAAGATTCATTATTCAAGATACAAATCAATAGATCAAGGTATGTTCCGCATTAATTAATTTTCTTAGTGATTTGACATAGAGATCTTGAAAATTATGTAAAGTTTATAAAGTTTAATTTTCATGAAAAATTCAACAAAAATCACTTAACTGGTCTCTAATTTGTTTTAGTGCATTTACTAGTAGGGCTAAACAAAAGTTTCGAATCGAATCGTACCGTACCGAATCGAACGATTCTTCTTGAATTAAATCTCTGAATGGGTTTATGAATCGAGAATCGACGGCTTTAGTTCTATTCTCGATTCTAGACCAAAAACTAAATAACCGAATAAGAATCAAATATCCCTAATTTTTTTTAATTTTTTATCTTAAATAAGTTAAATTATTTTTTTTAATAAATTTGCTATCTAATTAATTTAGTCTGAACTCGAAGTATGAATTTACTATTTCTAATTTCCAACCAAGTCCAACTTAATCAAATTGACCTAAGTGTTACCCAAGTTTCTTATTTTACCGTAGTGTCTTTCCTAATGTTTTATTATTATGAACTCATCATCTTCCTCTTTGATTTAAAAGTCAAATCTACGAATAACTCAATAAAGAGAGGTGTAAAAAAATATCACGACATTGGACTATATTATTTTGTAAGAGTTAAGATTGAACATGTCATGATCGAATTAATGTAACGTTATTGTAATATAAAATAAATTAATTATTATACGGAATTCGAGAACCGAATAGAATCGAATCAAACTTAACCGAACTCGAATGGGTCCATAATTAAATTTGGACACAATGATTCCATTTACTGAATACCTGAAAATTCGGAACCGAACCGAATCAGAACAATGGCCTTAACAGAATATGATGAATTTGAAAGAACAGCAACCAATACCTGAACCTAACCCGAACTAAAACCCGCATTAGATTTGAAGTTGCGTGTTGAAGCTCTCTTTAATATGATATTTGTCCCCGCTTCCGGTGATACACAAATACACATGGGAAAGCAAAACACCTCAAGGATACAATGGAACTTTTTTTTTTTTTTTTTTTTTTTTTTGGCGTCGTGCTCTAATTAATATAACCCCAAACACAAAGGAGGGAAGAAGCCACCATTAGAGAGGCTCGTATTTTGTATTTCGGCATTAACAAAGTTCGAATAAACTTGTTAAAGAAACGAAATTGGAGAATGCAAGAAAATAGTTTACAAAGAAAAGATAAAAATGGAGATTTCAATCTTGATAAGTTATTTTTAATTGAATCAAAGAACTTAGAACGCGGAAATTTAATCTTTCCAAATCACTATCACAGAAAAATGATGGAGCATTTAGGAATCATCAAAGTACTTTATTTATTGTTATTTGTATCTTCTCTGTGCACGAAACTGACTTCGATCTCTGCTTCTGGAGAGATGAGATCTTTTCAAGTTTAATCAAGGCCTAATAGACGACTCTCACTTTCTCATGTCCTGGAGAAGTGATGAAGATAAAATTGAACGCAGCAAATGGAAGGGTGTGGCATGTAGCAACATAACTTGTCATGGGAGTATTTCTTATTATCATCACTTGACAGGTAAGATCCGCCCTGCGTTGCTTGAGATGCAGCATTTGAATTACCTGGACTGGACCTGAGGGGAAATGATTTCGGAGGCACTAGATCAAATACCAAATTCATTGGTTCCTTCAAGAAATTAAAACATTTGAAACTTCAGTATGAACTTCAAAACGTTACCAACCTGCAGAATCTTGAAATTATTGGATTTGCTTGTCCATACGGTCACCAACGGAGAGTCAAGAACCTTGAATTGCTTTCTCATTGTTCTCCATATCTTGACTTGATAGATGTTAAACTTGAAGAGACCAACTGGCTACAGCAGATAACAAAGCTCCCTTTCCTCAAAAAAATTGCTTTTAAAAGAAAAGACACATACTCTCAACTTTAATTAAAAAAGAACTAAAAAATAACTGTACCCATTTGCAGCACCACTAGTGCTACATAGTACAGAGCATTACTCAATTAACAACAGTTCTCTTATATTAGCATGATTATGTGATGTTCTGCAAAGTTATCATTCTGTTGAACCTTCTCTATCTGGCTTCTACATCAGTCATAGTCACTGTATTTGAATTTGACTCTGGTTTACAAGTTTCTCCATTATTGTAACTCCCTCCCATGAAAAATCCAGGTTCTTTGGGATCAGGGAAATTTGATCCCTCCTGATCACTTCCTAACATAAAAAGCACAGAGGACATAAATGGCCTGTCTTCTGTGTGTTTCTGAACGCATAATAAGCCCACGTGTATGCATCTCTTCACTTGAGATTCAACATATGAATCTTTCAAACATTCATCCATTAGTTCCAAAGCCCTGTCTTCTTTCCAAAGGAGCCATGCCTATAGAAATTGCTCGAATTAGACGAGTTTTGTTGCTCACAAGAAAACCAGTAGCGATGCACTATAAAGTACCAAAAGCTGCAAATAAAAGTAAAATTCAATTTGCTTGCGCTACTTACGTGTCCTAGAAGGCTATCAGAGTGATCCATGTATTTGAAACTTCTGTTATTTTTTCCAGTCACTATCTCTAACAAAACAACACCCAGGCTAAAGACATCTGATTTTACTGAGAACTTCCCATCAAAGGCATACTCGGGAGCCATATAGCCACTGTATAAAGTTATTAGTCAATGGTCATAAGAAATTGTACAAACAATTATATTTATTACTAATGTTAACAAGATACTAAAACTTACTATGTCCCAATAACTCTTTTTGTTCTTGCCATGTCGTGACCTCCTCCGACAATTCTTGCCAAGCCAAAGTCTGAAATTTTTGGATTTAGATATTCGTCTAGCAAAATATTGCTTGTTTTGAGATCCCTGTGGATAATCTTTAACCTGGAGTCATGGTGAAGATAGAGAAATCCTCGAGCAATCCCCATAATAATGTCAAAACGCTTGGGCCATGACAATATTGTCCTTTTATCTTGATCTGCGCGGAATTGCAGAGTTTGTAAGTGTTAAAACTACATGTTTGATCCCTTGGATCAAGCTTATTAATTTACAGAACATATTATTAGATAAAGGGTTTCTTAGGTCACACCAAAAATAAAATTATCCAAGCTTTTGTTCTGCATGTACTCATAGATTAACATTCTTTCATCTCCTTTAGTGCAACATCCCAATAATCTGACAAGGTTTCTGTGTTGGAGTTTGGCAATCGAATTCACTTCATTCTTGAATTCTTCAATACCTTGTCTGGATGTTTTGGACAGTCTTTTTACTGCTACTCCTTGTCCATCTGATAACCTACCCTTAATATGCAATATAAGATACGAATGTCAATGGGATATATTCATACAAAGAAAAAACCACCACATCTGTTTTCGCTAGAGAAATTACCCGGTAAACAGGACCAAAACCACCTTCACCTATCATGTTTTCACTGGAGAAGTTATCCGTGGCAGCAGCTACAGTTGCCAAACCAAATGAAGGTAACTCTAGGCCTTCAGTTTTCCTTTCTTCTTCTATAAAACAAATCATTGCCTTAGGGCTTTAATGCATGCTTACTGTGATTTATGTATTCTTAAGCACTTTGCTGCACTTGTGATAAAACTTTTGTGAGGAAGTACAGAGGATAAGTACCGTTACCTTTACTTGTTAGCCTTCTCTTTAGAAGTATGCCCCCGCAGATTAAACCAGAGATAAGCACTCCGACAGCAGTCGATATGAAGATTATCTTTGCGGGCCTTTTCTTCTTCTTACCTAAAACATTGTTAGATTCTCAGCAAAAAAGAGCAGCTGATGTAACTATTCTCCACATGAATCCTGTTTTAATTAAATGGTTATCTATAGTTTCTGGCTTTCTGATATGAATTACAAGAAATAACATTGGTTGATTTTTCTCTCGTGTTCCCCTTATGAATCTTGATAATATAATTTGGTTGCTTAATACGATGCAGGCTTTTAGAAGTTAATATAACTGACATTGTGAACGATTTCAACTCTGTTCTATGTTGGGCACTCCTTACCCACAGCCGTAAAACGATTTTCTCAATTTCAACTGGCAAAAAGCTCCAAGTTAAATATGGATACTTCAAGAGTGTTTCTGTTGATGTATATGAACATTCTATTCTTTCCTTGATCACTATGAAGTAAAATATTAGTTCAAGTTTACGAGTATCACGTGATCATATTTGTAGAACCTAGACCGGACCAGGTGACCCAACCAGGAGATGCTTGTCTTGCAAGCTAGTCCAAGCGGGTCTACTTGTCCTGATCTCATGTGAACCAGTCAACCTCGGTGCATTTGGCCGGATTAATGATTGAGCTAGCATGATTAGTATACATGATCCACTAGAGAACATGACCTAAATTTTTTATACTACGGAGAAAGTGCGGCTTTCGTGTAATATGCTATGCTCTCAACACCCTTACGAGATAGTGATGAGCTTCACGTACTCTAATCCTTGCCCATGTGCGACTAGGAAGACTGGCCGCAATCTGAGTGGTACCACCCACCCAACCCTACCAGGCTACCACTACAGCCATCCGAAAAGGAACTGCAGTGATCTTTAATAGGAATCTTATGGTGATGGATAGAACCCCCATAAAAATACCACTCCCATTTTACCGTTTCTAAATTTTCAAGAATGTTTACGGGTAGACTTACCTAGTTCTGAAGCTGGCAAACGAATGTAGATGTTCACCTCGCTATCTGCTCCAGGGGGCTCTCTAATATCAATCAAATCCCCAAACCACATCAAGCAGCCACTGACTCCAGTTATAAAAGGGGTAGCAAAAGCTGTACAGGAACAGCTTTTGGAACACTGAGCTTGACATTCATTGAAACTCATACTAGTATTCAATTGAAATTGCAACCTATCAGGAAAGTTAGCTCCCACCTTTAGAAACCCATCTCCATTCTGGCAATTTATTGGCGTAATTCTAACACATCCACCGGACCAATCTTGCACGTCCCAATCCTTTTGAGATCTCGGGGCGAACCCCTTCAGACACTCGCATATTGGTACCTGACCAATTCTGCAGATACCATTAGGACCACACCGAGCATAATTGTCACATGAATCGCGTGGAAACGTGTGAACAAGATTCCACCCATTTTTGCTCTCATTCATAGTATAGCGATGAAGAAATCCTGATTTGCCTAAAGTTAATCTCGTAATTAATGAGCTGTTATCATAGAGTGAAATCCTGTCTTTATTGAATACCAAAATTGGTTTAAAAGGTGTAGTGAGAATGAAAGGGAGATTGCTGGAGTAATGCCCAGTCCATGGGCTGCGGCGGTATTTTTTTATCTTCCCGTGGTAGACAACCATTTCAACTAGGCCACCGTTATATTCAATCCTGTCGGAAAAATCTCCAATGGATGGATCATGAGAACTTCTCCAAGATGTCAAATATTTATCTTGACCGTATCCAAGGTAGTCTACTATCTCCATTCCTGGTAACCTGGTATCACACGGGTAATCAAAACTCTGCCACATGTAGTTTTGTTGAGAAGTTGAGTTCAAAATTACAAGGTTTCCAGTGTTCAAGAGGCGTACAACTGGAGTCGATGCAACACTTGACAAATTTGATGACCAGATAATGGTTTTGCCTCTCCTGAGAAGTAAAGTTCCATTGCTGGCTATTGACAAGATTCCTTGCAAGTCTATAATGGGATTATTTCTATTTGCAACCCAAACAACAACATCCGGGGTAGTTTTGTACCATATACCTAAGAACCTGTTATTGGAGTTACCAGGGGAGAAGAATCCCAGCTCGAATATTTCTCCCTCAGAAACTAAAATCTGCCCGTCGCGAATGGTTTGGTTTGCAGAAAGTGTATCTGCTGCAACAGAGAATTTTAGAAACGTTAAAGAATAGATAAGAGCAACTGTAAATTGTAATTGCGGCATCTTTTTGGATCGTGAATCAGTAAGTTACAAGTTCATGTGACTTTGGAAACCACAAAACCAATCTGTTCATTCTCATGTAAATTCACAATCTCTGTTCATTCTGGAGTTTAGTGCTGCCTAACACGCGTAGATGACTTTTGGTTGTCTTTGGGTCCTGTTTGGCACTTATACTCATGTTTTTGCTTTTACTTCTTGTATAAGAATTTCATGAAAAAATCACTTTGATTGGTGTTTGGAAATTAATTCCTTGTCAAACAGGCCTTAACCATCTCTTTTACTAACACTAGTCGAGCCACGTGCAATGCACGTGTTTTTGTTTAATTGAGTAAGTAATAGCGTGGAATGATGGTTAGAAATCCAAATTTTAATAGATTTAGTTCTCTAGTATATAGTATTCGTACAAAATTAGACAAAATGAAGATAATAACTTTATACAAATACATTATACAAAAGCTTGTTGAAAGCATGCACTATAAGGTAAAAGTATAAGGAAACCAACTGAGAAATCCTTTAAAGCTCAAATACTTTAGGTCAGAAATAACTTTTTATTGAACCAATGATTATAATCATTGAATATGTAATAAATCTCTACACAGAGAGAGAAAATGACAACAATATAATTAAATTAAAATGGTCATCTTATTATGTCATTTAACCCCTAGTAGACTCGTATACAACAAATATGAACGTGTACCTTTTATACACATTGCACTCACGTCATCATCCAAGTGTCTCCTAGAATTAAATTTGAAGTTTGTACCAATGGAAATCCATGTGCATGAAGTCATTAGAAAAAGAAAAAAAATAGGACTCGTCGACTCGAGTTTAATTAGACAGTGTATCAAAGTTTAGCCAATTACCGTTGCTCGATATAATTAAGATAAGACCTCATGTGACACTTAACTTGCATTAACCAGTGAATATCACAGAACACTTACAATTACTTCCTTCTCCCTTGGTGCTAGTTCTCCCAGATGAACCTTGCAATAGTTCGTCCTTCACCCAAAACTGCGCCATCTAGAAGAAAACATCTAGCCCTTGCACCATTTAGTAGATGTTGAAGATGCCCCTGTCATTGAATCAAGATTAACATTTAAACAATAAATACAACATACATATATCCGCTTTAACATCATTATGTACTTGAAAATAGAGGCCCAAATAGAATAACATCAACAAATGCAACTATCAATTAACTCCCAAGAAATCAAAATTTGTTACTAATCTCCTATAGTTTCAGGCATGGAAATACTGGGAGTCCAACTTCTGAAACTTGCCTAGAAGAATAAATAGTAAATCTTGGTTTCTCTCTTTTAAGGTAAACAAAGGTAGATAGATTATGGATAATTATATTAGATCCCAATAAAAACGGAGCCAAAGACCTGAAAATAACTAAACTATTTTGCAATCTAATCAACATAAATAAAGGGATTATGAAAATAAAACTCACAAAATCCACTCCAACGGTGCTAATATAGCTGTCAACATATGAATCATCCTGAAAGCATCAAAGAATAACATCATGTCCACTATACAATTTAGAAAAAGAAACCCATCCGTATTACCAACCGTATTTCCAGAAGCAAGTCACTAAAGAATATTGAAAAGAAACCTAGTATAAAGCACGAGCAGATGCAGAAATCATACATGTAGTTATCGAAGCAATTTGACAGTGAAAATGACCTCAATTAAATAAACCCTACGAAGCAAAATCAAAGAGAAACCAGAACATGAAAAGAGAATAAAAAGCAGTTTTACACAATTTTTCATATTTCTCCTCACATGATTCAAAACACCTTGTTTAAAAGGTCTATTGCCATTAAAGGATTTGGAAAGAGACCAAAGATATATATGATTACAATGATCGAGGGAAATAAAAATAAATATAGGTAGGTTGGATGGCAAGACGTGAAATATTGAATCATTCCCAATAAACTGGAGAGGGTACATGAATCATTTGTGGCCTCTTAATTCTATTTATTGTAAAATCCAAAGAAATAGATCCCTTGGCAACCATTACATGCCATGTTAGTTTAGTCCACCTCTCCATCCTCTAACATGGTACATTTATTAAAGTTCACAAATCCAATTAAATCGAAATGAATCCCAACAAATACTTCTATATTTGGATCAGTTCCTTGAAGGCTCAAAAATATTCATTATTATAGTGAGTAATTCAAAGGTGAAATAGACAAAGGAAGGAAAAAAAAAAAAAAAAAAATTTCCGGAGACATGATGTCCGGACACGACGCGGACACCATGTTCATGTCCGCATCGTGTCCGGACACGAACACACGGTGTCCGAGCACCGTCCGCATTGTGTCCGGACGACGCGGACACGGACATGGTGTCCGGGTCGTGTCCGGACACCATGTCTCCAAATTTTACGGAGATGGACACCATGTCTCCGAAAAATACGGAGTTTTTTTTTTCCTTCTTCTTCCTTTCAAGAGCATAATAATTCCTTCAATAACATAATTCCTAACATGGAAACTATAAATAACCAGCATATTAATTTCTGAATGTACATCAAAATACTATAAATTTTTTTACAGAATCTAATCAAATCATCAAAAAAACTCTTCTTAGAATAGGCCCACATTTTTGAAAGCGAAGAAATTCAAGATTCAAATTAATCTACAAGACCCGTCACAAATAAAATTCAAAATTGTAAGGAAGATTGCGAAATAGATACTCACATTTGATGGGTTAGACGGTGCATGAACTGGAGGTTTGTTCTGGTTCTTTTGGATGCCATATGAATAGATCAAATATCTTGAAAATATCCAGCAGTCGGTGAGGCGGTGTAAATTGAAATGTGTAAACGGTGTCGTTTTGGTCGACAACCAAAACGACGTCGTTTTGGTTGACGATGACGTCAAGAAACTGCATCTTCTATATGTTTAAGGAAATATCCAGCAGTCGGTGAGGCGGTGTAAATTGAAATGTGTAAACGGTGTCGTTTTGGTCGACAACCAAAACGACATCGTTTTGGTTGACGATGACGTCAAGAAACTGCCTCTTCTATATGTTTAAGGATTTTTTGGTTTCCTCGAAAAGTCCCAAGTTCATATCCAAGAAGAAATGACAAAATAATTCAAAATTCCAAAAATTGACCTGATTAAAGTGTGAACGTTGAAAAATCTGCATACCAGTTGAATTATACACACGTTACGTTGCCAATAGTTTTCATTTCCTTTCCTTTTCTGTTGTTTAATTTTTCAATTACCTTTTTGTTTTAACAGTTAAAAAAAGGTATCATCGTTTATTCAACAAAATTTGACGTTTAATAACAAATTTGACAAAACCCTTCTACTGATATTACTAGAAGGAGAAAACTAAACCTACAGAACTGTAGCATGACAGAAGCCTTACACCAAAATTAATTTCCAAAAATACCCTCCTAAGCATAATTTGCAATAAAGAGCCATCACAAGAATATAAAAACTTCAATTTAGTCCCTAAAGATTTATAAACATAAATTTCAGCCTTAAAAATATTGTATCTTATGAGAAGCCCTAAAACTTATAAAATTAGTAAAATTCATAAAGAATTAAGATATAAATTAACTTTGAGATTTTATATATCTATAATAAACAATAGATTAAAATATTCTGAGTTAAGAAATTACATAGAATATACAACTATCTAAAATTAAAATTAAAATTCCGTTGTCTCTGCGCACCCTGGTATAAATGGTATTAGAGCCATGTTACAAATCTAAAATAATGATGAACATAATGGATGAAGAAAGTATAATTGAAAAATTTTTGGATAAGATAGGAAAACATAAAAAACCAAGTTATCCTTATTTACCTAAAAATAGTATAAATGAAAGTTTTGAAGATGTACACAAAAGATTAGAAAATCTGGAATATAATCTACAGATAGGAAATGCTCTTTTAAATAATAATCTTAAAGGAAAAGATAAAATTATAATTAATCCACCTTTAGATTATAGGATAACACAAAAAGATGAAAATAAAGGAAAAAATCAAGAGATAAATCAATATATGATTACGGAAGTTGAAGAAATAGAGCAAAAATTCTTAGAATCTACTGGCGAAGAATATAATGAATATAAAAGACAGTTAGAAGAATTAACTGAAAAAATGGAAAATATAAAAATGAACACTAATCCATCATCCAGCTTTAAAAAAGAAGACTTTAGTAGTGATGAAGAATATGAAAAATGGCAACCTCATCAACCAATACCTAATAAGAATGGCATTAACCAATATAGGAAAACACAAAAAAGGTATACTGGAAATATAGGAAAACAATTTGTAAAAGAAATAAATCCTATGAAATCTTATAATGAACCAATTCACACTAGGAATATGGTTAGATCTTGAATGTGTAGATAAAGATAAAGCTATAGATATATGGGTAAAAAGTACGGACTTAGCGATACAATTTAATAAATGGGAAACATATACAGCATTTGGATTTATAGAACATACATTCAGAGGAATTGCATCTGAATGGTGGAGAAAATTACCAGAAAATATTAAAAGAAGAATTAAGTATGGAGAAGATACAACTGAAGCATTAGATAATAGAAATGTCTTAAATGATCAAAATATACAAGAAATATTAAAAAGACTTAAAAGAGCCTTAAGAACAGAATTCTTAGGACATAGATTCAGTTCTGATGAAGAATCTAGAAAACAAGAAGAATATAATGCAGGAACAATAGCAATGGAAAATTTAAAAATATGTGATATGTGTGAATTAGATAGGTATACATGTAAGTTTGAAGAAATATATTATTTATTAAACCAAGGAGATTACCAAGAAAATAAACCAATGTTAAGAGCCTATTTTACAAAGTTACCATTCCCCTGGGGAATGAAGTTATTAAAAGAATATGAGAAAATATTACCAACTGGAGAAGAAGAAGGTATAAAAATGGATAGTCTTGGAATTAGAATTGAATTTACAAAGAGAATGATTAGTACTTGGTGTAGAGAAGCCCAAGCCAAAATATATCAAAAAATGTAAATGTTTCATATGTAATGAAGAAGGACATATTGCCCCTCAATGTCCTAAAAAGAAAGTTAAACAAAATGTAAAAACTCTTAGAATTTATAAAGAGTTCAAAGATGATAATGATATAGAACCAATTGAATATTTTGAAGATTTGAGTAGTGAATGTAGTAGTATTTATGAATTAGATACATCCTCATCAGAAGAAGATTCGGAAGAGATAGTGTATATGAATCAAGAAATACAACAAATAGACCAAGAAATAGAAATAGAAACAACTGAAGAAGTTGAAGATTCAGTAGAAGGTATAAAACAAGAAATTACCTTTGATATTAAAAAAATACAAAGGAATAACCAAGCAGATACTAGATTTACAAGAAAAAGATGTATTTCATCAGGGATTCTTAGGTATACTACCAAGAGTAAATAAAACAATTGTAAGTATGAATTATAGAGAAATACCTATTTATATAGAAGATATAATGGGAAAAACAAGAATTCCTATAATCACAAAAGAATGGGTAAAACAAAAGTTATCCAAAATACCAGAGAATGTAAGAAACAAATTGAAATGTATTGAAATAAGAGGAATACAAGTTATGGTAAAAGGATACTTTAGAGAAGTATGAATATACCAATAGAAATATATTGTATGGATAATAGAATCTTACAAGATCCTGTAGATGCTCTATTAGGAACTATTGTAGGAAATCTAGTTTACCAAAAGATAATGTTCACAGTAAGACCAAATTATGCAATATCATTAATTGATGAAAATATAGATCAAAGTTTCAATCTATACTATAGAATTGGAAATTTAAAAATGCCACAAAAAAGTAAAGCTATTAGTATAAGCATAAAATCAATTTTTGCTTTTAGTACTAGCCATCATAATAATTTAAGGAAAATAACTGATAATATTATCATACATAAAGACTTTAAAGAATTAGCTGAATACATACCTCCTAGAAAATACCAAGAACATGAAGTAACCATACCAGAACAAATAATGCTTGATTTTCATAAACAAGCAAGATAAATCAATTCTGAAGGAAAATTGATAAGAAGAAATAGTATTAGTCTAGAAGGAGACAATCTTATTGCAAGATTCCCCTCCAAACAAAACTCTAAGACAAGTCAACTTAGAAAATTAAGTATTTCTGAACCAACAAGTTTACAATACTATATCAAAACTAGATATATTAATCAAGAAGGATACAAGAAGAATATTCTTGTTCTTATAGATACTGGAGCAGATAAAAGTCATGTAAACGCTAAATTTGTTAGCCATTTAGTAGACTTTGAATTACCCGAACCATATATATTTAAGGATTATTTGGGAAATAATCTTGAAATAAGAAAATATGTAAAATTCCCTCTTATATTTGTGGGAGAAGATCAAAAAGAATTTACTAAAGAAATAATTCTACATAAAGACGAATTATATGGAGTCAATCGTTCACCTATAATACTAGGAATGAACTTCCTTGAAAAATTTAGTCCTTACAAAATTTGCCAAGGATATTTAAAAATAACAGTTGATGATAATCCAATCATCATATTAAGAATAAATGAAAATATGAAATCATTGTTGTCATGGAAAGAGTAATAAGTACTAATCCCATGAGTCCATATATTGAAATAACACTCAATATAAGAAGTTACTGCAGAATTAAATTTCATGCTTACTTAGATACAGGAAGTACAATAAGTTTGTGCTTACCAAATGTACTACCATCTGAGTATTGGAAATATGATTCAAAAAAGGTTGTCACCGCTACAACAGCAGGTGGAAACAAGATAATATACAGCAAATATGCTACACAAGTACCTTTTCTTATATCCTTTAGAGAAGTATTTGTTGATACAATATATATGTCAACAACAAGTGGATGTGATATTTTATTAGGACAAAATTTTCTACTAAAATATGCACCATTTACACAATATATTGATAAATATATGTTCACAACCCCTTGTGCACATAAAATATTTACACCAAAAATCACTAAAGCTATTAGCATAGCATATAAAGAAATTAAACATCAGAGCTCCTCAACCCAGCGTGGTGAATGTTGGAGTACATAAAAATTCAAACCAATTACAGTTTTGAAAATGACAACAGAAAATAAGTTAGAAAAATTGAAAAAAGAAATCTCTGAAACCTATTCTGAAAATCCATTAGAAAAATGGAACACGGATAAGGTAAAAGCAAAGATAGAATTAATTAATCCAGATACTCTAGTAAGAGTTAAACCAATGAGATATAGTGTAGAAGACCAAAATGAATTTAAGGTCCAAATAAAAGAATTGCTAGAAGCCAAACTAATTAAGCCTAGTAAAAGTCCACATAACAGTCCAGCCTTAATGGTTAGAAAACATAGTGAAATAAAAAGAGGAAAAGCTAGAATGGTAATTAACTATAAGAAACTAAATGAAGTTACTAAATTTGACGGATATTACTTGCCTAATAAGGACACTCTTATTAAACAAGTGCAAAATAAGAAGACATTTTCAAAATTTGATTGCAAGTCAGGATTTTGGCAAATTGTACTTACAGAAGAAAGTAAACCACTAACTGCATTTAGTACACCTAATCCCTTAGGACAATATGAATGGAATGTAATGCCATTTGGGTTGAAAAATGCACCACAAATATTTCAAAGAAGAAAGGATGAGGTAATCAAACCAATCACTCATTTTTGCATTGCTTATGTTGATGATTTACTTATTCATTCAAATAATATAAATGAATATATTGAACATCTTGAGAAATTTTGTTATATTATGAAAAAGTATGATATTACACTTTCTCAAAAGAAGGCTGAGCTAGCCAAAACAGAAACAGAATTTCTTGGATTATACATAAAAGAAGGAGAATTGCAGCTGCAATCTCATATTGGTGAAAAACTTCAAGAATTTCCTGAAAAAATCAAAGATAAAAAACAGTTACAAAGTTTCCTTGGTATATTGAATTATGCTGAAGGATTCATTGAAAATTGTGCTAAACTAAAAAATTATTTTCTTCCAAAATTAAGGAAAAATGTAATATGGTCTTGGGAAGAACAAGATTGCAAAAACATAAGGAAAGTAAAAGAGGAATTGAAAGTTTTGTCTAAACTTGTAATTCCACAAGAAGAAGATTTCTTTATCCTTGAAACTGATGCTTCAGATAATTACTGGGGTGCAGTATTAAAGGTTAAAAAGAATCATAAAGAATATAACTGTGAAAAGAATTGTTCTTGTCCCGAGATACTTGCAGGATATACATCAGGAACATTCAAAGAAGTCGAAACAAGGTATGAAACAAATAGGAAAGAACTCATTGCTGTTAAGCGAGGAGTACAAAAATATGAAGATTATTTATTACCAAAGAAGTTCTTAATTAGAACTGATAATACTCAAGTTAAAGCATTCTTGAAAAATAATGTTGATCCATCTATTGCTAACAGATATATTATTAGAATTCAAATCTGGTTTTCTTATTTCAAATTTGATATTGAATACATAAAAGGAAAAACTAACTTTCTTCCTGATTATCTTAGCAGGGATGGAGCTAGAACAACTAAGGACGAAAGTCCAAATTCTTGAAATAAAAGTTTCCTACTTGGAAGCACAAATGCAAAATATCCAAGATAGCCTTCGAGGCAAAAATATAGCCCTTGAGGCAGAAGTAACTTGTATCAAGTCTAGTATCCCTTCACCGGGACTTGTGAATACTAGCGCTCTTCCCGAGAATAAAGGGAAAGACAAGAAAACAATAGGAACCCATTCACAGGGAATACTCAAACCTATTGTTGGTAAAGAAGATATAAAAACCCCTATCATGGATTTACAAGATATCAAAATTAGCGATGGTAGTTCTTCATCAAGCCAGAAATTACCAAAGCTAACTATTGAAACTATTGACCCAAAAGATGTTGTCAAGATATGCCATGGAATGAAGATACCCAAAAAGGATAACTATGAAGAAGTAATATTCTTTCTTGTTATTTTTAATATTTTATCTGATTGGTATCTTGAAATAGGAAAGTGGATGAGAACTCTCCACTATGGAAAATACAACAAGATAAACTTTTGTCCAGAAACACCAGCCAATTGGGTAAGAAATTGCTTTGAAATAGGAAATATACTCTGTATATATCCTAGCAAGGACCTCAAAGAGATAGCTCAACTCCCGGCAGATGTCAGGAAAGCAATTAAGAGATATACAGAGGTTGTTAAAAGTACAAATATATATATCAGGTTCCACTCGGCACCAATGGAATGGGATCCTATTCTTGAATATATGCAGCCATCGTTCCATGTTATAAAATTGGGACTCACGAACCAACATTTTTTACCAGCCAGTCAAAAGGTTGTGAAAAATGGATATCAAGATATCATTAACATGATGCCCTACAGAAGAGCAAAAGGGTATAAAGAAATATTCGAACATGTAACTCAGTTAATTACTGAGAAAGAAAAGATATGGATCTATCCATCTGAAAAATATATAATTTATTCTAATGCAAAGGTTCCTACAAAAGACGAAGACTTGTATCTCCTTGACAATTTACTCTCCACCATAATTTCAAATCAAGTTAATGGATCAGAAGATATGTCCAAAGAACTGTGCAAAATACTCTGGGATTACAGTGATCATTATTGCGAGCACTGTGTTGTAGAAGATATGAGCCAAGGAGCATCCCTCAACAGTGAAGAATTCCCTACTGAATTCTTTGAATCAAGAATGGAAAAATGATCGAGAACAAGAAAGTGACCCTTTATCACTACTTTAATAATTCACTTTATTAAAGAAAAACTGTGGTCACTAAAAGACAAAAAATATTGGAGAAATGTCATAATCCAACTCAAGAGATAATATTCCACACAAGATATTGATGGACACATGTGATCAACACAAGGTAGTGGGAGACACCCGTGACCAACACAAGATAGTGGGAGAAATTATTTTTACTACCTAACAAAAGAAAGTGGGAAGACAGCTGTAAAGATAAGATTCCTTATCACTAAAGGAATGCCTCAAAAAAAAAAAACCTCTATATAAGGGGAAGAAGTCCAGGATTGAAGAGATCTCGAAAGATCTTGAAGAAAAACACATTTCAAATTCTCTTCTTTAATCTGTATACACCACTTGTATTCAGAAATATTGTTAGATAGCTTGAAGATAGCAAAGCTTGTAATAAGGTAATCACTTATGGAGTTCTAAACTTCATAAGGTGAGTACCAAAGGTATGTAAATATAGTGTGTAAGCATGTACTGTTTCAGTTTATGAATATAAAGATGAAGTTTGTTATGTTCAACAAAGCTTTCATAAAAGGATTTCATTAAGTTTCTCATGATTCCTCGGCAGTACAGATAGAGATTTTAAAAGATTTTCAAAACATTGTTTTTGAATGGATGTTAGCCATGCCAAAGTACCTGTCTTGGATTAATGTTTTGGGGGAAAAAAGGCAGATTTCTAACAAAATCGTAGCACCTTGTGTGTGAGTTTATCTTTTAAAATTTCGTTCCAAGTAAGGACTTGTTTCTGAAAAGAGTTTGAATAGAGGTGAAAACAGATACTCTGAATACTGTGAGATAGCGTCTGTGGCAACACGACTAATTCTCTAAGAATGAGAAATGCAACCTTAATTGAAAAGCCTTTTTGCGGAAGCAGTTGTGGACCCAAATGATTTAAAAACATTTTAAATATTCATCTGCTTCAGAAGATTGATTAAGTACATGCAAAGCAGCTATAAGAACATACTGGAGGGAAAACCTGTTTATTTCCATTGATTACTGTAAGTCATTTACATGTTTTTATATGCTTATCTTTACATGTTTATGCTTTAATTATTATGAACACTTCACAAGCATCTACATCTAATGATGATGGCCTTAAGTTATATTTAAATAGTGTTGATATCTCTTTTTTATTAAGATTAGTTAAGAAATATGAAAAAGTATTTCCTGCTGGCCAAGAAAAACTTGAAAGTATATATCTTGATATAAATTATGCTTGTAAACATAATATAGGATTTGATCCTGTAGAAACTAGTAGAGAAATAAAAAAGGTAGAAGATGTCATAAATGAATATAAAAATATAGAAGAAGAAGTTTCAGAAGAAATTGTCATTGGCTATATAACTAAAAAAGATCAACCAAAAGCCTTTGAAAAACTAACAAACTATAGAGAGTTTTTAGGAAATATTGAAAAGTTTAAGAAAATATTATATACTCCTGATTAAGCTTATGAACCACGAAGAAAGAGAAAATTTAGAAAGATTTAGGAGAATCCAAGATAATACTAGTGAGTTTAGATCTAGAGAAGTTAGAATACTTCTTGAAGAACTTAAAAGAGAAAAAGATCAAGAAAGGTGGGACAAAATAAGAACAACTATAAAATATCATCAATTTGAGCAACAACAATATTTGATTTAGTTACAAGAAAATACTGAATTAAGATTCCCAGGTTTAGTACTAAGAACTTATGACCCAAATAGAAATATAGAAGGAAATAATCCTGAAGGACCTAACAGCTAAAAGATATAGGACATATCCTGCAATTTATTTCATTAAGGGTAAAATAGTAATTTAAAAGAATCAATTTTATATTATTAAAAATCTTTGTGAGTATCTGTAAGATATTTGTGAACCAGTTGTCTGTAAATGTAGCATGGTCCTTACTAGAATTTACAAAAGCTAAAAAGTTTGAATCGAATGATTAGTGGTGAACTCGTTGTGGAGCCCATAGGCTACTTTAAAATAAGACTTTCTAGGACGTAGAAAGAAGATTTTGATTTAGATTGAAATTTTAGTGTGAACGTTTGTTTTCCATACAAATTTATTAAAAATGAGAAATATGACCGTTATACATTACATCAAGCTTTCAAATTTGAATTTATATTTTTTGTGTGGGACCCAGTAACGACTATATTTTTCATTCTCATTCTATAATAATGCACATCAAACGAAGGCTTAGAGATAAAAGGTAGACATCGGGTAGATATAACTTCCTTGATTTATAAAAAGAGTAATGATATTTAACATCATTAGATTAAAATATCGACTAAGTGAATTATTTTATCATTAAATGACACATTCATAATTCGTTTAACGTGACTTTTGCTTTTATTTTTACTTCTTTTATAAGAGATTCCTTAAAAAAAGGACTACCTTAATTTTTTTAAAAGATATTTCTACTTTAGAAGTGTTTTTAGAGAAAGTTGCATTAGATTAACTTTTTCTAAAAAAAAAAATCTTCTAATTAGAAAATTACTTTCATAAAATTAGTCAAATGGGTCTAAAAATAGCTTTTGGGTTATGAAAGCTCAACTAAACTGCTCAAAAGTTATATCTAACGAGCTTTTAATTCTACATTTCATTAAATCTATCATATAGTGATATCTGCATTGATATTGTAGTATCAGTCGTGGTAGATAGTAATATTATCTTTTATAAATTTGTTTTGTCAAATTTCCGGCTTAGCCTAAGATATATAAAATTCATAGGAAATTGGATGGAATAGCCAGTTTAAACTTCCAATTTTGAAATATGGCCGACTTTAATATCTTTAGGGGTCAATGGCCCAAAGTGTAAAACTAGACGAAAATGTCCCTAATAACATCCTAAATGTGAAAACCCAATCAAATTGGTTGGGTTTGGAAACGAAAAAAAATCTCTTGAAAACCCACACGGGCCATACCAACCAACAGTCCAAATCAGACAATGTGTTGCTTCTCCGCCCACGAGCCTTCTTCCAGCCCATTGTCAGATCGCTCATCTTATTCCCGGCAAGCCAAGTTTATTTGCGTCGGTAATTGCAATATATTAAATATTGGGAACAATACATAAATCCTAGATATTAAAATTACATTTCAAAACTAACAAACTTGTTAAATTATTTCAAAATTCAGGTGTTAATTCCAATTATATATATATATATATATATATATATATATATATATATATATATATATATATATATCACCCCCATACAGCCACCCACCCCACCCCACCCCACCCCACCCTTCAAAAAATTTCCAAATATTAAAAACTAGAAACTATGCCCCCAACACAAAATTTGTCACACTCAATCACAATTAACACAGAATTGATCACAACCAGTCACGATCGGTCACAATTAAGCACGGAGACACGGGTGTGTCTCCGTTAACAACCAGTCACAATTAACACGAAATTACAATCAGTCACAATCGATCACAATTAAGCACGGAGACACGGCCTCCGTGTGACATGGAGACGAGCATGTCTCCGTGTCTCTGTGCGACACGAGTTATGTCTATGTTAACAACCAGTCACAATCGATCACAATTAACATAGAATTTGTCACAACCAGTCACAATAAACACAAATTTAGACCAACACCATCAAGAAAATCAAGAAGACCAACTTCAATCAAACATAGACAAAATGTGGTAGCATACAATTACGGATTATGCTACGAAGTATTGCAATAACTCAAAACCATTCAAACTAAAGAATAGATGAAAATTGTTTACAAATTTCTGAATACAATTGATTCATCATTTCTTCTTTCACACACAAATCACCAATAGCGTCATCACGGCGACATTTCATGTCATAAGCTATTCCTATCTGTGCTAGGTTATTCAGAGCAGTAATGTTTGTGCCAACAATGGATATCAAGAACAGAAGCCAGAAGTCTGTTTTGATCAAAGCTTCGGTGATCTTGAAATCGTTTCCTCTTCTAGGTTTCCTCTTTTTCCTCCTACCACTTTATCTTCTTCCACAACTACACCTACCTCTAACAGCCACCTGCCATCACAAGCTCTGTCACCTACACTTTATTCATCTATGCCGTCAATCGATGCACAACAACCAAAAACACTATCATCTATGTCTCTCCTCACAAGCATCAACTCTTCATCTAACCTATTATCGACAATGATGTCTACTCTCTCTCTCTCTCTCTCTCTCCACCTTCTCTACCACCACAGTTTCCCTATTGCCTGAAAAAAATATAGACACAAAAATTAGCTACTCAATGGAACTACCACTTTCAACCGCTTCAAAATCCACCCTGCAACAACCTCTAGACCTCCGAAAATCCCTACCATCGAATACACCTACATCCCACCACCGACCATGCGCCACAACAAATGACCCTTATCGCTGCCCTAAACCTCTCATTCACAGACCAAAACCAAGGCAGCAACATTATTTCCAGCAACACCCATGCCATTAGCCACCATCCGATAACATTTACTCCCCAAGGCGATAACTATACAACAAAATATGAAACTATTTCCTCAATTGTTCTTATTTAATCATGAGAATCTACTTCCAAAAGACACTCAAACTGACCTTTATCACTATTGCTTTGATTGTTTGAGAAGATTTTAAAGCATTTATGCTATCACGACGGTGTTTGCCTCTATGACGACAAGGATCAGCATCGAAGAGAAGAGATGAGTGGTCGGTACCACCGTGCTAGTGCTTGATGATGACGAGGAGATCAGAGAGACTAACACCGCTATGACGACAAGTATCAGAACTGAGAAGAGAAGATAAGAAGTCGATGTCGTCGCCAAATCTACCACCATCACCGCGACAAACCATTGGCACCATCGCTACTCTACTCCGACAGATAGAAAATGAGATAGAGAAGTGAATTGTGAATATGGTGATTTAGGGATTTAAAATCAGGGAGGGTGGGTGGTGTTCGCTTGTAAATATGCCGCAAGTGCACAGGTCGAGAACAAGTAGTATAATGGACCTTTGAAGTCCGAGTCAATCCCACGAAGAGTGTTGGCTCGATTACTAGCGTATTGATTCAAATTAACGAAAATAACACACACATTTAAAAATTAGAATTTAGACTAAAAAGACACGATTTTGATTTAAAAATATAAAATGACAACTAAAAAGTAAAAATGTGTTAATTTTAAAAAGATGTTGGAATTTATGATATCGCTTAACCTTTAATATCAATTCAATTACACGCTTATGCAAATTACCAAAATAAGTAGTTAGACCCGATTTTTCAATTTTAGTTAATACCCCCTCTCGAGGTCATATTAACCTTAATCGATTAATTCGTATCACATATCTCTATGTCGATAAAAACATAACCAACAGCATGAGTTTTTGTGAAAATACTCAATTGATCACATGAGGTAGATGTATATCTCTATGTCATCTAGACGCGCCTAGTATACTAGACAAACCCAGGGTATCAATCATTTCGGTCTAGTAAATGTAATTATTTTTCAACAATCAAATAAACACCTAATTACAACATCTATTGTTGTCATAAAAATGAAGTAATTTTAACATGATAATCAATACACTAATATTTTGATAACAAATACATAAGAATAATCATACAAAACATATCATGATATTAATGAAATATTTAGGTTAAGCTACTACATAAATTTCAACAAAATAACTTAGATCATCATCATAATATTATAACAAAGGAGATTATTCATATTATACATGTCAAACTTTGGAAAAATAATGGAAGAACGCAAAAGTTTGAAGATGCAACCCTTTTTAGTATAGCTTTGAACTCCTCCAATGATTTCTCCAAGTTTCTTTGATGAAATCTCCTAGTTGTTGTCAACTTTTCTTCCAAAATGAACCAAGAACAAGATAAAAGAAAGAAAATGAAAAGAAAGAGAGCCAAAAACGTTTTTGAGGGAAAATGGGAGATATTCTCCTTGGTATGTAAAATAATGATAGCCAAAGTAGTATATTTAATCATCTAACTTGTCTACTAAGTTAAAAAAAAATAGAATATTAATAAAATTAGATATTATGGGATATTTTGTGACACAAAACAAATATCCCAAAATATCTATCATTAAAGTCTTGAAAAATTGCACTCCAAGTCCTCCAACTTTGGTCTTGTACAATTTGATCCTCGAATTCACATTTTTGTTCACTTTAAATCCCTTTTCTTCCTTTTTCGCTCCGTTCTTCGACTAATAGGGGTTTAAGCCTATAAAAGTGAAAATTACACAATTATGCATAGAAATCGACTCAACTTCAATTCTAATTAAATTCGAAAAGTGCCCAATAAGTGTGTTTTTACACACTTATCATGTGGGTGGTTGGGTGGGTGTGGTGTGGTGTATATAAATTAATTTAGTTTTATAATATTAATTAATAATCATGTTTATCACCTGATTTTTGAATTGTAAAACTTTATCTCTTGAAAAGAAGGGTTTTAGTTAATTTTCTCTTAAATATTTAACCTGAGTTTTGTTCAGGACGTGTAGTTAAACAACCTTGGGACAATGATAAATCGACTAATGTTTATTAGCCGAAGAAAAAAATAGACCCGAACATCACCCACCTAATCTATTGACCCAGTCCAAAAGATAGAAATTGTCTTTTTAAGGCATAAGACAACTAGATTAACTGACAGGATCGTGAACTTTGGATCATGATGAAATCGAATGGTTGAAATTTATTCCTTTCCAAAAAAAAACACCACCACCTCTTTTTTTTTATACACAGGTGTTCACCTTCGGCGACTAATCCTGGGGTCTACGCTTGTTCCCTCAAAATGCAGACCAGATAAACCGCGGGATGTGGGCCAAACTGACCAGGGTCCAAAAGCCCCCCCTCCCCCCACTGATCTGCTAAAGTGTCGAGCGAGTCAACATATGTTTCACATTAGCAAAGTTTATATTTTTATCTTTCCTAGTCTCAATTGGAAGATTATTGGGTACTATCTTCATTTTGTGAGGTTGTTGGGGATGGCAATTCGAACTATTAAAATCAAAAATCGCAGTTAACTGAACCGATGGTGCAATGAAGCGGTTATGATTTTGATTTTAATAAAATCGCTTCATTTAGGGGTGGGTATGGTATTTAGCGATGGTACCCTGCCCTGAACCGATTACCCGTTAAAAAAATTAATTGGACAATTGAGCTTTCCATTATTCATTCTCAAAATTAATTGGGCAATTTTGAGAATTGGGCTTCCCAAAATTCTGGCCCAATTAATATTAAGTGAACATTAACCCAATAACCCAGCCCACTACCTAGATAGCTCAATTTCAATATACCCTACACATTAAATTAAAACACAGGTTTACAGTCTCCAGACTACACTTCTCCACTCAAATTCGTTGCCGCCCTTGCCAATTTCAGGTGATATAGTTTCATGTTTCTTGGGTGCTTGTATTGTACCTTAAGTTTGGTAAATAACTTTGTGCATCGAATTCTTATTTCAGGACCTCAGTGCAATTGTCCCTGCTCTTGAAAAACAGACCATTGTAAAAACGAAATCGTGCAAAATCAAGTGATTTATTGACACTATTATTTATGCAAGTGAGTTGTCTCCACCAATTCCAAATCCGAAAGTTTCACAGGTTAGTTTTCTCTTAAATTCAAATCATTCAATTCTTAAATCAAATCAATGTTACTTTATGTTCATAAATTGTATTTTTTGTTCATCAAATCAATTATTAGTTTACTATAATTCTGTAGTTTTAATATTTCTACATTGAAATTTTTAGTATTTAAATAAAAGTGGAAGTTTAGTTATTACTCTAATTACATTTCTTATTTACTATATAGGAATCAATTTTGCCTCTTGCCTCTTGACCATGCTAGTAAGAGTTGTGGTGAAGAATGAAGATTGACTTATGCTAGTAAGAATCTTGATCTATGTTGATAATGTTGTTTGTTAAATGCGAATTTTGCATTTGAAAGTTGGGATATTGTTTGCATTTTCATTTAGGATATTGTTTGCTAAATTGACTTAATATTGTTTTTTTTATTGACTTTTCTTCATTTTTTTTTTTCCAATTTGACGTTTGGAGTTTGGACTTATAAAAAATAATTTATTTTCATGGTTATTAATCGAAACGAACCGACTTACGTGATTATGGTATGGACAAAAATTTGGTGGTGCGGTTATGATTTTGGTCAATCCGACCCCAAACCGAACCGTTGCCATCCCTAGAGGTTGTGGTATCTTGATTTCATTATTGGAGTTGGTGGTTATTTAGGGCGTATTCGGTCGTTCTTAAAATTCAATTAAAATTGAAAATGTAGACGTTATTGAGTCTCACTCATCTAATAAAAGTCAACAATAACGACTAATTTTTCAATTCTAATTCGATTTTAATCTCTACCAAACACGCCCTTATGTGTTATAATTGAAGTGTGAAGATTTTTGATGATTTTGCATTCATCTAATCTTGTTTGGGACATGTCGAAGTATGATGATGTTTACATGTCGAGAAGAGAATTGTTGGACATTATTTTGTTTTGAAAATGGGCATACCACAAAATTTTGGAGGGTGTTTATAAATCACGAATTTGAAGACAATAATCGAAAATAATTGTTGATGTCCAATATTATAGATTTTGAAAGAGTCATGCCTTAAAATTTTATCGTGGGATTGTAATGGGAATCATAACACACCACCACGATTTGCGATCTCGCACCCACGTTAAATAAGCTTTGCACTAGTCCATGACTAGTCATTACGAACATTATTATGTTGGTGTCACCATTCACGTTTTTCAATTGCAACCGAAGATGTGATGCCTACTTTGATACCATTGTTGTATACAGTGTTATAAAAGGTGTAATGCGTGGCAATGCGTGGAGGTCAAGCTATAGCTAGGCGAGGTTAGGCGAGACATATGCGTAAAAAACGTTTTCTTATGTTAATATTATTTTTAATCAATTAAAAATAATACTTACCAAACATTTAAAACAAATTTATAGGAACTTTATACACTTTTACAAAGTTTCCAACAAAAATATAAGTTTCAAGTTTAAATACAAAATAATAACTAAATAGCATAGAAACTTAAATCTTTTCTAAACTCTTTATCGGACTCTAATTCAATAACATTTTCTTCATCTAATTCGTCACATGTGTCTTCTGATACAAAATTCTCTTCGTCGGGCTCCCTTATTTCATTCTGAGCACTTCTAGTACCCCTCGAAGGTTTTAAGATATCATTTCCACCCCCATCATACTCTTCATCATCACAACCCTCTACAATTCAAAATTGTGCATTAATTGTATCACTTGCTAATAGAGTCTCTATTTTGTCTTTCTCCCTTTTCTTGTTTGCCAACCTTGCATTAAATTGGAAATAGACAAGATTATTCATCATGGTAGTGTCAAGTCTATTCCGTTTCTTTGTGTGTATCTACCAAACTGAAGAAATTAGCATTTAATAATTTTTAACTTCAAAGAATTGTAAAAAAAATGCTAATGCGCGCGCCTAGGTGTGCATTAGCAGACAACAAAGGAAATGGTAAAGGTGGCACTCACAAAGAGAATATAATGAAGAGTTGGTTACTTCACTACACTTGCAAAAGAGGTTCACAAAGCAAAAGAAGATAACTCATACCCATATAATGTCACAAACCACACAGGCTTACAAAAATAAAGGAGAAAATGGCTACCCCTTTTTCTTCTCACTACCATACCTTCTAACACTACTCAGAGAGCAAAAGGAGTATACCATAGATCTCAACCTCCTATGTATGCAAACACATTACACCAATTAATCAAATTGCCTCAAATTCATGCAAATTCACATATCAGACATATGGAAATGTCATATAAACATGCACAAAATTAAACAATCACACACATACATAAAGATTACAAACAGATGTACATGTAATAATTAGGTTTACTCTCAATAAACCTCACTCGGGTCATAACTCGACCCAATGGCAACATTCGCATCACTTGTCTCCTCATCTTTCCTTTTATTATCCTTCATACGACATTCTCTTTCAACATGTACAAAATACCACAGTTCAAAACATCTTACTTTTCGCAATTGCCTTAGACAAAAATTTCCCATGAAATTTTCGTTTTGCCAAATTGAAAAAAAAAAAATAATAATAAATAAAAAACACATTTTTTTTCTTATTAGAAAAACACCACTCAAAATATATTATCATTTTATCCCAAAAATGCACAAAACACAAAATGCAACCAACAATGACTATAAGGAATGTACAAATACAATTCACACAAAATAGTCAAACAAAACATTCCTAAAGTCGCGTGCAATTCAAATAGTGAAGAAATAATTGACAAATTTGACAAAGAATTCAAGGTAAAAATTAAAAGTAATTCATAAGTCTAACAATAGGCAATGATTACCCCTTCACAGTAACCTCAATTATAATGTCACCCACACTCGATGTCTACTAATGCAAAAAGTAAATGACTATCCTACTCAATAGTCTTTACTACAAAATAAAAGGCAAAGAGCACGATACAAGAAGTCCATATTCGTGTGTCCACAAAGTATGAGAGATATGAATTCACTACTTTAGGATCACTTACTATTTGTCCTAAAACTTCCAGCAATGGTGGTAACACAAAACGACACTAGGCACTTGAACATCTAAGAGCAAAATCATCCATATTTCAACAAAAACACTCGAAACTGAAAACAGATAACATCGTAGAGTCCATCTTAATGTCGTAAACATTCTGTCTTTTGGAACCATTGCCGAACTCCACCCCACGTGTTAGCGCAATGGCTGAGCATGGGTTTCACATGGTGTAGCAGATTTCACGAGCCACCCATTTTGAACCGTCTTTCCCTGCACAGTCCAGTGGTGGTCTGGCTTCCTCTAAAAAAATTTGGTTTGGCAAAACCGGGCAGTTTTCTGTCTGATTTTCCATTTTACAACTTCGATTCTAGCTACTTCCAATCGGGTTTTCACATATTTCTAAACTAAACATGCTCTGATATCATTTGTTGCAGAATTGATCTTCAATTTGTGGAATTCAGGTTTAGTTTCAACCAACCAAAAGCTCCAACCCACAACTATGTATTCACTTATGGTTGCTTTCTTCCTTTCTCACACACAAAAGGGACAAGGTTATGGTGATGATTTTCAAGCCACAAAGGCAAAGGGAACACCAACAAATAAGCGAAGACACCAAGCACAAAGCACAGCCACCGTTTGTTTTCTCTAAAAAAAGGGCAAAGCACACACGTTCTCTCATTTTCACAATCACACACATATACAAAGAAGGGCTGGAAAGAGTTGGATATATATAACATTAGTTAGGTTATTCCAACTAAGGTAAAGTTCACTAAATGGGCTGTCATTTAAAAACTGCATCTTACCAAGAATAAATGGGTCCATACATATCACCATCCAACTAATAACCACAACTTGGGTCATCTACGAAGTGTTGGACCATGAGCAACTTTAACATAATTAAATTATTTCTAGTGACCCCAAGTTATTTTCGGATCGAGCCATCTTGAGGCATCGATATAAATTATCCAATACCAACATCATCGCCTGAATTTATTAAGTGTTAAAACCCAACATATACAAGAACCTTGATAAATGTAAATTTTCATTTTCATGTCTGATGTCGATTTTTATGTTATCTTGTCGAGTTTGTCCTAAAACCTTGGAATTTTACTATTCTTCATCTGTGTTGTTTTAGTTTCCAGTTTAGGAAGGGTTGAATTATGTTTGATAGATGTTATATGTTTACGGATGGAACTGCCTTTTGTATTCCGGAGAACAAGAGTATGGAGGACAGATAACAAAGATAAGTTTACTTGCATACATTGACTATTTGTTAAAGAAATTTGATGAGCGGCATTTGAATACTTTCAACATTTGTTTAGAACATTTAGCCAACTTGAAAGGTAGGAACCTCCAATTTACTGGTACATTGGTGCATGAATTCATTCAGGAGAAGGTTGAATGCAATAAGAAATAAGAAGCTTGGTTCAATATAAACAGGCCATTAGCACGGTTTGAAATGAAGGTGTTTCCATTCATTATCGGCTTGAAGTACAACGTTGAGCCTTTGAAAGTAAGACTGGACAAAAGTCTCGAATCGAATCGGACCGAATCGAGCGATTCTTTATAAGTTAAATGCCCAAATGGGTACCCGAATTGAGAACAGATAGGTTTGGGTCGGTTCTCGGTTCTAGACCAAGAACCGAAGAAAACCTAAATCTAAATAATTTTTTTTATTGAATTAATTAATTTAATTTAATTTTTTTAACAAATTAATCTAGCCAAATTAATTTTTTGTGACTTTGTTAGCCCAACATTTGAGCCTTATTATTAAATCTTTTTAGTTGAACAATTTTTAGTTTATTTGTATTTGTTAATTGTGTTTTTTCAATTATCCTTGTAGAGTTTCTTCCTATGAAAAGTCAAACAATTAATGATTAAATCAAATAGTTTGTAAGTATTATCAATACTTACAAAATATTTTATTTTGATAACTTTTAATTTATATTTCAGTTTCTTTATGCAGACTGCTTGAAACAAATGAATTATTGATATGGATCATCGATATTTTAATATTAGTATCTACTTTTTGGTATTTGTGTTAATTTAATTAATCTTATTAGATAGATTATTATTTATGTGTTTTTAAACTGAACTATGTTAATTTGTAAATGTTACAAATGAAGATGTCATTAGTTGTATTTATGTAGCATTGTTGTAAATGTTAAAAAATTTAATTATGATACGGAATTGAACCAAACCCGAACGGTTCCATAACTATATTTGTACCCAATGATTTCATTTATTAAATACCCGAAAATTTTGGAGAATCGACCCATATTTCACTATTTGAAAGAGTGACTAAGACATGAATACCTTAAAAACTCTAAGCGAAAGTATATTTCTATAAATTGCAGAATATGTTCACCAAGTACATTTCGCATTGTGATTAAGTACAAGCATGAATTGGCTTTGAATATAGCTTTTTGCGTTTGATTATGTAGCTGGAATCAAATTATGCACATTGTCTGTAGTTGACGATATAGAGGTTTGTAATCATTACCAGTAGGGCACGGAGTTGTATGAAGCTTCGATAGACTCCTTAAACTCTAATCAGATGAATTGGGGACATAAGCTCAAGTTTGTTTTCGCATTATGTCACCCATTTGACAAGAACTATAAATTCAACATTGAAGTTGTACATAATTGTCGACTAAATTGTAGTTCCGAAGTAGTGTTGAGTTTATTACGATATGTAGCCTCAACGTTTTTAAATTTGAGATTCGACTAAAATGACCATCGAAATAGACTACGATTTACGAAATTCCTTGCAAATACTTTTTATAACACAAAGGTGCAATTGCCTATAGATCCCATGCAGACTAGCTACTCCAAACACGAACTTTCCTTTGTTGGCAATCCAAGGCCATCGAAAATAGACTCGTGTCTTATTTCCTCATCTCGAACACCATACTTCCTATTTGACTCCTCATACACTGCCAGTTGAAATTCCACAATGTGCCCTTAGAGAGGATGAGAGGATGCTCAATGCCCAAATCAAATGAATTGAGTTTGAAGGTTGTCATCACTTTTGACGAAGAGCTGGATGATAAGGAGGGGTTTAGTAATGAGTTCATTGTTGATGATGAATGAACTATCCACCCAATCTACTTCAAGCATGTCGTCTATTGTGATTTCAATGTTGTTTGTCTGTTCGAAATTGATGTTGTTATATTGTTGTTGTAAGTGTTATGTTCTAAGTTCAATCAACTTTGAACATAAACACTTTTAATATATATATATATATATATATATATATATATATATATATATATATATATATATTGATGCATATTTATGGCAAGATCTATTATTTAATTGAATTGATATTCTAATAAATTAAATAATAGAATCTGTGTATTCAAGTTTTGTAATTTGTTAATCACGGTGAGTTGTGATTATGAGATACAAATTACATATGACTGAATCTTAAATCATCTGTGGTCATAAGTAATAACGAGATACATATATCTTTATTACGGGTTGACCATCACGTGTGACATTTCTTACTTGTAAAGTAAGTAGCTGATCTCACAACATAAAGTGTTGGACACTTAAATGTAGGGCTGGGCAAAACTTTCGAACCGAATCGAGCGATTCTTCATAAGTTAAATACCCGAACGGGTATCTGAATCGAGAATCGATGAGTTTGGGTCGGTTCTCGGTGAAGAACCGATTTTTTTTTTTAATAAACAAATTACCAAATTAATTTAAGAAACCAACTAAGTCCAACCAAATTTATTTATTTTGCCCAGTTGCCCAACATTTGGGCATTGTTATTGTTAGCCCAATTGCCCAGGTTCTATGGGGGCATTGAGACAGTTAATAAATATATATCATTTTTTTATTAAATCTTACTAGTTGAACAATTCTTAGTTTATTTGTATTTGTTAATTGCATTTTTTCAATTATGTTTGTAGAGTTTCTTACTATGACAAGTCAAGCAATTGATAATTAAATCAAATAGTCGGTAAGTATTACCAATACTTAAAAATATTTTACTTTTATAACTTTTAATTTATATTTCATTTTCTTTATGCAGACTGCTTGAAGCAAATGAACTATTGATATGAATCAGTTATGTTTTGAAGGATTTTATCTACTTTTTGGTGTTTGTATAAATTGAATTAATCTACTTTAAATATTTTATTTTTATGTAGTGTTGTCGTAAATGTTAAAAATTTAATTATGGTACAGAATCGAACCGAACCGAACCCGAACGGTTCCATAATTATATTAGGACCTGACGGTTCCATTCATTAAATACCCGAAAGTTTTAGGTCGGTTGGTTCTCTTCAGAACCGAACCGACCCACTCCCAGCCCTACTTAAATGAACACGTAGATTTTTTTTGTTATAGAACAAAACATTGGAGACCCGCTAGAGAGATTTCATATGGATAAATATCTGAGTGTTAGTGATTAATCTCTAACGGTCGGTAGTGGAATTGGTCATTTGACTTGAGGTTATCGTAGTGCCTTCTATGAAAACAGTCATACTTTGGTGATATTAGATGTTGTTCTGCCAATGGTCGTTAATACAGTATTGTTCGGGTATGTCAAGAATCATTTGAAGATTGTAAATGATCAATAAAGGATTCGTCACTCTTAAATAATACGAGATTATGATCTATATTTCATTTAGTTAAGTCAATAATGCAATCATTGGCCAATGTGTACTCATAAGTCAAAAAAGAGTTTTCGACTTACATTGACTTAATAGTGGGATAAAAGATATGATCAGTAATTGAGATTGACACATATACATATTTCGTAATTGATCGGATCATATTAACGAAAGGATTATAGTTTCACGGTAAACGAACAAATCGGTTGTCATACCACATGACATTTTTCGTCATATGTATTGTCCGACACCTTACTAAATGTCAATTTAGGACGAAAGAGGTGAATTGATGATAAATTAAAAATGTGTATTTTTATTTATCGATTTTGATTATGTCAAAATAATAATTTATGTCGTTGGTATCATGATCAGTAACCTTAGGGGTCACACACAAAAGGAGAACCGGAAGAATGAGATTCCAATTAATTAATTTACAAGTGTTGTACAATTAATTAATTGAGATGTTTGTTAATAAGTCCGAATTAATTAATCATGGACCGAATTTAATTAATTGGATTAATTAAATATGGACCAGATTAAGTTTAAGAGATGGGTGAAACCCACTTGACTTATATTAATAAGCCATTAGAGTTTTAGAAAATTGAACGGAACATAATTCATATTCTTACTAGCACAAGAAATGAAAAATCATAATTCTCTCATTCTTGTTCCCCGTGTGAATTTTCATTGAAGGTTGGACAATTGGAAAGTTATCGATTGCAAACGTGATTATTTGTGTTCCAAGATTAGCAAAGGAGTTTGCAGAATTCACAAAAGATATTGTTACTCATGTAAATCGTTACTCATATATAACTGTACTAGATACACGTGGCAAGCGGACAAGTTCCAGCGAAGTCCTAAATATAACCAAGTAACAAACTACACAGCGAGTGAACATAGATCCGTCCCACATCATTCTGTCCATGGGGAAGTTTGGCCGAGCCCCTGTTGGCCGAACCCCTATCCTGCCGGAACCTCCTTCGGCCGAGCCCCTGCGGATCCTAATGGATGACGCGAAATAGGCGTAGGCGTATTGGAGGAGATCTCCTACTAGATCTTGTATTCAATGGGTGATGTGACAACCCGCTACAATCCAGCTCCCCTTAATGAAACAAGTCAAGTCTAGTTTTGCATATCAGGCATAGGGCTGCCAAAGCCGTCATAGCATTAAATACGAAATGTCCTATGAGTGATTGATTGACGTCTACGACAAGAGGTCTCGGCTGTGCGGATGAAGCCACGTGTTCCATCATCTAACGGCTCTCCACTATTGTATTTTACTATAAAAGCACGTGCTTAACTTTGTAAAGGGTAATGCAATTTTATACACACAAAAGAAAGCTTTGGCATTCTCTCTAAAAAAGATTTATTTCTCGGGCCGACCCCCTTTTACTATAGAGATAATCACACTACAACTAAAGAAACACGTGGAACTCTTCTCTTCTGTTGGACCATTTTTTGGGGTCAACAGATATAATTTTCTATCGTAGTTTCTATCTATACACAAAGCAAATTCTTGATGGGAAATGAAATGTGTTTTATTTTCCACTGTACATATTAAGTAATTTCTTGTAATCAATTTCAATGAACAAAGCATAAGATAATTTAGCGTACAGATCAAGTGGCATTATTTCATTTAACTCAACGGGCTAGGGTAGATATCCAATTCCAGGATTATGATGATGATGATGCAAAAATAAATGTTATCGACATTCAAACGTTCTTCTAAATCCTGAGCGGATTATGAACATTAATTATCAATTCGAGTTGTTCGAGGTAACAAAGAGTGATATTAATTTTATAATTGATATTTCATTACTTTGGGAATTAGAATGAAGTGAACATATTTTTGTAACATGGAATCCATCACCTTTATTTATAGGTACATCTTTAACAAATGTATTTTTCTAATTAACGGGCAATTAATGTGACCTCATTAGTTTAGAAATAAGAGTATAATGTCTTTCAATTGATTGATTATTAATTAAGTTGTCTTATGATTTCTATTAACATTCGAGAGAAAGAATATAAATTTCGCATGTAGTAACAATCATTATAAAGTCTGATAGGAGATAAAGATTTATCGTTATGCTTTGCATGATCTTTATTAATGTTCTTTTAATTTAATATATTTTTGCATGCTCACAATTTTCAATGAGATACATGAGTGTCACACATGAGGATATGTTTAATTCTATTCAAGAAAAATTATTAAAAACATTGATCTTCATATTCGAATAGGTCTTGTCTAAATCTTGAATTGATATTAAAATGGATGAATGCAGGGGGATTCAAACTCCTAGTGTTGGTTCAATTACTTGAGTTTCATAACACTTCCCATTAATTAGATTAATTTAGTTATAGCTTTTAGGTTTTGATGCTGCCAAAAATCGTACCTGTCGACTTCCCGGGCTTGATGACCGAGAACGAGCACGAACGAGATCTTCCGGTACCTGAAACAAAGGCGTCGAGGGTTGGCCTCGTCGCCCCTCCGATGCTTAAGTCAGAGAGAGAATAGATAGTGTATATATATATGCTGGAGAATGTGTAAAAACGTACCTGAATAATGAATGAGGGTGACCTATTTATAGTGGTGGGTAGCGTAGTTCAAGTAGGATTCGTCTCCGTGTTTTTAGGAGTAATCGTAGGGATAGGCGTTGGAACACGAATAGGTCTCTAAACTTGCCTTGTTTGAGGTGTTACCAAAGACAGGACTCCTTTTCGGTCTGGGATTCCTTAGAAAAGACGGTATCCGGGTAGAGTTAGGAGACTTTCCGGATAAGGACGGGTGGAACATGATCATGGCTCGCTTGGTGTTGGCCAAGTAATTATCCCGACCACTTATGTCCCGAGGATCGCCAGTGTGTTATTTGGGCGATCTGGGAGAAGATCCTCGAGCATCATCTAGGTAGCTCGAGGACTCCGCATGCCCGACGACTCTGTCCCATATCACAGCGAGAGAATGCTAAGGGAGGTCGTCGTGCTCGATATGTCTTGATGGACGTCATCACTGGCCCCCGTGCATCCGCACCTACAGATCGAGATTTAGGGCGGATGCAGGGTAAATCTATGCGATACTAAGTCGTCGAGAGAGGGTACGCACGTCATAGGTCGGTCTCGGGAAGACTGATGACGAATTCAAAGATCTTGGAGGGTCGGGGGTGTAATAAATGCGGTGGTGGTACGGTCCGTTTGGATGTTTGACACGTGGCCAGATCCAACGGCCCAGGTGGTGACTCTTGGGCTTCCCATTCTACCCCTATAAATAGTCCCTTTGCTTTTTCATTTTTCACTTTTTACCTGCTGTAAAAAACTCCTCTGCAAGGTCGTGCTCGAGCAATTCGCCTAGGAACTCCCCTGGTCTTATAGTCATTTAAGGTAAGTCCACGAGTCTTTTAAGCTATTTCTTTAGTTATCGTCGAGTGATGTCGAGCAGTGAGGGTGGTAGGGAGTCTGATGGCTCGGGGGGTAGTGAGAACCTAGAGACATCCTTGATACCCGTAGCCGTTCCTTTAGATGCCCGACCTAGGCGTCAGGGTAATGTTGAGTTCAAGGCACCAGACGACCCCTGTAGGTTCAAGGAGCACCTGGCCGTGGCTGCAGCCCGAGAATTTGGGCTGATGCCAGGTTGCGACATTAGGTCTCCTGACCCCGATGATAGGATGGGGCAGGCTCGAGCTAATGAGTTCGTGATATTTAGGGATACTCTGAAGGCCGGGTTTAGGTGGCCTATGCACCCTTTTTTCTTGAGTGTATTGGTCGAGCACTCCATGTGCCCGGGGCAGTTAGTGCCCAATGGGTGGAGGATGCTCGTGTATTTCTTCATAGCGTGTCGGTACCTGGGCATCGAACCCTACGTCGACCTCTGTCGAATGGTGTTCGAGCTTAAGCATCTCCCTCAGTATACGTGTTTTGGGTATCTATCTACCCGAGGAGGGTTTAGGGTCCCGAGCATGCCGAGCTCGCTTAAGGGGTGGAAAGATAAGTGGTTTTATGTAGTTGCCCAAGGTGTCGACCTACCTTTCTGGTCGTCGTGGAGTGTTCCTGACACCTCTAAATTCTGTGAGGACCAAGCATACTTCGAGTCTTTAGAACGCCATAGGCAGATGCTCGAGGACCTCGAACCCTTGGTACCGGACATGAAGGCCATCCTCGAGGAAAAGGTGTTAGATCATGCGGATGTGAGAGGTGTCGAGGGTAGGAGCTTTTTTCTTATCTCTTAATCTCATGCTCTATTCCCGAGGATATGATCGATCTAATGCCTTGTGTTTTTGTTGCAGGGATGTCTTTCAATCCTTCAGCCCTCAGAAAATTTGTTCGAGCTAAGGCCAAGGAGCCTCAACCTCAGGTCGGTCCCTCGACCAAAGGAAAAAAGAGGGCTAGAGTCTCGAGGCCCGAAAACTTGCCTCGAGGGCCCGGGGAAAGCTCTCAACCTCGCCCGACGATTCCGAGTCCGAGGCCTGTCAGACCTCCCCCTTCTTCGCCTAGGGAACTTCCTCCAAGGAGAACCCCCGAGGTTGTTGACCTCGAAGACGACTGCATACCGTCGGTGGCCTCGGTCATCGAAGATTTCGAGAGATGTCATCTTGTGCCGAGCATAGTGGCCAAGTATCGAGGCGACGTTGGGTTCGAGGAGGGAATGAAGGCCCTCGAATTCTTGACCTTAAAGGTAGATTCTCGACCTTTTCCTGGTTGTCTTTGTTTTTATCAAGTGTATATCTCGATGATTAATATCTATGCTCGGTCTACAGACCCTTAGCGTGGCTCGAGGTCTATCCCTACAAGGGATGGACGAGTCTCACAAGATGGCCGGGCTTGTGGAGGCGGTCGAACTAAGGGACAAGAGGGTGGATGACCTGAGGGCCGAGCGCGAGGATCTATTGAAGCAGCTCGAAAGTGCCAAGGCAGAGGCCCGTCGTGCTCGGGACGAGGTTGGGGCCGTGAAGGATGAGGCTGAGGGTCTGAAGCTCGACCTTGAGAAGGCGCGTAAGGAGCATGAGGCCAAACTGATCGAGGAAAAGGAGCGAGCATGGGAAGACTTCAAAAAGTCTGAGGAATGCGATAAGCTAAAGGGGGAGTATGCCTCGGGGGCGTACCTTCACGCTTTCAAAGAGGCGCGAGCCTATCTTCGTGCACATCTTCCCAATGTTCAACCCGACGATTTGAAGTCCGTGCCCGAGATTGCAGATAGCCTCGCACTTTCGGAGTCCGAGGGGACCGTTGAAGAAGATGGGGACGAGGACGACGTTGACATAGAGGGGTCTGACCATGCTCCCGAGACCGACGAACTAGATTAGGAACCCCTCCCCGAGCTTTATTTTGACGTAATTTGTTTTGTATTGCTCGAGCTTATGGCCTCTTTTGTATTTTGCTATAATGTTGAAGTATATTTCCCGAGGTCTTGTTTGTCAGTACTTCATTAATCGTTTCGTTGACAAGGCATTAATCGACCATCATCGAAATTCCGAACCCGACGACAACTTAGTTTAATTAGGTAGTAAGCTCGAGGATAGCTTATTAATAAACTTCATACCCGATCAGTAACAATAAGCAAGAGCTCGACGATAGATCGTGTAATAATGAAGACCTGAGCTCGACGATAGATCATGTAATAATTAAGACCTGAGCTCGACGATAGCTATGTAATAATTGAGTTATGAGCTCGAGGAATGGCTCATATCATAGGTGAGTTATGAGCCCGACGATAGCTTACATAATAACGAAGGCATGAGCTCGACGATAGCTTTCTTGACCAATTGAATCCTGAGCTCGAGGAGAGCCCGTTTTATAATTATTTCTCAATTTTTAAGTGTTGAACTCGACGATTCGGGGAATTCATGACGCAGTCTCGAGCTCGAGGACTGGTTGACGTGTTTCTGACCTTATTAGGTTGTATTGGTCGAGCTCGAGGACTGTTCGATGATTTGTGTTCGAGTCTCATTATCAATGCCCACGCATGATAGTGCTTTTTGTAAGATCGTGCTCGTAGCATCGTGGATGTACATGTAGGTGATAGGGTTTTGATGAGCTCATGCCCGTAGCATGTCTCGAGGTATGCCCATGACTAGTTTGAGGTGATTGCTCATATTATGTCTGAGGGCCCGCTAGTTGCGGGACTTTGTGGAGAGCATGCCCGTAGCATGTCTCGAGGTATGCCCATGACTAGTTTGAGGTGATTGCTCATATTATGTCATGAGGGCCCGCTAGTTGCGGGACTTTGTGGAGAGCATGCCCGTAGCATGTCTCGAGGTATGCCCATGACTAGTTTGAGGTGATTGCTCATATTATGTCATGAGGGCCCGCTAGTTGCGGGACTTTGTGGAGAGCATGCCCGTAGCATGTCTCGAGGGCGCCTGCTTGTGGCAGGGCTTTGATGAGATCACTTTTTGGTGGGGTGCTCCCCATAATTATTTTATCTAAACTTTGCTATGTTGTGGGACAAGAAATGGCTCATAGGCCTCAATGAATGAATTATTGAAGGTGACAGTGTGCGGGGCGTGTGAGCCCGATGAAAAAAAGATCAAGCTAAGCAAATTAAGAGGGAATGCGTACGGCATGCAAGCCAACAATTAAAAGTAAACTAACATTCATAAAAAAAAAAA